>CALNVZ010000174.1:7052728-7121448 GCA_940671915.1 Paracentrotus lividus
ATGTAAAGAGGAAAGTTCAAAGTAAACAAGTAACATGCATAAAAGCAATAACAAAATCTTATTAACCACAATAAGAGGTCCACCATAACCAATTCGACAATAATGTATAAACATGATATGATTCACCAATCTTAAGGGTACATGTACCATGAGTGCAACTCAAATTGTAGGGATCTCCGGTCACGTGATCAGCGGAGGGATAGTAACTCCTTCCGATCACCCCAGGTCCCTGGGATTTACGTGACCTGCCGGTAGGATAGTATCTCCTACGGATGATCCCACAACTTTTCAATACTCACAAAATCATCAATGCATAATATAACATAGTTATGGAAAACTATATATGTGGGATTCGAGTCACGCGATCAGCGGAAGGATAGTAACTCCTCCGATCACCCCAGGTCCTGGGGTTGTACGTGACCTTTGCGGTAGGATTATTTCTGGCCTATACCAGCACTTGTTTTGTCTATCCTTGCCTCTCCCAGAATGACTCTGATCATTTATTATGATCACGTTATTCATTATATTTTATTGAATAAATAACATTAGATTATATGAGGTGACATGCTGTCTGCATCAGTGATTTATACACAGATACCTGACAAGAACAAAACTAAACAGAAAATTGTATAGCTAAGTCCTCCGGAGAAAATAAATCCCCCAATATCTAGCGGGATAGAAGCAATATTGGTGAGCGGATACCGTCCAATAAGTGCAAGCGCACAACAGAGGATTTAAACATCAATCCTATCAATTTCTTTAATTGCCTTACCGCAAGTTATCTATCCCCTAGTAATATCATTCTTCTACAAAAACTACTGCTTGAACCCGGTTGTATTGTATCAAGCAGAAAAATGGGCAAATAACAAAAGGATGAAATATGTTCTTGCTAAAAGGCGTACACATCACTGCCGCCTTTGCAAAAAAAAATAATAATAATAATAATAAATAAATAAATAAAAAATAAATAAATAAATAAAATAAAATAGAAACATAAATGAAAATGAATTCACTGTAAAAAATAATATGCTCCTTTGTAATTATTCCATGATTTTCTTACGTAGATTTAACTTTAAAAAGACAACATTAAAATTAAAACATTCAAACTAAGTCTTACTAACTCAAAATTTAAGTGTCGTTGAATTTACTCATTTTTTTTAAAGGTACAATATACATTTAGGAAAATTCAAGTAATTCTAACTTGCTTTGATAACGTAAATTTAACTTCAATGAAGCACATTTCTTTTAAATACTTATTACTTAAAAAATGAAGCTGAATGTACTTATTTTTTTTCCTTTCAATTTAACGCCTTATTTACATAATAGAAGATCGTACCTTAACAAAATCAGAAGATATATCAAATGCTTTTAATAATTTTTTTGTGCATGCATATTGGTGTGAAACTTTTAGAGAAAGAAACAATGACTTCCAGAAGTTCATTTGATTCCTATTTAAAAACTCCAAACAATCAAACAGCTTTTTTTAAACCAATCACTTGTTCAGAAATAATTAAAATAGTAAAGAGTATGAAAAATGAAACAAGTGCAGGAATTGATTCTATAAATATTAGAGTAATTAAACAAGTTATTTTTACAATTTTTCAACCTCTTTGTAATATATTCAATAAAAGTCTCTCAACTGGAACTTTTCCCGAAGACATGAAAATAGCTAGAATAACTCCAATTTATAAAAAAGGCAGGTCAGATGATCTGAATAATTATCGACCGGTTTCAGTTTTAAATATATTTTTCAAAATATTAGAAAAGTGTATATATATAATCGATTAATAAATTTTGTCAATAAGAATGATATATTGTTTCATAATCAGTTTGGGTTTAGAGAGGGACACTCCACATCTACCGCAATTTTAGAACTCATACGTAATATAAACCAAGCAACTGACAAAGGAGAATTTATGTTAGGAGTTTTTATTGATCTATCAATAGCTTTTGATGTGATCGATCATTCAATATTACTAAAAAAAATAGGTTATTATGGAATTAGAGGAATTCCCCTAAAGTGGTTCAATAGTTATTTGACTTCAAGAAAACATCTCACTGTAGTAAACAATATCAAATCCAAACAAGAAATAGTTAGAGGTGGAGTGCCCCAAGGATCCATTCTGGGCCCGCTATTGTTTCTTATACATATAAATGATATAATTTATAGTACGCAGTCTGTCAAATTCATTTTATTTGCAGATAATACCAGTGGTTTTTTTTTTTCATCAGGGAAAGACTTGAACTCATTGTGTCAATTAATAAACAACCAACTATGTAATATAAGTCAATGGATGCAAGCAAATAAATTAATTTTAAACATAGAAAAGACAAACTATATGATATTTGGAACACGTCAAGCTAAAACTATTGATTTGAAGCTGTATTACAGAAGCAAAGAAATAAGCAGAGTTCAGAATGTTAAATTTGTGGGTGTTTACTTAGATGATAGATTGTCTTGGAATTACCATGTTAATAATATATTATGTACTAAAATGGCAAAGAATATTGGAATCTCGTATATCCTCACGAGACAATCGTACGATTTCTTAATGAATCTGTTTTGTTTCTTTTCGGAATAATTTACACGCTTCTAATTATACGAACAAGTTAAGTTGTTAACTGAAGAATGTTAAGTTAAGAATGTCTTCAATATCTTTTTCTGAATGGGATGCTTCACTCGTTGCATGGATTTGACTATTACACAATAACTGACTTTGCTCCACTGCATCATGACAGGCTTCAATACTTTCACAAGATATGAGATTTCAAATATTGTAGTCAATTTAATATTGTAAAGTCTAATGAAGTAACAGTCTCTCTCGTTTTATTACGGGATATGATTGGATGCTCAACATAATAACTATAAGAAGTGTTCTTCGGAATGCTGTATTTGCAACGAAAACATGATCAAATACATGGACGATTTATTTCACTAAACAAGAGCAGTGAAACATAGAAAGTCGTTATTTTATCCATTATTGAAGGGCACATAATGTTCCCGCCAACGTAGACAGAAAGAGGGGGACGTCGAAATTTAATAGAAACGAGAATAAATGATTTAAATAAATGGAGAAAAAAAAAACATGGGTACGTTTCATATAATGAATTATAAATGATAAGTGACAATGAATGATAGAAGGTATGCTAATATGGAGCCAATAACGTAATATTATTTTTATAATGAAGGGATTGGGTAAGATGAAAATAATACTACCGAGTGAGTCAAAAAAACTTTACACCTAGAAAAATGTCAATAAAAAGAAAACCAATTTATAAACCCCAAATTATTTTACATATTCCAAAAGAGTAACTCCTCCCGCATCTTCTGGTATCATTTTTGTGTGGTATATATTTACGCTTGGATGAACGCGACGCATTGTTTGCGAACATGTCAATTTCGAATTGTGCCAGAATAGGAATAAAATCAAAACAACAAAAAGCTATAAAAAAGCAACTTCATCCTGATTAAAATAACATAACTTTTTAACGAAAATGTCTTCCGCTTAAAAACTTGGCAGGGGTGTTGTTACACATATTGACTACATTTTGTATTTTGTGAAAATGAGATAGAGTCAGGAATGAGTAAGCACACGACAAAGACAAAATAATCACTTTTCAAAATTATTAGGAGGCCTTTTTAGGTCTGTCAGTGGCAATTTACTCTTTTATGTGTACTCATTCGTGCATTATTTGACGAGTCAATCTAATTTTCATACAAAGTGTAGTCAATATATGTAACAACATCCCTGCCAAGTTATTAAGCGGAAAACATTTTCGTTAAAAAGTTATACTATTTTGATCAGGATGAAGTTGCTTTTATATATCTTTTTGTTGTTTTGATTTTACTCCCATTCTTGCACAATTCGAAATTGACATGTTCGCAAACAATGCGTCGTGTTCAACCAAGCGTAAAGACATACTACACACAAATGGTACCAGAAGATGCGGGAGGAGTTACTCTTTCAGAATATGTAAAATAATTTGGCATGTTCGCAAACAATGCGTCGTGTTCAACCAAGCGTAAAGACATACTACACACAAATGGTACCAGAAGATGCGGGAGGAGTTACTCTTTCAGAATATGTAAAATAATTTGGGGTTTATAAATTGGTTTTTCTTTTTATTTTTCTAGGTGTAAAGTTTTGTTTTTTTTACTCACTCGGTAGATGAACATAATAGAGGGAGTAGGGGTTGTGAATTGGAATGGGAGAAACAGAAGGACACTACAATTCAAAATGAGAGAGGGAGAGGCTGGAGCGAGAGAGAGACAGAGAGAGAGAGGAAGGGATGTAGAAAGAACGAGAAGATGACGACGGCGACGACTACAACGATGATGATGACGAAGACGATGGAATGTGACAGACACGTACATGACTGTACATAGTCATACAAACAGAAAGAGAGATGGGAGACAAACACGAAACTGAAAACGAAGAGAGTGAGGGGGATAAAAGCACTCTTCATAAAGGTCACGATCACGTACAGTAGAGATGGTTTGCTACCAGGCTCGACAGTACACATACGATGATCACGAAACAGCACTTATCTCAAGCACAAGTACAACCAAGAAGGTTCATCTTTTGAACGCCCGGTGGACCGGCACCCTCCTCTAAATTTGATCTCCAGAATGGCAATGGAAAATCGCTTCCCCAACGATCAATAACTCATCTCAAGTTAATGTACTTCAAGGTGAAAAATACATCAGGTTAGGGAATTAAGAAACATGGAAAGAAATGAACCCAACGCAATAAAATCTCAATCATCTCTCATGTGAAAAATGCACGGTGGCAGTTTGAGAGACGCACACGCGCAATTTACATTCTCGTTGGAATACCAATATAAACGCGTTGGGAATTGATTAAACTCATGGATATACTCAATGTAATGCATTGTAACTTGTCTGGTAAATTAATAGACGTTTGTTCGTCATCATACTTGATGATGAAATGATCCATACATTGATTAAAGCGAGCATCTCCCCCGCTTAAAACAAAAGTTTGCCAGCACATGGTAAAGAAAAGTTTGGCACACTGTTATTCAATTTGCCGCTTTGTTTTCGTGTTTGCTTTATGAACTCAGAATGTATCTTTCTATTTCTAGAGGAAACAAATCATGACAAGGGTGGTTGATCTTTACCCCTGTTTATTATATACTTATTTTTAGAAGAATGATTAGAATATCATTATGGTATTTATCCACCTCCTTGTTAGCAGCTCATTTCATAATTCATGATGGTTCAATTTCCGATCTATTCTGAATCATTAACCCATTGTTACATACGTTGTATATAAATTCAACGTCACGCTGTCTGCCGAAACAAAATAACATTTTGTGTTCACATACTCCCGCAAAGTTTCCTTTTTTTAAAGCCAACGATATGAAAAAGAACAACATTGATTCTCCGGCTACATGGGACTGTTGCTATGGCCGCAGATTTGTTTAACCACGTCGCCATGGATGTCTTCCCAACCGAGCATTCCTCGGGGTCAAAGGCCAGTCACACACGAAGAACAAGAGCGCCAAATTCGAGCCTGTTATAAATGTGAGGGAACACGTGACCATTTAGGTACATGATCGTCTGCTCACAATATCATCAGTGCCCTGTATAATAAAGAGTTATGATCAAAATTGCAAATATTGAACATCGATTCTGATTGGTTCACGGTGAGACAGTTATCCTAGAAATCTATACAACAATGATCCAGATTGGTTATTATCGATTTGCAAATGATTGTAACTCTTTATGTTACAGTGAGTAGAACTCAACGAGACAAAACCTAATACAACCTGAAAATTATTACACGAAAACGAGAAGGTAAAACAGGTAAAACCCATAACGCCTTTGCATGATTTTTATACGGTGGATATCTCTTTTACCGCTCATTGGAAGCCATTACGTAGCTGCTAAAACTTTTGGTTCAAGAAAAGCTATTGTTTTTGGTAAACATCGAGTACGAAATTATGTATTTATACTTTGTAACGAAGTGATTAGAAAGGAAAACTGGCATATTTCACTGCACAAACTGTCTACGGCATAATGTGGAATCGAAAACAAACTATTTGGATTAGGAGAATTTATGTATTTTATTCATATTTATGTATAATGTACAAGAAAGTGTTTCAGAGTTTGATTCCGTTATTTTGATGCACTTTTTCACTTTATGAATACTTCATTCTCAAGAAGAGCAGAAAATCCTAATACGGAATATATAATAATTTGACATAGATTCAGTCTTTTTTTTCCAGTTAACCCATCATCAAAATATAGATCAGAGTGATTGCGCGAAGCTAAATACATTTTACAAAATAAAATAAAATCATCTTTGATCGAATGGCTGGAATTGAATATCTCGTTATGTTCGCTAATAGTTTGCCTCAGGCGAGCAAAATAACGAAGATGAATCCGATCGTGGTGGGTATAGACTCAAATGTGACATCGGTGAAAGATCCTATATATAAAAATAATCGAGCAAATCAAGGCAGACGAATATGCTCTCCGTAAAAATGGTTCTACATCACAAATTTCACACAGTTTTGACATATTTTCTTGCCATTATGGGAGGGAAGGTTATTTCACTTTGAAGCCATTTAGCTCCATCAAATTTCCATGGGGTGTGTTATGAAAGTCACATTACAATCGTAGTTTATTAGATTTTGATTACGTTAACCATGCTTAAATCTTCATCATCGACTACCAGTTCGGTTTGAAGAAAAGTTTAACGTTAATGGGCGCATCACAGTCAGTCAACATTCAATATTTTTATTGAAAATTATGCCCCCATGCAATATAATCAAAAGAAAAATTTACAGTGAATCTGTTATTAGTTCCTACAAGGGGTGATGTATATTAAAGGGACCCAAATGTGAAATCTCCAAAGTAGAGGACCCTATTCAAGTTATGTCACATACAATTGTGTATTACTGTGCAGGCAGTGGAGTCAGCGAATTTACGTATGACTATTTCTGGGCCTGATCAATCAGGTCACTCGTATGCATTTGCATAGAAATAAAACGTGATTGTGAGGCATATCAATTCTACTCCACGTGAAATGTAAACCTAACGTATGACATTAAATCTTAACATAAAGACGCGTCCATTATTTGAGGAGGGGAAACGCAACATTACATTCATGAGTTTAGTGGAAATACAATGAGCGGCGCAGAAAATTATACGGTTCTACATTAATGTCAACAAACCCGCGCTATAACGGAGGGAAGCGACCGATTGACAACTGCATGCAATTAATACTTAGCGTACAAAAACTCGCCTAAGAAAACTTCCCTGTGGTAAAATGGTCTGGTCAGTCGATCCGTTCGAGCTAATTTCTCATGGACATGAAATAAATAATTGAACTTTATCATAGTTTCGTAGGTAGATGCTTCAGACCAGATTGGAAAATACATTTTGGCAAGCCTATACACCATTGTGCTAAATTGTAATCAGAATCTTTATTTCACTAGATTGATGTTCTACGATTATTGATATAAATAGTGATCTTGTCACATCTTGCGAAGACGCCGTCCACATGCGATATGCATGTGATATGCGGAAATATTGACCCATCGAGTAAAGATTCGTTTGTGATAATGTTCAAAGTGACAGGACTTTTTTTTAACCAATCGAAATGAATTTACCATCTCTGGAAAGGTGAGAATTCAAGCTTTTAAAAACGGCTTGATCATTAAGCTGTTATATAATTATGCGTTATCCAGGAAGATAATTATGTGGCGTATGAGCTATTTTGAGAGCAAAATTTGCCATATTGTACAGGAATTTGATCTGATTAGGATTTCGAATTGACACAAGTGACAGGACTTTTTTTCCCCTTTGCAGTAAGTTATTCCTATTTTTTGAAAAAAAAAGACTCTTACGTAATTATTCAAGTTGATCATTTCTTTGAAAAAGGTAGTTGCTCGCCATAATCAAGAAAAACAAAGTGAAAAACTGGTGCAAATACAAAATGTCTATGGCAGCGTTTGATTTGCGTAGAGTGATAGCGCCCTCTTCCTCTTAAGTTTACAACTAGAATTGATATGGTGCATGAAGCGAAAAGAAACTGAATTGGTGTTCCTTATGTCACAAATGGCGCGATTGTAAACCTTTAAGTTTTTCGTAGAATATTTCCAAGACAATATTCCATAATAATTCAAATATTGTAAGTCTTTGAAAAGGCATTTAAAATATATTTATCAAAGAACGCATGGGTGAATACTGTCCGACCTCTAGAGCAGGTCAGTTTATATGCTGCTTGATCAGCCAGGTTGAAATGGTGTGCAGTCGTGCAAAACTGTTCCCAGGTATGACGGCGGAATATAGCATCAGTAATGTATCTCACTTCGCGGAGACGTCTCCGCGACAGGATAGAAAATTTCGTCTCCGCGACGAATAAAAAGTACTAGAGCCGTCTCCGATATCGCGGAGACGTCTCCGAGACGTCTCCACGACAATTTATGGGGGAAAAAGTCTGAAGTAGTCCCACATCCGTCTCCGTCGCGGAGACGTCTCCGAGACGTCTCCGCGATATCGGAGACGTCTCTAATACTTTTTATCCGTCGTGGAGACGAAATTTTCTATTCTGTTGCGGAGACGTCTCCGCGAAGTGAGATACCACCCTAATCCTGTAATGTAATGCACTTATCCTTGTCAGAAGGTCATTCTCAAGGTACAATACACTATCAACCATTTCCAAGTTTATTGATAAAATGGTAAAATGGGGGCGATGAATTGATCGAATCATTGTGGTATGTGACACATGACATTCGGTTATCTTTGCAATAATGTTGAGGTGTTCGTGGCGGCGCGGACGGTAAACCTTGATTAATGTTGTGACATGACATTAATCTACATTAGCCACTCTCCATCCAGGATGCTGTACTCGGAAGGATTTGTGAGTCATTGTGCATGGCTAG
This sequence comes from Paracentrotus lividus, assembly GCA_940671915.1. Taxonomy (NCBI): domain Eukaryota; kingdom Metazoa; phylum Echinodermata; class Echinoidea; order Camarodonta; family Echinidae; genus Paracentrotus; species Paracentrotus lividus. Next base: position 7,061,642 of record CALNVZ010000174.1, read on the forward strand.
AATGCTCTCCGTGTGAAGAAGTAACTTACACACTTCGCTGGCAAGCCTGAATTCGATTATGTCAAGCTCTAAACAACATGTTTTTTTATATAATTATTTTACAGACGTACATGCAGAATATAATTGACATTGAATCATTCATGAAATTGTATCATGTCATGTATGCACAAACATTAAATATATATATATATATATATATATATATATATATATATATATATATATATATATATATATATATTCAATTTGATGTATATATATATATATATATAATATAAATAGTGTACAATCTATCGCGCAATATACTGGATTATAAGTACGTCAAATACTAAATTATCCCGAGTGCAGATTTGTTTCTCCGAGGCCACAGGCCGAGGTAAAATAGATCTGCACGAGGGATAATACGGTATATTATCTGGAGTTCATATAGTCCAGTAATGTTGCAAGATGGAGCGTTCTCTATTTATTATAGTAAATAGACCCCTAGATCTTTGACCTTGCCTAATCTAGTTTTATCTTTGCAAAAATTTTGGTGCAAATTAGCTATTGTGACGTATTTTGTTGCTCCGCGTATCCATTGTTATGAGCTATAGTGCGCAACATTTTACTGTCATTAGGCGCTAGCGCAACAAGGCAGTCGATAGAATCGATACTCTCCCCATTCATTTAACACAGGCTTTACCCTCCAAAAACCGAAAGTTATATTGTACATAATTTATGTACAATATAACAAATTGAAAGTAGGTCACGTGGTACTGATCTAGCCAGTCGAAACGCGTATTTTTCTACCACTATTTACTATATATATATATATATATATATATATATATATATATATATATATATATATATATATATATACATCAAATTGAATCTTTGATTATGCATGTGTATTTTTAATTTTCCAAGGTGTGTCTGAAAGGAAGTCTAGCAAGGGAAACTGATCATTACGAGGCTGACCAACGCTACTTTATACAGAATGAATCATGTCACTTATCGACTTGGATATTAAGTAGGGGTTATAAGACAGATCAAGAAATCTTATTGGACAGAGCGATTGACCTACCTGATGAAGTTGTGCTTGTGTTTGTTATAGCTTCCCAGTGCGATGAGTACACCCTGACCCAGCGAATAGGAGAAGAAGATTTGTGTAGCAGCGTCCATCCAAACCTAGCAATGATACAATCAGAATGAAATTGATTCAGTATATTACTGATATTCAAAAAGGGGGAAGCATGTTTGATAATGAAATAAAGTAATACAAAATGCATGGGATACAGGTTAGAAAGTATTTTTGCATCAACTTCAACAGTAATTGTCTAAAGAGTAATATTCGAACAGAAAATGCAGAGAGTCATTATTCACAGCTCAAGAAAAGCATTTATCCACCAAGATCCGTCTTCTATACAAAATAAGGGGTTGATGGCGTATCAGGAAAATTTCCCTTGACAATAAACTACCCCCGCCCCCATAAATAGGATTAGGGTTAGATGTAGAGATAGGGGGTAGATATTTGGTGGGGTAGTTGTCCGGGGTAATTCTCCATGGGGTAGTTGTCCCAGAGCTCTTAGAACAAAGTGGCGTCTGAGTCCAAATTTTTTTTTTTCTATACCTAGAGGGGTGTTAACTCTGATGGTCATGACGGGGATGACGAAAACATAATTATATTTCTTTGATAGGGATTGTTTTCAAAAATATTTTCTTTGTTTAAAAAAAAAAAAAAAAAAAGAATAGGAGGAAAGAAGCGGGGTTGATTGTTTTTGTCCCTGCGACTCCCATCCTACCGGTATTACGCTGTCATATCCATCATCTAGACTCATGAAATAATTTGCTCTGCAAGGGATTGTTTATTAGCATGAACCTTGGATGGCAAGACCAGATGCACGACGGTAGACCTATTCAATCCCAATCAAATACGTCACACAAATGTACGGGGATAATTCAGATGCACGACCCTAATACTGTGTTGAAAGAAAGAGTATTGGATGCAAAGGCCAAGTGCGATTACGTCACCAGAAAATGGGGGAAGATGTATGGTAGGCGAGGCGCCGCCGTGTGATGACCCCATGTTCATCTTTGGTGGAATGTTTTGCGAGAAAATAGACGGTAATTCCATCAATCCATATTTCATTTCAGAAGTTTGAAAAACAAAAGCTGAACGGTGATGAGATTGAAAGTGACCGCCAATCGGTATTCAGTGTGGTGGTGTCGTTTTTCATTAGGAATCGAATAATTCTTTTTGTTTAGAGCTATTCTACAATATTAATATAAAGCACAATATCGAAGCTATAGGTCATCCTTTTATGCTTCAAAAGAATTATTTTATTAATCCACCAACCCCTCAGTTTTTATAATCATCTTTGAGGTTATGCTAGACTTTATTGTAGTCAGTGGATATTCTAATGGGACTGATCTTATATGACCAATATAATCATGACTATTAGGATCAAACTATTTCCCTATTTCTCTGGACACAGCTGAAATGAACCCGATCAATTAGTTATCATAGTATTCTCTCAAATTTGAAAACCCAACATTCATGGGCGTTGACGGGGGAGGCGGGACGCTCCTGCACGGGAATTCTTGTAAAATATCAATAATCTTTCGTCTAGTTTCAGAAGATGGCGCATTTTTAGCAGTCATATTCAAGAGGTCGAAATGCATATACATCCAGAAGATGTTGGAGGACAGAATGCATTGGTATGCATAGGCATGGGTATGCTTGCATAGTGCTTCAACACGAACGGCAAATGCTCGAAACACGTTTGATGTTTACTCTGAATATTGAATACCAATTACCCACGACGTGTGACGCATGAATTATGTCATGTAACGTTTTCCAATATTCTGACAAACATCACCTGCGCGAAAGAATTACATGCACATCAATCCAAAGTATTAGCCCGTTATGGATTAATGGCTTTATCGGAAATAAAAATGTAAAAGTAGTATTGTCTGTTTACTTTTCGAACAACGTTCCAAAGTATTTGTTGTAATAGATCAATTGCCTTATAAAACACGGGGAAATAAAGTTGTGTTTGCTTTTCTTAATAAACCTGTATAAGATCACTGTGCTGAAATCAGACAGTCACATCAAAGAGCTTCTTCAAGTGTGCTATATTATACCACGTTTTTGTTTGTTTGGTTGTTTGGGTTTTATTTTTCGAGCCAAATATTAATGTGATATTACGGATCCCTTATAATCATTCAGTTATAGAAGGTTTGGCTAACCTTTTATGTTCATAATTTACCCGATTGCAAACAACATAATTAAAGGCTTATAATTTAGCTGACCAAAGACCAAGGACAACACCCCCCCCCCCCCCCCCCTCTCCCTCCCACCCCTTCATTCCGAGCTAATTTCCGATTCCAAACGATTCAGATATTGTGCATATTGTACAAGATTACGGACGCAGATTATAGAAATTGTCTTAAAATGGAGAATAAATCTACATTACTCGTCTATTCAAACCTGATTGGTACTCAAATCGGCTTCAGGTCTTCTATAGGCGAATGATTGACACAGCTCATTCTTGCACCGAGAGGGTCAAGGTTCGAATCCCAAGATTGCACTTCTTTCTGGTTTTTTACGTGAAGAAATTACAGGGTTTAGCTTATACAGCAAGGGATAGGTTTAGGGTAAGGGGTTAGTGTAGGTATAAGGAAGTAGCTGGTCTCTTTCCAAGTTCATCCGAGGGAATACAATTCTGAACGGTTTTGGGAATCGAAAATTCACCATCGGGATTCTCGCATGATGAAGCAAGTTCGACGACCTTGCAACTAAAATAAATTAAAAGAATTCATGAAAGGGAAGTTAGAAAGCATGAAGCTTGATACTAGGCAGTAGTATTTCTGACCGACCACTCGCTGGGTGAGTCAGCTAAAGTGTAGTCCGCTGTGCAGATGGCACCTTAACAACGGGTTCTTGTCATAATGCTCTAAGAATCCTCTCCATCATCACTCAATGGGATGAGAGTTTAAACGCCATCACTTTGGAATCGGACAAAACATCAAGTAAAAAGAGACACTCAAATGAGAAGAGAAGAGGTACAAGGAAGATGGCAGAGAAATCTCATTTGGATTTGACAAGCTACGGGTGGTTAGGTTGTCATACATGTCCTGAAACAATATTGGGTCGATTGAAATGTGGCATTTTAATGTTGATCCTCAGATATTAGAGAACGACGGGAGGGGGATTCATGTTATCTTTTAAGTCGATGTAATATGAGGAAATAATTATGCGTGATTTTTCAGCCTGAATTATGAAGCAACTCTTCGTTTTCCTTCTTCAAGTACATAAACGGCAATTACTTGAAAATACTCTTGTAGCAGGAAATGGTTATTTTTAATCTACACATAAATTATATATCCGTCTACAAACATATAAGATATAAATATGTTGAAGGTGAACGATGACTATAAAGGATACCAAAAGAAAAGGATATTATGTTGTCTCTTGTGACTCTCTGTAATCTTACATTTCTAGCAATATTCTTAACATGGGATGTCAATATGGTTTCAAATCAGACATGTCAGACGGATATTATTATCATTCCAAAAATCTCAAGACAATCGGTAAGAGCTGAATGGATATGGGGGGAAAAAGCATTACTGAGAATAATTTGCAACGGCTCAGTAGAGTGAGGAGGATTCGGTTGAAAGGCCCACCACCAGATCAGTTACAGTTGGTCGGACGAGTGTTTTCAGATAGAGACATCTGCCTCAAAATAACATTATACTACAGCAATTGCACAGCACTTAACCTTCAAAATCGAGATTATGTCTTCTCAATCAATAAGAAAAAGATTCTCGCGTGGTATATATTCTCCACCTCTGAATAAGCAAACGCGGTTGCTTTTCTCAACATGCTTTTCATATCTTATTTGCAGGAAATGAGATGTCCTATTTTTGTAGTGATGTTGCCTTGAATGTATTTCCTTTTTTATTCTAATTAAAGAATAGTGTGGCCTCTAGCTCTCTCTCTCTCTCTCTTTCTCTCTCTCTATCTTGCTCTGTCTCTTTCTTCTTCTTTTTCCACTTACCCTATATATCAACCATACACCTTAATTCCTCCATCTCAACATTTCCTTGTTAGCTCTCATTATACATCTATCCCTATTACACTATCTCTGTAACACACAGGCACTCAGTATATGACAAGAAAATATAAGACGGAGTAATGCATTATTACAAAACGAAAACATGTTTATATGAAGACGTATTTGTATGAAGATACATATGGTTTTGTGTAATGCTAGTGATATGATGATACAGAGTACCGGTATGACTGAAATGCATCAATTTCTATCTTTGGTCATTTCGACTAAGTAGGTGGCAGGTTAACAATGTCAACTCGGCTTCCGAAAATCGTCAATATACAGTGCGTCCCAAAAAGAACTATACACTTTTTAAATAGCTAACAAATAGAAAAATATATGATTCTTGGGGGAAAGATTTATATGTATATAAGGCTCATATCCTCAACTATCATTATGACACAAAAAATTTCGAAAATAACCCATGGTTCAGTGAGTAATGCCCACTTTTGTAAAGGAAATAAAAATTAGCCTGCGCAGGAATTCACTATTCATTTTGCACCTGGTTATGAAACGCCATGAAGGAGTCAAAATTAATGATGGAATCGGTCGGCCAACAGAGACAAAAATAAATTGAAGTCAAAGTATAAATCAATGATATGAAAACAAATGGTGAAACATAACATTTTTGCATAATATCATTTTTTTTTCTGACTTTTGGTTTATCTTTGACTCTGTTGGCTGATTTATTCCATCATTAATTTTGACTAATTAATGGCGTTTCATAACCAGGTGCAAAATGAATAGTGAATTCCTGCGCAGGCTAATTTTTGTGTCCTTTACAAAAGTGGGCATTACTCACTGAAGCATGCGTTATTTTCAGAATTTTTGGTGTCATAATGATAGTTGGGGATAGGAGGCTTATATACATACAAACCTTTTATTCAAGAATCTTATACTTTTTATTTGGTAGCCATTTCAAAAGTGTATAGTTCTTTTTGGGACGCACTGTATATCCTGATATATCCGGTTATCAAAATGGTAAAATAATCAATCTCAAATAGTAATCCTGGATGTGCATGGTCGAATAAAACAGCAACATACGGGTCAAAAAACATATCTATTTTGGATCAACTCCACGAGTAAAATATATATATATAAATATATATATTATATCAGAGATGACAGAAACACAATTTTTGAAAAAGCATCCAAACCCACAAATAATTATATTTCGATTATTACCTGATTATTAGAGAAACTGGAATGCACCATTCACTATATTATTCGTGACAACAATAGGTAATATAAAAACTAAATATGATTATTATTATTTGTAATCCTTCTCATTTAAATACGAAACATGTATACCTCACATTCGAATACAAATATTGTTCCGGTACCTGGTACAATATGCCAATAAATATTGACTCCAACAATGCCTTTCAAATATCATATATTTTCTTCATTTGTTAGTCTGTTCTCGTAAGAACTGCATTTACCAGGTGAAAATCTATTTCTATACTTTTTGTCGTGGAAAGGAGGGTGATGTATCAGGCAAATTAATATATTGACTGATAGGTGCAGAAGGGAGTTGCACATATGACATTCTGGTCCTCATCCTACGACGTGTATTTCCTCATGAATAATAATGATACGAGCGGGCGATAATTATCCCATTCAGTATGGATGTATTCTCAACAATTTTCTGCATCGTCACCTTTCGGAATCAAAAGGAACATAACAACAATAAAAAACACATTGTATGATATAGAACAATATCCAATGAATTCCTTGTTTCTTAATATAAAAAAAATAACAGTGTACATGCGCGTATTCTGGGGGGGGCTTTACGGGCCCGGGCCCCCCGGGGGGCGCGCAGGGGGGCGCCGAAAAGAGGAAGAAAAAGGGAAAAGGAAGGGGAAAAAGAAAAAGAAAAAGGAGGGGGAAAAAAAGAGAAAGGGAAAAAGGGGAAAGAGGAGGGAAAAAGGGGAAAAGAGGAAAGAAAAAAAAGAAAAAACAAAAAAAAGGAGAGAGAAGAGAGAGAGAGGAAGGGAAAAAGGGAGGGGAGGGGGCGCCCTTAAAAAAAATTGGGGGGGCGCCAAATCGACAGTAAACTAGGGGGCGCCAAATCGACTTAAAACAAGGGGGACGCCAAATCGACCTTGAAATTTAGGGGGCGCCAAATCGACAGTAAACTAAGGGGCGCCAAATTGACCTTAAACTTAGGGGCGCCAAATCGACCTTAAATTTAGGGGGAGCCAAATCGACATTAAATTTAGGGGGGCGCCAAATCGACAGTAAACTTAGGGGCGCCAAATTGACCTTAAACTTGGGGCGCCAAATCGACAGTAAACTAAGGGTGCCAAATGACCTTAAACTTATAGGGGCGCCAAATCGACCTTAAATTTAGGGGGCGCCAAATATAATTAAACTACGGAGGAGCCACTTGAGCTTAAACGTAGGGGGCGCCAAATTGACCCAAAACTTAGATGGGGGCGCCAATTGACCTGAAGCTGAGGGGGCGCTAATTGATATTAAACTTAGGGCGCCCTTAAAAGGGGGGGGGCGCCAAATCGATATTAAACTACGGGAACCAACTTGAGCTTAAACGTAGGGCGCCAAATTGACAGTAAACTAAGCAACGCAATAAACTTAGGGCGCCAAATGACCTTCAACATAGGTGGGACGTCAAATCGACCATAAAATTAGGGGCGCCAAATCAAACTTAAATTAGAGGGCGCCAAATCAAAACTTAAAATTAGAGGGGCGCCAAAATGAACTTAATGTGGGGGTCAAAATTGACCCGAAAACTTAGGTGGGGCGCCAAATCGACTTTAAGATTAGGAGGGGCGCAAAATCGACCTTAAACTTAGGGGCGCAAAATCGACCTTAAATTTAGGGGGTGCAAAATCGAACTTAAACCTAGACGGGCGCAAAAATGATCGGAAACTTAAGGGGCGCTGAATTGACCTGAGACTTAGGGGCACTGATTTAACCTGAAGTTAAGGGGGTGCCAAATCGATCTTAAATTAAAGGACGCCAGATTGAGCTCAAATGTAGGGGCGCCGAATTGACCTGAGACTTAGGGGTGCCAAATTTATCTTAAACTTAGTGGCTCCAACTATATCCTAAACTTAGGGAGGGGTGCCGAATTTACGTGAAACTAAGGGGGCCCCCAAAAACACGCAAAAAAAAAACCCAGAAGGGGTCTTTAAAATTGTCTCTATCTAGAAATAGCAAAATTTTAAAATTCCATGCCTCCTGGTTTGTATATACATAGCAAAATTTTCGCTCGTGCTTCGCGCTCGCATCATCTTTTCCCATTGATTTATTACATTGTGTCGAGGAACGCGTAAAATGTTCTGTTTTCTAACCATTCGAATGCATCAAAATGTCCGTTTCCAATTCGCACACGCCTATGTTTTCCCTCTTTTACCAGAATTTATATTCTAACCGTCAAAACATTTAAATTTATTTGTTTTCACGTTACATTTTTTATTTTTTTAAATATTTTTTTTATATTTTATATTATTATTATTTTGTTTTTTGCATTTCAAATTTATGTTCAACATATTAGCGGCGCCAAATTGAGCTTACACGTACGGGCGCCAAGATGACCTGAAACTTATGGGGGCACTGAATTGAAGTTAAGGAGTCGTCAAATCGATTTTAAAATTAGGGGCGCCAAATTAAGCTTACACTTTATAGGGAGCCCAAATGATCTGAAACTAAGGGGCGCCGAATATACCTGAAACTAAGAGGGCAACAAATAGGGTTTTAAAATATGGTTTCTATGTAGATAGAGCAAAGTTTCAAAATTCATTCATCCGGGTCTGTATATACATAGCAAAATTTTCGCTCGCGCTTCGCGCTCGCATCATTCCCCCAATGAATTATTACATTGTGTTCCTGAGGAACGCATGAAATGTCATTTTTTTCTAATTATTTGAATACATCAAAACTTCCGTTTTTGCTTCGCCCTCGCCTGTGTTTTTCCTCTACCAAAATTAACATTATGGGATTCTAACCATCAAAACATTTCAATTTATTTGATTTTACGTTACATTCATTTTTGCATTTCAGATTGACCTAAATCTTAGGGGGCGCCAAATTGAGCTTAAACGTGGGGGCGTCAAATTGACCTGAGACTTAGGGATGCCAAATTTATCTTAGACTTAGGGGCTCCAACTTTATTTTGAACTTAGGGAGGTGTGCCGTAATTTACCTGAAACTAAGGGCAACAACTTGGTATTTGAAATATGGTCTCTAAATTTTTAATTCCTCCTGGTCTGTATATACATAGCAAAATTTTGGCTCGCGCTACGCGCTCGCATCATTTTTTTTCCCCCAATGAGTTATTACATTGTGTTCCTGAGGAACGCATGCAATGCCATGTTTTCTCATCATTCAAAGACATCAAAATTCCGCTCTCGCCTGTGTTTTTCCTCTGACCATAATTTGCATTATAGGATACTAATCATCAAGACATTTAAATTTATTTGAATAGACGTTACATTTATTTTTGCATTTTCCCAGGGGCATCAAATCACCTAAATCGTACATGCATGGCGCCAATTCAAACCAACATTTAGGGGCGCCAAATGATTAGTTGGTTCCAAATTGAGCTTAAACTTAGGGCGCCAAATTTATCTTAAACTTAGGGAGGGAAGCAGAAGGATAGATAAGCAGATAGATAGATAGATAGATATTCATCTGTCTTTCATAATCATGTAAAATTACTGGGCAACATACGGTCTTTAAATTATGGAGGCCAAATTGATCCTAAACTTCAGGTCTCTATTAGAGCAAAATTTTCGCTCGCGCTTCGCGCTCGCATCATTTTCCAAAGAGTTATTACATTGTGTTCCTGAGGAATGCATAAAATGCCACGTTTTCAGAGATCATTCCGATACATCAAATTTCCGCTCCGATTCACGCTCGCCTATTTCTTCTTTCCTGTAACCAGATTATGAGGATTCTGAACACAAAACATCAATATACATTTGTTGACTTCACATTACTTGATGGACAAATTTCACATGATTTTATATGGCTTGCTTTCAAATCGTTTTGATGGACAAATTACAGCTACCGTTCATATGATATTCTGATGAAGAGCTAAACAAAACTGATACCCCTAATTGCTTAGAATTCTTTGCTTTCTGATCTAAAGTAGAGGAAAAAAATTGATCGCGCTTCGCGCTCGTATTTAGAATATTCGTATTTCATCTAAGCGGTAATACCTCATATACCTAGAAAAACACCCTTCAAATAAATTATTATTCAAAATCCTTCAGCATACATTTAAGCCGTAGGCCTATTTTTGCCTGCGGGGGGGGGGGGGCGCGCCATATTTTTGAAAAAGTACACAGGGGCGCCAAAATCACGTCGGGCCCCCGGGGTGCAGAATCCTGGATACGCGCCTGTGTATATATCTCTCTCCCCTGAATTCAATGGGAGATAAAAACAGAACTCTTAAAAAGATAATTGAATTCATCGCTATTTAGTCAGGTGTTGGTTGTCAATGTCCGTCGTTTATAAACTGGAGTGGCATGTGGGATCAGTCCATATTTTTTGCTAATTTTTTTCTAGAAAATTTTCCAATAGCTATATCAAAAAAGATGTATCCAGTGATATCTAAATATTAACGAAAAGTAACATTTTATCTTAAAAAAAAAAATGAGGAAACTGTCGAACCCCGAGCTCATCAGCGATGCCGGGGATCATCTTTTCTTAAAACCTTTTCTCATCTGTCGAAATGATTGACGAAAGAAGTGGGTTAGTGAAGCAGTTTTGCTCATCTTCTTCCCACTGGCGATATGTAAGGGTAATCAAAGGAGTTAGTCCCAAGTGGTGCTTACACCCTGATCGCGGCAGGCTCCAAGCCGTGACAATAAGCACAGGGGAAAGAAAAAAATTCATATCTTGAGGGATATCGGAGCACGATCTGTTGATGTATAACGAAGACCTGGCTAAGATGGAACTCGGCTATTTATTCTAGAGCGAATGTACACACGGGTACTACTCTCCCGTTACTACGAGGGGGTAAATTGAAGCATATGGAAATAGGAGAAGGGGGCAAAAAGCTCGTATGACAGAGCACAACATGGCGGGCTAGGGTGGCTTGTTTGGTGTCATTTAGAGTGAGTTTAGGTCTAGATAAAATCGGGGATCATTTTCACACCCCTAGGTTGCTGATGAATGCTAGGTAACTTGTGCAAAGGAGGTTATAGTGAGGGAAAACCAAACACAGGCTATTTCTGACATTTCACTCACGAGGAGACATCAACTCATTTTTAGTTTCGATTTTGTTTAAGCCGTTTAGATGAAGTTTAAACCTTAATGAACTTTAATGAGCTTCAATCAACCTGCGATAGTAGAAATCAGAAGACACCCTGGAGAGTGTTACATCATGCTTAATGTTTATCATTGCTATAAATCATTACTAAGTATTATGGAGCACGGCTCACATGAAATATTATAAGGGGTCGTATATTAAGTTCACCTGTTATTATTACGATAAATTTGTTTTCTAAACATTCCGCGACAATGCAAATACACATACTGAGACTTGCAAAATTTCGTTCAGAATCACCTATAACTAATCAAATGCACATTGTGAATGATGCATTGAATAATCAAAACACACAACAACAACAACAACAAAGTGGGGGGGGGGGTTGATGTTGACTCATTCAAAGGGATGACTATACATGAGCTATACAGCGATAACGTATTATTGGATTACTGCCAATTTCATCTCGTGCAAGCCTCTTCAATATCAAAGTCTTTGCAACGCAGGGGGTAAAAAGAATCCCCTTCGCACACCGCACAGCATATTTCGGGATAATTTCATTTTACATTATTTCCCAAATTTAGGGAGATAGTAGCGTAATGAAATCATCGTTCACGTGTATAGCGGGCCTGCAGCCGGGCGAGGGATGAGCGGCACTGTGGAAAACACCAAAGACTCTCGTACTGCAAATGACACACACGTGCAATGTAAAAGTGATCTTCCATTCTTCAATTTTCATGCATTGCATATCATTAACATTAATTCTCATACCGCGGAGAAATTCATCACTCGAATATACTAGAAACTGGAAGCAGCAGTGGCCATGCTCCCAATAAGTCTGCGTTTGTCATTATATTCTCCAACCAGGTGGTGCCTAGAGGTCACTACAAGGACAGTATCTGAGAGATGGTGGCTGTCCAGCATAGTAATAATACGACGTTTAGCAAATCTTGGAAGTCATTTCAGATAGACAACAGGGATCAATAGTGACTGTATAATGAGGTCCGGAAGGAAACAACAGTGACAACGGTTTTGATCTATTGATGACATGATTTGAACTAAATCATCTGCTCAACCGGTCAGAAAGATTTTAACCCGTATTATGTTACATCGATTTTACGTCCCTGCATCGAGCAAAATAAGATCATAATAAAAACTTAAGTTATCACTTTTATACGTTCTTTTTTTTTTCAATAAGTCCGATTAATGTCAACCCTAATTGTTTTAAAAAAAACTACATTGAGAAAATTGTTTACACGTTATGAAAAAATACTCTAACAGCAAAGGAACCAATCATGTTGACTATGATAATTGCGCATGAAAATATCAAATGCACTCTTGCTCGATTTCATCTAAACATAATTTATTTGACATTGTTTAGGGATATTCCTTCTGAATGCCGATTCTTATCACTGTGGGCGCCATATCATGTGCGCATGTAATCTACGGTAGATATGACATAACATTACTTTTACCATAGACAAAACTATGGGAACTATCAATTATCAATTAAAAGAAATAATAATTAGACATTTATAACAACATAAATATTTTGATAAGAAACATTTATTTAAGTATGCCGTTAAAAAAATAATTATTACAATGAGAGGCAGTCCTAACTATCGTACTATGTATCTTGTGTTCCTGGTAATAATATCACTATGCTTAATTCCATCTGCTGCTCGGAGTAATAACATGAATATCATCATCATCTTTCCAGACTCAGAGGTCACGTGACGGAAAGTACAGACGTGCGTGCTATCCCCTGCTTGCCAACACAATCACTAATTGTTTTAACATCGAACCCTGATATGAAAGCACCAAACTATTCCAGCGATTCCAATTACTATGTCGCCCATTTATATTTTGTTTTTGATAAATTCTAGATGAAAGGTGCTTTGAAGGGTCAATCCGTCAACTTTTCTTCAACTCTTGCAGGAAGAAATTGGCGTCGCGCAGAAGGCGCCATTAGCCGACACACTTTAATGCGGGATTGAGCGGAAATGCGAAATTCCGTTGATTTCCATATCTGCTTATACTAAAAGTTGTTACAAATTTAAAAGCGTCATAGTTGAAAGTTAAGAGCACATAGGATTGATATATCATGGGCATTTATTTAACATATGAAAAATGTTAAATTGTACATAAATATAGAGGGAAAAAATAGTGTTAAAAAGTTGAATTCAGAAATGTTTTGCCTGTATCGATTGGCCGACCGCGGCAAATCACTTTTCGCTATGGGTATTAAAATCAAAGCTAGTGGGGATGACATTGCCGTGTTCATACCAATATGACACGACGGGGGTCGCTCCTAAAATGGTCGGCATCTTTACAACTACCCTCAGGCGGACCTTACCTCGTACGAACTAGCTCAAATAGATATGAAAAATGCATTAAACATAATACCTGGACACCCTTAGGCGATTCGGATAATTGTCTGACATTCATCCTCAATTGCTCTTCGTCTTGTGTTACACGGACGCTCTCTCCATCTATCTAAAGTGACCCTCAACTGCACAATGTACAAGCAGATCTCGACGAGGGATGTATCTCTCTCTCTCTCTCTCTCTCCCTCTCTTCATAGTACATGCCCATGGGTTCATCTTAATGTGTACAAGTACAGTTTAATCACCGTTTCATTTCGCCTCTTGTAAAATGATTCATGATGCGAGTCTCCCTGTGCTCAACTAAGAAATGTATTACTACTTGTGTGATTAAGGGTCTTCTTTGCGGAAAAAGGAACGAGGATGAACAGAGCTAAACGAGATCAAAGTGACTAGGACCTATTAACGTATAGGGTTTACAAAAAAAAAGTGATTCGGAAATTAGTCGCAGCTCAACTTTAATACGAAGTATAGGCATTGTCCTATTGCTCATTATATTTTACTTTCAAGTATTTGCCTCTTTGTCTCTCTATTCTGGTGTTTTCCATCTTCTAATAGTCGTTCTCACCCTCCCCCTCTCTCTCTCACGCACACGCTCACACACACGCACACACATCTGCACACACACGAGCACAATCATACACACTTTTCTTCATCTCTATCACTTGTTTTCGTCTCTTCGATTACTCATCCGACATTAACGACTTCTTTTTTCCCATAATTATAAGCCGTCAATAGATAAATAAACTCATAGGGAACAACGGGGTAGCAAGGGCAGGAAAACATATAGTTTGTATAAATTTCCACCCTGTCATTAGATTAATTCCGTTTTACCATATCTGAATAAAGTTTCCCTTCACCATAATATCTCAGTCACATCGGTGAGAGTAACTTCTACCAAAAGAAATTTGAATGAACACAAGATTACGTCACCAGGAATATTGCAATTTATACTTGTTGGTTTAGAATCGGTTAGGCAGTACGGATGGGGTATCTATCAAGGATATACAAAGAGTGCATCAAATGCAACATTTCTTACAAGAAGCCTGGCCTCTCAATCTGGTTGATGTCGTCAAGAAATGAATACAAAAGGCAACAAATTGAATGACAATGACATAGTTGTTTAGAAAGCTACTTTCATGTTTTACACTGTGAGATTGCTAAAACCTTTTGGTCATTCCATGCTTTCTTTCTCAAAATAGGGCATTGATGATAACGATATACGGCTATCGCAATGTGTTATTGTCATAGTATTGTCATAGTCTATAACACAGAGATAACTCAGTCTGTAATACTGTGCTACACTACTAATTGCATTCCATGCACATTATGTAACAAGTAAACATCTGCTGATGGCCCGGTCACAGCTACACGACGCACGGCCAGCGCACAAAAAAGATAGAAAATAAGCTCTGTGCGTCGTTGTGCGTCGAACTTTCTGATGATTTTGGAGAAGGTAATGCGTGTGTAGGGCGCTCCCACAGCGCTCCCACAGCGCCCCCACAGCGCTCCCACAGCGCTCCCACAGCGCATACACTGCGCACATATTAAAGCATCCAACTAATACACAGCTTGCTCTGGCTGTCTACACGAATGACCCGCGCAGGCACAGCGCACAACCTGCGAACAAAAGTGGTTACCCCTCACATTGACGGTTCAATTGTTTGCAATGCATTCGCAACGCTTGGACCTACGCACATGTCACGAATGCTTAACGCGTGGTCTGCGCGTGTCTGGCGCTGGCGCTGCGCGCTCTGCGAATGTCTGGCGCTGGTGCTGCGCCCTCTGCGCATATCTGGCGCTCTACCGGCGTTTACATCCATGCGTCGAGCTCGACGCAGATATTTGAGCATGCTCAAAATTTTCAGACGCACAACTGCGCACAACGACGAATCAAAAAGCATTCATCTAGCGCGCTCGACGAGTGAACGACGAGTGTCAGCTACAAGCCAGCGCAAGACAACGCATTGCCCAAAACTGCTACTTTTTTTTGTGCGCTGGCCGTGCGTCGTGTAGCTGTGACCGGGCCATGAGCACCCAAACTGGCATTTGTAACATACTTCAGAAAGGGACTACTTTGTGAAGGCATAATTCAATAAATTGTTGATTTATCATGTTTTTGTGGTATAGTCATGTTCAGAAGGATGAGCAAACCTCCAAAATGGTTCCCAAAATATAGCCTTATCATGAAGATATTTTTGACTAAATACGTGTACCTGAATAAGTGTACCGGGGTACACTTCAGACTGCACTGTAGTCTATGGAGGGGAAAATCTGGTATTTCTGGTAACTTGCACATTTCTAGTTATTGTGAAGCATTTACCGTAATGATGTTTGACATGCACTGACAGCTTGAAGGGCCCCACACCTGATATTTCTGCAAGCCTCCACAAAGTTCCAAATTTCACCGCACATCCACGACTTTCGGTCGCACGACTAACCGGATTAGGATCCGAAATAAAACAGCGCGGGCAAAATATACGCGTTTTACTAATTTCAGATCCTTAGTCGGTCAGTTGCGCAACTAAAAGTCGTCATGTGTGCGAACCTTCAGTCACTTTCTGGCTCTCAGGATATATAGGTATAGGCAAGGGCATTGTATGAGGTTTCTTACCTGGCTATCATTGAGTCTTGTAATGTCAGGCCTGAGATAATAGATGATTCCATCCATGGCATTGGGCAGTGTGACTGCTCGGATCAGCAGGATCGTCAATAGGATGTATGGAAACGGAGCCGTGAAGTACACCACCTGATGAAACAAGAGTAACAAAACGTACAACCCCACCCCAAACCAATTAGAACGTCTGCCCAAACTAACACAGCCTACACTTTAACACGCTTTCATAATTATGATTTAGATGTATATTATGTTGGAAACATTGTAAACAGACTTGACGACGTGAATAACATCGACATGAGAAAAGGTAAGTTTACTCACCTAATCATTGTTAGGCAATCTATACTTGTGAAAGAAAAGAAACATATACACATACAATCAAATTGGAAAACCGCAGTTACTAAGAAATAAAGATTGTACAGCTTTTACATTTCATTTTACGATAAACCTTATACAAATATGTATCATATTGACCGTTCTAAAGACAGTTTTGGGGTGCAGAAAATCGAATCTGAACATTCTAATTACAAATCTTGCTTATACATTGATAATAATTTGGTGAAATGTAGATGATTTTTATTTTTTAGTTTGGGGTGGGTTCCTTTGGCGTTTTTTTTTTTTTTTTTACAAGATATTACGCTAATGTATGATACATGAAAGTGTAACTTAATGAAAATTAATTATTCATTGCAAAGATGGCAAAATGTAGATGATATTGCCTGATGAATTTTCTCTGAAACCACAAAACTGGTCGATTTTCATGGTACTTGGTAAAACAAAAATCCTGAACGTTCCTTCGCGATTACAATAATTATTTTGACCATAAAGGCATGATGTACATGGGTAGAATAAAGTAATGATCGATCTGCCTCGGTTTGCACACATGGAAAATGGAAAAGCTATGTAAAACAAGAACTTCAAATTTACATCAATTTTTTTACAACGTTGTCACCGAACTCTGTATTTGAAATGCAATTTCAAATTTACAAATCACATTGCTACATTTAGTGGGAGTTTTACAAACATCGAATAATTCATTTTGAAGTTCATATTTTACATACAATCATGACATTTCTGTTAATTGTGTACGAGCATAAAGAGTAACAAATGTTACGATGACAAGATTCTTCCGTCGAAATAAATCCATGTAGAGTTCAGTGCAATTCTACACTAACTATTTCACAACTGTCTCTCAAACTATATCTAGTTTGAAGCAAAAGAAGGATTTGCATTACAAAATAACATTATAACAACAAAATATTGATATAATTTTCATTTACAAAAAAAAAAAAAATTGTCCCCACGTTCTGAAAAATATAAAGAGCAATTTCGCTAATCCCGATCATAATAAACTATATTCTTAAATCGCAGAGAATCAATTTTAGTCATCGCATCTGTCTGTCTCTTCAGCCAAAGAGGAAGATCGTTCATTTACAAAAGTGAATTCATTTCAGCAAAATTCTGTTAAGATATTAGTTCATATGGATATGAGATGCGAGCAAATGATTGCACATTCTCTCCATATGTACACCTTTTAAACACACCCACACATTCACGCACATACACGCACACAAACTCGCGCACTCAAGCAAACATTTCGGAACGCGTTCCACCACACAAATGCTTCCACTCACTCAACCATTCGGAGACAAAATGGCTATGGCATCGGGTGATTAGAGATATGTCAAATTGAATTGGTAAGACTAGAAGGAGAGGGGCTACTCCGACAGAAGAAATGTCGAAGGTATGGTGCATTAACTGACAATCAGAGAGATGAAGGGAATGAAGAAGGGGGAAAAAAGCTGTTGAAGGAGTAAGAGTACAATATTTGGGAGATTACGGGTACTTCTGGTATACTTGTGTACATAATTTGCTTAGATATAAATTAAAAGAAGTAGTTATATGAGCTTCACACAGCGACACTGCAATTTCAGCTGTTAATTGTGTGATACAGCTTTCGTCCGTAGTCGGTGATAGTGGACCTTTTGGAGAAGGTAAGATCGAGCTCTTCTTCTTCTTGGTTGACGGTGATTCTCTACATCCAGTTGAAGTTGAGTATTGGTGCTGATGATCCGATCTTTCGCGGCAATGTCCATTCTACACATTTATAATTCCCAACACACCCTAGATCCACTGATACCTCAAACCATCAGATCCCTTATTGCGTGTGGTGGTAGAATGTTTCATTTCGGGATAAGACGGCTTAAGGCACAACAGGCACCTTTCGTGTTAGTTTCAATGACAACCACAAACGGAAGTAATGCTATTGTAACCATTGCAAGTACTTAATTTTTGTTAATTGGAGAAAATATTTGAGTTTAAAATTTCGTCCAATAGTTATTTCCAAACCAGAGACAAGCTTAACCCAGACAATCCCTGAAAGTTTGAGATAATAGAACACGTGATTGATTGGGTCAAACATCTCTGCTTCGGATTGAATTTTCACATTTTGGTGGTTCTCCTTTTACTTGAAAACGTCTACCTTGCATTGGTTGTTTTAGTATATAGAGGAAGGGGAAAGTTTACCACACACAAGCTTAAGTGTCATTTTTGTAATACTCTAGAGCCGAAATAAAAATCAAGACATATAAATATCTTAGTATGTACGACATAAACAGTCACGGTGTTTAACCCAAACAATCCCTGAGTTGGTAAAACCATATTTCATACGTGATTGTTCGGGTTAAGTCACCACACCTCACACAATTCTTTACTCGACCACCGCCCATGCAAGCAAGCCTCAACTATAACAATTCAAAACTCCGATAATGAAACAATAAAAAAAAAAATCCCTCCCCTTTTTCGTCCCTCCCTCTTTTCGTCTAAAACCCTTTGCAACAGTTACCTCCCCCTCCCCCGTTCCGTCCAACTAAACCCCGCCTCCCATCCCTCAGCCCCAAATCTGTCTATAGAAAAATATGACTGCAAATCCGTTGAAACAGATTTGAATTTTGGCCTCGTATCCATCTTCGATCGTCCTTGTTTCGGCTTGCATTTTGCTCATCCAACAAGCTTGCACATCGCCACTTTTACCTTTCCTGACGTCTTGACACCTTTACAAATGCAGAGATAGCAGAGAAACCAGGCGAGGAACATGCAGAGCAAAAGCTGCCAGTTGATGCCACCGAGCTGTTCAATACCATCCGATAAATGAATCTGGAGGATCTTGCGGCTAGATATGGGGTTAATTTCAATCGAGATGGTTGTTTTCTAAAGTGCTTTAAACAATTGATCACTTAACTACTCTTTAAGTGGGGGTATTTCACTCACTCACTCAGACGCATCCAATCCTTATCGCTACATCGACACCGCACTGAGACGATGCACTGTCTATTTTGGAGGTGTGGAAGGAAGTTCTTAAGTTCAGTCACTGTCAGGTCGACTCTATTTAATAGGGAAAAAATCTTACAAGTCCTCGATATATGACTATGGTTTAACTTTCTTTCAGATAGTTTTCTACTTTCTGCATAAGATAGGTGGTAGGACTTACCAACGTACCACCCGGGAGTGAAGGTTGGTTCAGGATGGGCAAACACGTTTGATCAGTAGGGTGGTTTACTTTTATCTTTACACCAATCCTGCAATGGTTAAACCCTACTAATCATGAATATTGGTTGTTAAAATTGGCAAACATGGATGTTTTGAAATAACGAGTAATTCTAACCACAGGGACAAAACAAACAGAATCATGGGGGGTAGAGCAAAATTAACCCTTCATCAACAGTTGCACAATTCACGTTCTCACACAACCTCGCATCATTCTCGCGGAGGATAGAGGGTTAGCACATAAAGTTGGTAACTTACTCCCAAAATTCTACGGTCGACGATGTTGTTGTACCATTAGGGCAAAGTTCAGTGAGGTTGGATGACCCAGTAGGGTCATATGACATCAGAGTTGGCGTCATTACAGTGGTTCCGTTGACGTCCGCACGACTAGCACCAGTTGCAGCGCAGCACGGAGTGTTCCATTCGTTGTCGCAATGGGAGTAGGGAAGCTTGGACGTAAATGACATAAACATGTAGTACAGGGCCCAAGCCATGATCACGATGTAGTAGGTGTCCAGGAAGAATTGGATGAACATCCCAGCGCCACCCAAACCTGAAGAAAACATACGATTAGAGGCACTTAGTTAGAGATGTTTTTTTTAGAACACATACTCTTGACCTTTCCGCTTGAAATTTTCAGTTTGGTATGCCAAGGAAGAGCTTCATGAATAAAAGTAAAGACCAGCATACCGATGTGCAATTGATAAATCCAAATTCACATTCAAAAGACCCGTTCAATGACCCGCGCTTGAGGATGCTCCACGGAACTCTATGAGTTCCGGACCTTGAACATTTTAACATTATACAGGTCTCAGCAAATAGTTTAAAGATACACATAGGTTAAAGATAGATCAAAACTGTGCTATATATAACTCGTGGGTTTCCTACAATACGCTAAGTTATGAGGGGATTAGAAGAGCATTCCTTTTCAGTAGACCTTTCTATTATAATATTCTTCCTAATGAAACTAGTTTGAAAACTCACAATAATTTTGTTCACCTTTCCCACGACACAAGCTTCTCTTGAAGTTAGCCAGGGAAAGTCACATTCTATAGTGCTGACTTACCCTTGAAGATAGGACAAATGTCCCATGCCGTCACTGCAGCCTGGTTGGTCCACTGGCCCAGACCAATCTCTAGGATCAGCTGCGGAATCCCACCAAGAACCAGACAAATGAAGTAGGGGATCAAAAACGCACCTGGACAAAAAATGGAAGAAAAATAAATAACAGTCGGGTTTCTTTGTTTGAATTAATAGTAAAATTACTTTTTTAAAAAAACTAGACAGATCGTTTTCTATATCATTCATATAATGTATAATAAGATGTGAATATATATATATATATATTTATAATTTGTAAACAAAATCATATTTTCAACAAAATTTAGGTATTAAGCAGTACTTCACGGCTTATCTCAAGAAATGATTTTACAGCGTGTCCCACAAAAAATGCTAATGACTCTCTAAACAAGTATAATTTGAAAAATTACCAAATCACATTTTATATAATTTTAGAATAGTAAACTAGCATTTATTTTATACAACTGGCTTAATTTTAGGCGATATGGTCCATTGAACACGGAGATATGAGCCTTCTTTCAGCACTCATCCGGAAACCTCTCAATCCAAGTTTCATTATTACGTTGAATAAAGTACGTAGTCTAATTACGTCTTCATTCACTCTTCTTTTATTTCCTTTTTTATATTTTGGGCCCACAACTTGCGAGTCCATACTTAAATTTTTAAAATGAAGGTTTAAGAAAATTGACATGATATTTTTAATCAAACATAAAAATTATACTAAACAATAACTACAAGAATTTTTTTTTTAATCAATGATCTTGTCGTGAAAAGTTCCGTAATTTTTTTTAAATTTGTATTTACATTACTTACATTTATTCTTTTCATAAGCAAAAATAAATTATTAAAAAAAAAAAAAAAAGATGTTTAAAATAAAATCCAGAAATGCTTCATCCATGCACTCTCTGTTTTTTATCTTCATGATTATTGGCCACTTTTTTTATGCGTGGGGAAATTTACATGTTGATAATTATGTTCCTTTTCTGTATGAATAGATCATCCCCAAGTCCTGAACAAAAGAAAATCCTTGCAGATTTACGCCCTTGGCTAAACGTGAATAGATATAATGTGCAGCACTTGAATAGATAACAAATCTTGTTAGCTGAACCTGACTACACACACTACTTAGGCGCCTTCTCCATTCAAAAGGCGTCAGTTTCCCGCGGGATCTTGCTCCACCCTGGGAAACATCCGGCTTTCAGCTTTTAACATGTTTAGGCCGTATTAAATTTCAGACGCCGATAAAACGCCGTTTGGAACAAAGGATGCGGGAAACTGACACCTTTTGAATTGAGAAGGCGTGTTAATACAAAACTTGGATGGAAAGGTTTCCTGAAGTGTAATGAAAAAAATGCTCATGTCTTTGTGATTATTGGACCATATCACATAAAATTCCATCCAGTTGTAGAAAATGAATTGTATTTTCCGAGTGTAAAGATATAAACAATATCAAGTTATAACTTTAATATTATACCAATCTAGAGTGACATTAACATTTTTTGTGGGACACGCTGTATATTAATTATTTTATAGAGTTGCTGAGGATTTAGTTTTTTTTTTAAAGAGGTAGCAGTGTCGGATCAAGCATTGTCTCTGACAAAAGATTTTAGCTATACCTACTTTCGTTGGATAATAAGGCCTATTATCCCCTGACAGTAGGGCAGACAAAATCTTTTGTCAGAGCCAGTGCTGGATCCGCCACTGAGCATATGTTGACCATAGAAATGAAATTTTGTTTTAGGCACATCCTTAAAAATGTATTTCTCAGTTTTTAGTTTTTAGAAATCGAACAAAGCTGAAGGTAACTTTCGTGCACATCTATAAGGTAAGCTTTGATAAAGACTATTGTTATCACGTAGAAGTTATCAGTACAAGAAGGGAATGCACACCCTCCAATAAAAAGTTCTTAAATAAACAATACTAAATGTTGCCAGAACTATTTAGCACTTAAATGCCTTTTTACTGTCTTTTTATCAGTTTCAAGCAACTATTTGTGATTGTATTATGGTTAAAGTTCATACTAATGATACTATATATGCGGCAGTTCATATATATATATATATATATATATATATATATATATATATATATATATATATATATATATATATATAAATATATACAGTTGTCCGCAAAATTGTTCATACCCCTGACATTTTAAAAGTTTTTAAATTTTGCTTTTAAATAATTTTTTGTGATCAGTATGTTACCAACATCTGGACTACTAGGAACATTTTATATTTTGAACAATTTGCTATTCCAGGGGTATTTTATTGACAGATTTACGAAAAACACCATGTTCATAATTATTCATATCCTAGGAGTACCCAGTCCAATTTCTTATCAAATAACCACAAATACAATTTCTTCAAATAACCATCTGAAATATTTTTTGCAAAAGTCTATAGTCTTTCTTCATGGCTTCTTTGGGGTCTGGTCCATGTGTCCTCTGGAAAACCTCCAGGCTGAGCCAGGTTGCATGGTCTTTGAGCCATCCTATAAGTCTTCAGCTTTCCAACCCCTTTATTATTGGTTTCTTGCCAGGACTATGAAATTTTCATTTAGGAACATTCATATGAATGTTATTGAAATAGAATAACCGCTCTACCCACGCTTTTTAGTCTCTGATTTAACACTCAAGTGCTTCTTTCATGAGCACCAGATATAAGACACTCGGGAAAAAGCTTCCATGAGCATGACTAAAAGTGCAAGATGTTTCCTTGAATTGCCAAATAAGTATACTGAGAGGCCTACAACAACCCACAGATCACAATTAAGGTCGGAATGGATACCACTGACCAGCCAAAGACGAAGATACCAATGAGCAAATACTGCATAGAGGATATCTATGCAGACACTTCTCAATACAGACCCCAGTTTTGCAGTCAGACCCACCGGGAGGCCTCTGGACAGTTTCTGAGCTCATTTAAACCAGAACTTATTATGGACCATAATGATATAAGTTGATGAAGTCAATTTAGCAACAACAAAGAAATGAATCCTTCAATCTAAACAACATTGTCCTGATTTTAGCACATGGCATTCACATAGAACTGCTATGGGGGATTATCAGTGCCGGTAGCACTGGGAATCTGTTCAGAATAGGATGCAACCCGGTGAGGACATTTTTATTAAGATCCTGGATGAAAACTTGCAGAAGTATGCTTGTTAATGTAACCTGGGACAGCATTGGACATATCAAGAGGACGTAGTTCAGAAGCATACGGCCAAGTTAATCAAGAAGTAGGTCAAGGACAATCATAATGAATGATCTGGAGAGGAAAATTGACAAGAATCCTTTGAGAAATATGTCTGGGAAGTTGAAGACTCACAAAATGGCCCAAAGACCATG
The DNA here is from genome assembly GCA_940671915.1 of Paracentrotus lividus. NCBI lineage: Eukaryota > Metazoa > Echinodermata > Echinoidea > Camarodonta > Echinidae > Paracentrotus > Paracentrotus lividus. Next base: position 7,085,955 of record CALNVZ010000174.1, read on the forward strand.
CAACCTTACACAGCCAGGACGATCTCCATAGGACGCATTGGTCAAAACCCAAGGAAGACATGAATGATGGTTCTGGACATTCGCAAGAACTATTTGAGGTGGAAATTTAAATGAATAATCATAATCGAGATGATGAGATTTGAAATTAGATTTGGCACCCCTATAGGGTATGAATAATTATGAACATGACGTTTTTAGTAAATCTGTCAAACAAAATTTGTAAGGCATTGCATCATTAGTCTTTAGACTAACGCTTTGCGTTGGATTTGTACCAAATAAAACCGAACTGAATTGAATTGAATTGAAAATACCCCTAGAATACCAAATTTCTCAAATTTTCAAAGTTTCCTAATTGTTCAATTGTCAGTAACATACTTATCAACAGAAAGTTTGACGAAGCGCATTCAGTTAGGAGCACGACTAAAAAAACTTATAAAACGAAAGGGGTATGAAAAATTTTGCGGACAAAAGTATATACAGTGCGTCCCAACAAGAACTATACACTTTTGAAATGGCTATCACAAAAAACAAATAATGATTCTTCTGGAAAAGGTTTATATGAATATAAAGCTCATATCCTCAACTATCATTATGACACAAAAAAATCCGAAGAAACGCTTTCTTTAATGAGCAATGCCCACTTTTGTGAAGGACATAAAAATTAGCCTGCGCAGGAATTCGGTATTCATTTATCACATTTGTATGGCACGCCAGGAGGGATTCGACCAATAATGGAATTAATCAGCTAACAGAGTAAAAGACATACCGAAAGTCAGAAATAAACAATCAATATTATGCAAAAATGTAATTTTTTTACTGTTTTGTTTTCATATCATTGAGTTTTGCTTTGACTTCAGTTTATTTTTGTCTTTGTTGGCCGATTTATTCCATTATTGGTTGAATCCCTCCTGGCGTGCCATACAAAGGTGATAAATGAATACCGAATTACAGCGCAGGCTAATTTTTGTGTCATTCACAAAAGTGGGCATTGCTCACTAAAGAATGCGTTATTTCATGAGTTTTTTTGTGTCATAATGATAGTTGAGGATATGAGCTTTATATGTATCTAAACTTTTTCCCAAGGAACCATGTTTTTTGTTTTTATTCGGTAGCCATTTCAAAAGTGTATAGTTCTTTTTGGGACGCACTATATATGTATATATATATATATATATATATATATATATATATATATATATATATATATATATATAGATGTTGATGGCCTAATACAACTCAGTTAAATTTCATATCATTGGAAATTTCTACAATTGATATGTTAAATGTTTCATCGCATATCGTTATTCAAAAGTCAAATGTGAGATAGTTTAACCGTATAGCTCGAAGAAGCACCGCGCTGTGTATGGCATCATTTTAACGGCAAAATCACAGCTTTTTAAATAAATTTGATGCCGATTTTAATTATTCATTTATATTTAATCACTAAGTTAAAATGTTTAAATGTTTTAATTGACCAGTCGTTACTAAAGTCCTCCGGGTTATACAGATTCCTACCATGGGATAATTAAATGGAACGAGTCATTCATGGGGTTGAACAACGGCAAAGAAAACGGCAAAGGCGCCTATAAATGGCTGACTAAAAATATGGAGTTAAATCCAGTGATCGGGGTAATAATATACTGTAAAGCGCTTTGAGCCACTATGGAAAGGCGCATTATAAATAATAGGTATTATTATTATTATTATTATTAAATGCATGGAACTTAATTGCCGAAATTAGCACCAAATATTTGATTTCCTTTCATGTGAACATACTCATTTTCTCTGGAAATGAGTAAAACCTAACTGCAATGATTACAATTCAATATTTGGTGGCACGTCAAACTTCTGCCCTTTACACAATATATTTAGTGGAATGTCAAACTTCTGCCCTTTACATAAAGTGCCTCTCAAATCAAAAAGATATGTAAGGCAGTTGTCACTCATCATAAAAATCTGCCAGGAAGCTAATATTCTGAAAGTTGGATTCTTTAATAAGCCTATATATTCTTCATCACATGATTCATAGATTGATATTTATTGGATTTAATCGATCTGAAAAATATCTCAGGTCTCTTTTCCAATAAAATTAAATCTTTTTTCTTTTTTTTTTTTTTGCGCTGGCGTAGATGTTGCCTTCAGTGAAAATTTTATAAATGCGTTTGAAGGTTGTGACTTTGAGTATGTTGAGGGTTGTGCAATTATTATCACTGGGTTTGAATGAGGGACGCCGAATGCCCATGACATAAACATTGTATAAGTCTGACTGGATGATAAGGTGAAGAGAGATTAGATAAGAATATTGAGCAGCTAAGTATTTGTTCATTAACTCCAATTAATTTCCTGTCCTGTATTTTGGCCAGACAAATCTCATTATAAGGGAAGACCCGCAGCTCTGTCACCTAACAGTTATACAGTGCGTACCAGAAAAAAGTAAACCCAACTTTGAGAGCCTCATGTTAAAATTTTGTAGCTTGTGTGACCTTGATATTTGTTTCATGATAAAGAGTAACTCATTTTCTCTTCAATTATACCGAATATATTCCTATGCTGTGACAGACGACTGAGCATTTGGTCTTTACAACACAAATTTGAAATGTTCCCGGTTTGGGCAAAAGCAGAATGCAAAATGCAACCGTTGCATTTCAATAGGCCAAGTAATCCAGAGCTGACCTCAAATGAGGAATAAATGATTAGAAAGCCAGGTTGCTTCTGAAAAAAAAACTTGGTACAAATGTGTTTTTGACCAAAGTTTTTTAAAAACTCGAGTGCTCAGTCATCTGTGACACTACAGGTATAATTTCGGTATCACTGGATAGAATATGAGTTACTCTTTGTCATGATATAAAAATTAAAGACAGATAAGTTATACAATTTTGATATAAGGCTCTCAAAGTTTGGTTTACTTTTATTTGGGACGCACTGTATAAGTACACCAACACATTTTTATCTATTATTATTATTATTATTATTATTTATATTGAAAGAAACAAATATCAATTTTACAAGGCATGACAACAAACTTGTAACCTTCATCGATGGTCGTACAAAAACGTTAGATAATGATCTCGCACATGACATCATAAAAAATTTTACACACCAGGATAAATGGTATTTCATTGTTTCTCGACCCTCGATATTCATGACCGTCATAAATTCTCATTTCAAGAGATGTCAATTACAACTCAATCATAGTTACGGAATACCGAATTGTCTACAATCATCATAATACGCATGACAATATTATTATGGTTCCTTTTATGTTCATATATTCTTTTATATAAATCAATATCAAAGGGGGTATAAATATATATTAGGTCATCATGGTCATTCTAACCCGAACCATAAGTTTAAAGGATCTGTTTTTGTTTTTTCGTGGAGAATGATCAATTGTTTTGATCACCCCTATAAAATTATGAATGGGCTCACATTACACCAAGCACATTCTGCTAGCATGCACCCTTATATCGATTAGCAACCGGTTGCGATTAGGCACCCCAATGTTTTTAAGGGGAATCATTATAATGCACCAAGTTATATTCATTGGATATTTGAACCTCCCCAGTCCTTAATACCTTAATTGTCACGTTAGTTACTAAGACCTACCTCCACCATTCTTGTAGCAGAGATAAGGGAAACGCCACACATTGCCCAGTCCCACAGACGCTCCAATCAGAGCAAGCAGAAAGTCTAGCTGATTGGTCCAGTGGCTACGGGTGTTCGGTTCATCTTTCTCCTTCTCCAGCTTTTTGGCCAAAAGCTCATTTTCCTCCACTTCTTTGGCCTTCGGAGCCGTTGCTAAAGGGTCGTTGTTCTTGTCTGCCATTCCGGGATCTGCAAGAATAAAAACACAACAATGGAATATATAAGTCAATAATTCAGACATATAGTTAAGCATTGGTGAGTATGGCTGAAAGCGATGTGTGGCAACATTGCAAGAACTCTTGTTTAACAAGTACATGTATACGCAATAAAAAACATGTGCATTTAAACATGAAGTACGTCCATATAAAATGGAGCCCCGAAAAAAAGAAATAGCATCTGAGTCAGAATTTGAGAGTTAGTTAACAATGTTGCATCATTTTGAATACCAAATATATGCTTTTCTTGTCTATAAATTAAACAAGCATATTTAATCCTAACTCGTCCTCGAATTCCTAATGCTCTAGCTGAATGTTATATCCCGCCGCTGCCACCAAATACCACAATCATGATCGATCCAAATCTAATCTCAACATGTGTGCGGCTACGGAAAGCCAAGTCTACTTCGTAATTGTTGGTGAAGGGTGTGCAATGGCTAAGATGTAAAAGAGTGGTCTCGTCTTTTGGTTCCAAAACCAGTAGGCCTACATTAATCACAGCGCCAGTCCGGTTCCAATCGATTCCAGACGGACATAATATTATATCAATTTCGTCTGTAAATCTCCATTTGTCTTGAGTATAATACTCAACACCAAGTGCCTAGGTGAAAGCTTAGAGCGGGACCTACCCTTGCTTTGACTACGAAATTACACTTGTCTCCTTGAAATGCAGGTAAATTTGCAATACCGAGAGTCCAATGAAAATAATATATTCTAACCATGTGCGTGTGGGACTTTTCTGGTGAAAATGACCTGTTTTGGGACAATCGGGTAACATTTATTTTGATAGATCGGAAAATTGATGTACGAACGTATTGGTTGTGACATAAATTAATGTGGATTCTGGATCAATATTTGACCAAACACGTATCATACATCAAGAATGAACTATGGTGTTCAAACCTCTTTCGTGAGTAGAATACAGCTCCTGTGGATACTTTACATTTAAATTGTTGTGAACAAAGTCTTCTGAAGAAGTCATGACAAAATGTTCAAAAAGTAGAATACAGCTCCTGTGGATACTTTACATTTAAATTGTTGTGAACAAAGTCTTCTGAAGAAGTCATGACAAACAAAACGCCCCTCTTTATTTTTGTAATTAATCAGCCAATCCTAACAAGTTTGTTGGGTTGTGTTATTTACTCGGATCATACATAGCAAGTGAGCACAACCCACTTTACAATCACACATTTCTCATGATAACATTATAAATCTGGAAAGGAGACTAGCATTCACTTCCAGCATTCGCATCGATTGCTATATAGGCTACTCTATTCATAAAAACCTTTCGTTACCCGATATAGTCTCTTATAAACAATACATTGGAGATATAAAACAAGAAAATCGATATAAATGGATCTGTTACCCCACATGAAGCCAACAATATCATGTTCTAAAGATTTTCATGTCTCTCACTGTATTTATGAAACAATTATTGTTTCTAAAGCTGCTAAATAATATTGTTGAGGTATCGATTAATGCATGTATCAAACAAAATGATTATGTATTTTGTTCATCTACCCGTAACACATTATGGGCTTTTATTATTATATCAGTAAATTGTTAGATGAATGTGTATTACTTCATATAAATCTAAACTTGCTTTTGCCAGTGAGGGGGGTTTGGAAAAGATCAAGAAGGGAAGGGTTATTTAGTGGGTATAAAGATGGATTTGGTGTTCATACAATGCACCTTATTATGATCCAACAATGATAGGGGAGCCGTTCAATATCCTTTCAATACCTTACTAGCAAAAAAATGATCCATAGCATTTCTTCTGTACACCCCATTCTTTGTCGGCCGCCTCCCTCCCAATGACAATTTATTGATTGTTAAGGCACTCACAATGTCGCTCCAGGGACAGCTCATTTTTTGTATTTTGGCGGGGAAAGTTCCCGAAATACAGCGTCGAAACCCAGCTGCTTGAATCATTGGCTGTTATCATGGTTATATTCATTTTAAGATTATCCTAAGGGTTATTGTCGGCAATGAAGAAGAATATTCATATATAATTTCTTGCCATTATAACAGTTCACACCACAATACACGTGGCGAATTTACCCTCTTCGCTTCAGGAGTAACCCCACTTGGTGTCAGGCGATGGCCTTTGACATAAATCGGGGAATGGTGGTTTCATTCAGAAAATATCCCCTCTCTCTCTTTCTCCCTCGCATCATTATCATGATTATTACGCACATTATATCGGTGGAACACAAAAGTTCAAATACAACTCGGACCTCTACTATTATGATTTCCAACAGAATATCTAATGCACATGACTGTGTGGAATATCATACACAGTGGCAACATTTTTAGAGAAGGATGGTTGTTTTAAAATAGTGAATTAGTGTTCCTCGTGCTACATGTCAAATAAAACAAGATTGGTATTTCAACATGTCTGCAATAAATCATAGGTCCTAATAATATGGGTATAAGCATCTTTTTAAAGGCCTTTTCTTCTCTTTCCTGTTTTTTTTTTTTTTTTTTTTTTTTTTTTTTTTTTTTTTCTTTTCTTTCACTGCCTGGATCTTTCAATTTGGTTGCTTAAGTTAAAAAAAACAGACTAGAGATGAAAGGTCCAAATTCAGATTTTATGGAGAGGGGCATAGTTTGTTCATAAAACTACTGTAATTGCAGCACACAGTCATCAGCTTGAAGTCAGTTTCCATTGGATTTCTTTCTCCTTCGAGAGCTTTCCATGAACTTGGAGTAGAGAGTACCAAACATCCCACGAGATGGCAGTCACCTCATGAACTCTTCCATTCATAAAAACGATGCTTTCCCAGCGAACTTCGTAGTGACCTATTTTCCTTGACTGACAAAGATCGAAAGTCCGCAAACGATCAAGCTACTAGCAGAGCACGCCATTGTAATTCAATCGTATAGTTTCCCGCCATTTGGCGGGAGCAATTCACGTACACGTGGCTCGTTGAGTCTGTGGTTGAAATCATCATGGATCATACTGTCGAAGGATAATGGTTGAATATTTGTATAGAGTGTATGCCTCATAACGGTTTGGTCTGTCAAAACAATGATTTACCAGTACCTAAACATTCACGATATGTCAAATGTTTTGAGAAAGCTATTTTTGTTATAACTTATCAGATCTGATAAGAATATAACACATATCATACGAGAGGAAAGAATAATTTACATTCCGTGTGGATATGAATAACATAGCGCCTTATAAATGTTTCTAAGCGCAATTTTCTGCGTTCGTTTCTTCTTCTTCTTCTTACTTATAACAGATTAGATATATCGTCCCTGTTTTCACGAAGTGACGGATACGGCGTGCAACTTAAAAAAGTTAGTTTTGAGTAAGGTTCAGACCTTAATATCAACCTCTTTGATTTCTTGCTTGCATTGTCACCATAGTAACGTAATCAAACATTTTTGTGATCTGAAACTTGTGGAAATTCAAGATGTGATTGAAAGAGGTCCAAAAAGTTACCTCAAAATTTAAAAATTTGGAAATTTTCTCGCATCCGTCACTTCGTGAAAACAGGGACGATATGAACCCTGTATATTTCGACAGGACTGACAGCATGGACAGGGACAATGGACCCCAAATAGTCAAAGAATAGCACAAAATTCTCAACTCAAGTTGCATGTGAGGCAAATGATATTGAAGAATGTGAAAAATGACAATGAATTCTATGACATGAAAATAACCCATGGAATAACTTCAAATAACCAAATTATACCAAACTTACTTACTTAGGTGAATATGACTACAAAGAGCTTGACTGACCCTCGTCATGGTATTGTAGGTCAATCCTAAACTTTTTTAACTTTCTAGGTCAATGGTCAAACAAAGAGGATCAGTTCCCAATCTTGGGGAAAATAAACCTCACTAAAAGAAATAACACTTCTTGTGACCCAAGGATGCATTATTTACTAGGCGATGTCCATGACATGTGACGTATAATTTCATGGGTAAGTAAAGTGATCTAGGCTCAAGTTTGAGTTCAAGGGGTCGTATTTGAGTAGCATTACAAAATGTATTACAGGTCGTACTGCTGAACTACATTTGAAGAACTTATTTGAAAAGGGAATAGATCCATTTTCTACCAAAGAGAAAATGAAATACCAATCAAAAATGTGAAAAAAGGCCGCGTAAAATCTGTTTATATAACAGTATTGCTATACGGGAGAAATAACAAAAGGTTGGTTCTGGTCTAGAGTGGATATAACCCCTTTCGTGACCAAGCTATTCATTTGCTGTCGAGTGAGAAACCGGTAGTAACTTGACAATCTTTGATAATTGATAATTACAGAAACAGGCAAGATGACGAAAAACATATGACCGCTTGATAGAGAGGAACCGTACACCGCGTATATATATATATTATGGCAATTTTCATCCATGGAACTCTGGATGGCTTTAGCACCAAATGACGATGTTTCTTTGCCAGCTATAGGCCAATATGAGAAAATGGGAATGACAACGAATCAGTCTTATCAATAATACATTTCTAAAATATATTGCGTGAATAATCATTGTGGTTAACAAGGTTATGAACTCCGAGCATCACCCCGGACATCAACCCCATGCCCCTGATTTTGTTGGAAACTGAACTTCTTTCGAATTAAATATTATTTTACTGGTTGTAACCATGGACGTAACTCTCACGTCGGTCCATGTTGCAACCAATGCTTGACATACTGTAGGCCTAAACACCAGCTTATACAGGCTTCATAATATCTTGGAGAAAAGAGAAAATATGCAAAGAAATAACCGATATTGCTGATATAAAATTGGTGTCGGGTTCCAGCTTCATGAACATGATAAATAAGACTTGACAAGTCTTATTAAACCAGGAGTAAATCGGTTCTTCTCTCCTCCAAGAGTGGAGTAAACGAGGAGCCTTCTCCTATAGCTGGAACTGACTTTCTCGTCTCGTGCATAACACTGTACATTCACTTTATTTGGTCAGAGCTCCTTGGTCAGAGGCGAGCATGGATGTTTAATGACCAGTGTAGATATCACTCCATCATGTCCATTGGAATGTGAGGTCAGTTAAGAGTCAATATAAGATAGATAGATAGATAGATAGATAGATAGATAAATGGTTTATTCAAATCAAAACACGTACAAATCAATTTACATATCTCCATGCTTCGTAGTTTGATCATAACAGTCTGGTTGAAAGCATGTGATGTTTTATCATGGATATCTGGATTCTGAGGAGTATTGATGACATTAATTCCATTGTCTGATGTTGGGTGATTGCATATTGCAGTCACGATAAATCACCAATATTGGTCCCTGTAGATATCTTGTAGGCCTACTTGGTTTCAAGTTTGTGAGTGGACCCATGAACTAACGGGTACAGCCCACAAGGCTTTGGAAGATTTTCAGGAGAGGGGGGGGGGGGGCCTTAATTTTTGTACCAACTATTTCGGGGAGTTTTTATTACCCCCCCCCTCCCCCACGTTGACAGAGGTTTGTGAAAAAAGAAGAAGAGGAAACTAAATTGTAGACCTAATCAGCTAAGATGTTTACGATGTAAAAAATTCTATGAAGACCTTGTATTTTATTTACTTATTTGTGTGTGTGTGTGTGTGGTGTTGTGTGTGTTGTGTGTGTGTACTATATCACTTCTTTATGAATGTGTATATGCGAGCGCGAATAGCGAACTAGGAAAAATAGATTATATTTGGAGCCTAATTTTTTTTAGGGGGGGGTCCAGGCCTGCCGGCCACCTTGATCCGCGCCGGGGGGGGGGGTCATTCAACCTCCTGTTACGTACCTGCCTCCTTATGGTTCTTTGCTTCTAGTCTCTGTTGCCCTTCCTCACCCTTTTTTGTTTACTTCCCCTTGTAATTTCTATTCCTCCCTCTTTTCTCCCCTTTTTGTTTGCCTTTTAGATGTCCCTTTGCCTACCCGATAAGAGGGGGGGGGTGGGCATGGCCTTCGTGCCCCGATGATACCCTTGGATATTCACTTGTTTCGTTTTCATGGGCCTAATTGAAAAAAACGTCTGACTCGTGGGTATACTTCATATAACGTCGGTCTCGTGGGCTATTTTGCTCTACCGTCGGTGTCGTGGGCCTTATTTGCGAATTTTCTGTCTCGTGGGTCATATTATTGTGGTGTCGGTCTCGTGGGCCTGTTTGTTCTAGTGTCGGTTTTATGGGTCTTTATTTGCCAGCGTCGGTCTAATAGGCCTTTTTTTGTCTAGTGCCGGACTAATGGGCCGTCGGTCTCGTGGGTGTCGGTCTGGTGGGATGACCCCGAAATAACAATCGTTACAGCTGTACAAATATGACTTACTTTCAGTTACATCGTCATTATAGCTTTCACCAAACGATAAAAAAGTACAGTGTTGTGTAAGTGGGTTCTACCCCGGACAACTCTGCCGTATTTGACGAAAGGAAGCAACTAACAAAAGTAAGATTTTCAGTAAAAGAGCAAAATATATCCGTCATTTACATTGATCTCAATATGATCTAATCATGCCTTTCCATAAATATCTCAAAGCAGAATAAACGTTTGCATCTGAAATTTGGCCAGCATGAAGATGGCACTAATTTGAAAATAAAAACATCAAAAACTCTAAATTGATAGATAGGTCACTTGCTTCCTTAGTTACTACCCCTGCCAAAAATCCATCTAACCCTAAACCTAACCCTAGCCCTATTTCTGGGGGTAATTGTCCTGGGGGATAACTGTCCAGGGGTAAAGTCCTGATATGGTGTCATTGTGATTCGTTCCAATATGCCTATTTGTCAATGAAATCAGAATATGATAATCTAATATACTGATTAGTTGATTGATGTATATTTGATGATATCACGTCTAAGAAAGTCCATTACTCTATGTATATGGTTTCAAGTCCTTATCCGATGGACTTGAGAAAAATGCTTCAAGTTTTGCAAGAGGTTTCGAGCCCATGCCTCACTGACACAAAACCACCGGTACCATTTTAATCACGTTAGCATTATTTTCTGACACCATTCCACTATAGCTGTACATCGCATTCTGGACGGTGTCATAGTTCATGCGGCTGTGACAGACAAGAACTGACTAATGGAAAAAACATCGTGTAACTTGTAAAATACACTGAAATAACACAAGCATTATTAAAGTTTTAAGTGTCTGTATCGCCACTTCAGTGTTTTCAATTTCCTCTCCTTCTCAATACATCCAACACCCATAAAGTATGCAGGATATTAACACTTCATACCTGTTCTGCTCTCTACACAGAAGAACTGTGAACATTGCTATTCACGCGTCTGCTGAGTGACAAACAGTACAGGTAACTTATTTATGTTCACAGTCTTAAGTACTGCACTGGCCTAGCTACCACCATGCCTGTCGTTATCCTGCCAATCCCAGGCTGCAACTACACCCACGCCAGAGCTTGACGCCTCTATTGTTGCTGCCCTACTCACGACCACTGCCACGATTCACGCCGCTGGGACAGGGCCAGCTGCCAAGATAGAGAAAGTCAAGAGGCCCATAGCTGCAGCTGGTACTAGTGAAGACTGGGCTTACTTTACCTCCCGATGTCGGATTATGTGGAGGCCACAAAGGTCTCTGGCAAGGACAGGGTCATGCAACTCCTTGAATGCTGCGAGGAGCCCCTTCGCAAGGACCTTACAAGATCTCTCTGGTGGCAGCCTCACCGTCAAGTCTGAAGTGGAGGTGCTAGCAGCCATCAAGAGACTCGCTGTTACGTGAGGAAACACCATGGTTGCTCGAGTGACACTGCATAACATGCTGCAGGATCGGGAAGAGACGATTCGCAGTTTTGGAAGCCCGCCTACGGGGTTCAAGCCGGCATATGTAAATTTGTCATCAAGTGCCCAGGCTGCTCCCTTGACGTCAACTACACTGATGAGATACTGCGGGATGCCCTTACCAGGGAATCGCTGACCCCGAGATCCAGCTCGACCTTATTGGGAGACAAGAACCAAACCATGGGATTTAGAAGATGTCTTCCAGTTCATTGAGGCAAAGGAAGCCGGCAAAGCGTTTCCGCCATCTTCCCTCCTTGACTCTCACGCCGTGAACTCTGCCAGCAGCTCATACCGGAAAACCAAGCAAACGCACCTCAAGGAGGGCCAAGACTGTTAACTACTGTGGAAAGAAGAAGGACATTGGTCCGGGGTGCCCCTGCTCGCATCCGTAAGACACAGTGCGATGCCTATGGACACAAATGCAGGCACGTGTGACAGACCACCACATGGAGAATGTATGCCGCAGCAGGGACAACCACGACGTTCCCCTCCAGCAACACAGAGGGACATGAGAATGCCGCCTTTGACTCCTTTTGCTCTGTCCATGGCTATGATCGCTCATGTGGTGGCCACGGCATTCCCCTTGATCATCACGTATACGACAGCCTAACCAGCATAGGAATCAGAAGGAAGTCTCCCCCCAACCATTCATAGAGGTGACTGCTCAGGTTGTCCTGATGACTATGAAGCTCTTGGGTTTCGCCTCCCTCCCCACGATGCCTAACTCTACCCCTGCTATGGCTGACACTGGGGTGCCAGAGCTTGCTTAGCCGGCATGAAGATAGTTCGACGTCTTGGATTACGTCAACAGGACCTCATCCCTGTCAGCATGAAGATGCGAAACTGCCACGAAGGGAGGTGTCAGGATTCTTTGGGGCCATTCCATTGTGTTTGTCTGGCAGGGCTCCCTCAGATCTACAATCAGGACGAGACAGCTGACCTACGTCACCGACAGCTCTGATCAGCTCTTCCCAGCCGGGGAAGCCTGCGTTGGCTTGGGATCATCTCGACAGTTTTCCACAACTGGGTGTGACACAGGAAGCAGCCCCTGATGGACACAACTGCAGCCCTTGAGGGGACCCTACTGGAAGAGCCTGACCAATGCCCCAAGCGCCAAAGGCCACCGGCCACCTCCTACCTCGCTGCCTGTCTTTACCCAGCAACTGAGGAAAATCGTGACAAAACTCCAGCGATACCTCCTGGACTATTACAAGAGCAGCACATTCAACACTTGTGAACACAGCCCCTGCCCCTAAGGATGGCCCTCCTTTGAAACTGATGGTGGATCCAGATGCAGAGCCCTATCGCACATCACACCCCTGTGCCTGTTACCACTCCACTGGCGTGGATGCTGTCAAGGCTGGGTTGGATCACGATGTTCAGCTCGGTGTGGTGTGCTTGTACCATGTCCCAGTTGGGGAGCCCGTAACCTGGTGCCATAGGAATGGTCGTGTGTGCTCAGAAGGACTGGTGAGCACGAAGGACGTTGACTTCCAGGCCCTAAATGCTTCATTGCCACCGCGAAACACACCCACCCAATCTCCTTTCCTTCAAGCTAGAGTCGGTTCCACATGGCAAGAAGAAGCTGCTCTTGATGCGTGAGTTGGAACGGCTATCACAGATGTACTATCTGTCCGGAAGACGCCATCTCACGACATTTATTACGCCCTGGGAAGATACCGCTACAAGACTGCCCCTCAGGGGTACATTCTTCCTCTGGCGACGGCCTACACCAGGCGTATGATGAGATTGGTGCGACCATCCCATGCAAAACGAAATGTGTTGATGACGTCTTAAAACTCTGGGCTGACACATTAGCTGACAGCTTCTTCCAGCTATCCGATGGCTGGGATATCTGCGGCCGGAACGGGATCACCCTCACCCTAGCAAATTTGACATCTCTGCAGACATTGTTGAATTTGCATGGCTTCGAAATCACTACTGACAGTGTCCGACCATGCCGGAATATAGCTCAGGCGATCCTCGATTTCCCCCGAAGCCCACTAATATCACTGATGTGCGGTCATGGTTCGGGCTCGTCAACCAGGTGTCGATGCCTTCAGCATGAAAGAGAAGATGCTACCGTTTTCGTCAGCTCCTGAAACCATAGTACGCCATCGTGTGGACCAACACCCTCCAGCTTGCCTTTGAAGAGGCCAAGGCAGTCATCGCCCTGCGAATGATGATGATGGCGTACGAATCTTTGACCCACAAGCCTACCTGTCTGGCTACGGACTGGTCCAAAGGATGTATGGTTTGTGGCTTTTGCAGAAACATTGCCGACTGCAGTGGCACTATCCTTTCTGCTGTGTCTCTGGTTGAGAAAATAACACTTGTAGGGCAGTCGATTTACTCATGCTGCTGAATCCCGCTATTGCCCCAGTATGAAGGCGCAGGCACTTGCAGTAGCAGACGGCCCTTGACAAGGCACGATACTTCGTCTTGGGTGCAAGATGTCTCATGTTGTCGTCGTCGACCACAAGCCACTACTCATAGATCTTGGTGATAGGGCTATGGGGAATCCCTAATCTCCCGCTTGCGGAATCTTAAGGAGATAGACATTGCGATACAATTCAAGATGTTCCATGTCCCAGGCATCCTCACTGTGCTACAGACTGTCTCTCTCGTCACCGACAAGGCGCGCCTGAGAAATTACACCTCCCGGATGACGTAGCGGTGTGCTCGATATGGTGCCGAGCATCATTCCTCCACTCATCAGCCTCATGGGGGCCTCGACGAACCTTAGACCCATACACGGATTCTGTTGAAGTGCTGCACACTTTCCACTGCCATGTGTGACTCTGGACTCTATTCAACCTCAAATCGGTTACATTGGGACCGAGTACGTTCCGCCACCCGAGTGTATGAAGTACGATGACAACACGCAGGCACTCCTTGACCCTAATTGAGTCTGCCTACCTGACCATCGCCATGAGTTTCCCCAACCTCTTCGTGCATATTTCAGTTCGCGATGGACTCTCTTCAGTGATGGAGTTATCCTCTACAATGATCGCGTGCTTATTCTCCTTCACTCAGGGACGAAGTCTTAAGCACCTACATGCTGCCCACCAGGGGATTACGTCGATGACTGCTCGCGCCTGAAGCATCTATCTTCTGGCCTGGCATCACTCCGGCGCATTGCTGCTCTACGTGCACGATGCACTCAGTGTAACCGTATAGCACCTCCAATCCAGTGCGCCACAGCCCACTGCTCTCGCCAGTCTACCCCTTCAGTGTATCTGCGCGACTATTTTCATTACAAAGGATGCAACTATTTGGTCATAGTGGACAGGTACTCGAACTGGCAAATCGTTGCAACGTCTGCAAAGGGGGGATGGCCTTATTACATGCCTACGTCGCATCTTTGCCACTTTCGGCATTCCTGATGAACTGACCTCTGATGGTGGCCTGAATTCACGCAGTAGCTACACGTCATTTCCTCACTGATTGGGGCATACATCATCGCCTCGCCTCCGTTGCTTTCCCCACAGCAACTGTCAGCATGAGGTTGCTGATGAAGACCGTTAAACGCCTCATCATGGACAACACTGGCACTACTGGATCCCTGGATACAGACAACTTTCAGCGGGCCATACTTCAGTATCGCAATACCCCAGACAGGGACACGAAGCTCTCTCCAGCCATGTGCGTCTTTGGCCACCCGATCCAGGATTTTCATCCCAATTGCCCCTGGAAAAATACAAGCCACATAGCACCTGGTTGAAACCTTGAAGGCAAGAGAAGAGGCCCTTCGCACACGTCACATGAAGGGGGCAGAAACGCTGTCGGAGCACACCAAAACGGCTTCTACCTCTTGTTGTCGGCAATTATGTCCGAATCCAGAACCAAGCCGGGCCGCATCCTCTGAAATGGGACAAGCAGGAATCGTGATTGAAGTACGGCAATATGACCAAATATTGGTACGTGTAGATGCTCCGGCCGGGTGACACTGCGGAATAGGAAGTTTCTGAGACAAACACCCCTGTCCATCGGCGACCTTGCCGCCGAAGACGATGGAGGATGATGTTCGTGCCTCAGACGACCAATGTACCCTTCGCTACTTGCAAACCATCCGCTTCATGTTGCATCGTTCTACACAAGTTAGTACTCGTTCGGCAGTGCTTTAAGATCTTTTTATTTTCGATCCCAAGCATCCCCACTACATGTTCTGGAAGCCGACCATCACCCCTTCACGTCCCCGGTATTGTATTAATCGTCCTAGACAGCGGCACCGAGCCCCCATTGCCGATTGCCTTCCACCATCCAGTGATGATTATCGCTGATGATCCGTGCATCATCGCCACCTTTTGTTGATGTCCCGACATACCCGGTGGTCGTACTACCCCTGCTGTGGTTCCCTCTGCCAGCTGCACCTGCCAGCAAGCTGCTTCATCCGGCCTTCTTACTCCTCCTGAGACGGTGCCAACCGTCTGCTTGGACAAGCCCTTCCTGGCGGGTCTCCTCCGTCGTGAGCCGGCAGACCTGGCATGGCCCACTCAGATTATGACTTATGTCGCCCTCAAGTTACGGACGACATTTCCCTTGGGTGTTCTTTTTTTTTGGGAGTTCTGTCGACGGTTTTAGATGTTTTAGCTCAAGTTACCTGTTATTTGGATATCTGGACGTTTTCTCGAGTAGCCCGTTTTTGGATATTGAACATTTTCTCTTGGACTTATTTTTGGACAAACAACTTTTCATCTTCGACAACGCTTCTATTATGCTCCTCATCCGTGCCAAAGACTTGGGGGAGGATCAGAGGAGATGTAGAACACATTCATTTACCTTGTCTGCTCTCATCACAGAAGCTCGTGAACATTGCCTATTCCACGGTCTGTGTAGTGACAAACAGTCAGGCTTACTTGATTTACAAGCATTTCATTTCTAACTCATACCCGCTTTCGTCTAAACGAGTGATATCTCTCGAGGCGTAACAACAACCAAAGTGTCTTTAACAGTGAGTAGGGTTTCCCTGTTTCCAATGACCGTCTGACACCCTCCGAAACTCAATCAGAAGAAAAAACTTAATAAGATGAAAAGAATTGGATTAACATTATTCAATTATAGAGACATGGTGAGGAGGAATAGAGGACGAAAGTGGGTATAGAGTTCATCGACAGACAGACAAGAAAGGAAATGTATCTCTTCACTTGACACATTCAAAATTATAGTAATACTTTGACGAGACGAATTGCATTTTTTTTCATATTCCTTGTTAGTTTTAAGAACTATCATGATATAGAAAAGATGTAACGCCATCTTATATTTCAATATTTTTGCTTTCTTTTGTTTTTATTTTGTGGAAGGGCGTTGTCAGCGTAACCCTCGCTTTGGGGGTTTCCCCTTACACATTGACTTATACAATATACGTTAAGCAATAAAGTCATTCAATGGTTCTTTCAATGGAGATAGACCAGAATGTTAGTAAATGTATGTAATGTTGTTTATTAATACGTATCTACTGATTGTTTTCTAAATAATTATGTTGTTTTAGCGCTCTGATCAAAATCATTTGTAATAGCGCTCAATAAATAACAATTATTATTATTATTATTATTATTATTATTATTATTATTATTATTATTATTATTATTATTATTATTATTATTATTATTATTATTATTATTACAAAGCAATTAGGCCACATGTACTTTTTCTTTCATGTTGTTCCATCTCCCTTCCCTTCTGCTCCTTCTTTAAACGTTAATAAATTTTTGCAAGCCATGCAGTTTGTAGGGCTATAAATCTGTGATGTATTGCTATTATTAGAACATCATTATAACTAATGAATTGTAACCAAAAACAAGGTACACTGGAGGCATAAACCACATTATAGCAATGATAGGGGATATCTTTTATTCCAATTCTGACTTCCATATGACCTATTTGTATATTACATGAGCAATAAATATTGCATTCACAAGTCTAATATTGCTGATACCGAAATATATATGTAACGGGGTTCTTCTATACAAAGCATGCTATTCAAAAACCCAAGTATACAATAGAGATAGATAATTTGCTGACATGACAACCTTATATAAAATATTATTTTCAAGACCTTGTTTTTCAAACACGACATAAGTCTTGCTAATACACGTATTAAAAAAATACATTGTAACAGACACGACAATTGCATTTCATTGTCTGTTTTGTAGTTGAGTTAACATCCTTACAACACAATTCGTGATGATATTAAGAAGATACATTGTTATAGACACGAAAATAGAATACTAGTATTGTTCTCTGTTTTATAATACGCTATTCATAATTCCCTTGTCCTTGGTGTATTCATACTTATCATGTTTTTGACGCCTCGGGCTTTTTTAAATACGCGCAGATCATCAATCACTCATATTAATTTCATAACAAATTCCCAAAGAGCTTACTCGACAAAGTGGTGTAAAATTCATCAAAATTAGGATGTTTAGAGACATGATAAATGTACCTCGGTCATAAAGGCCACAGCAAATTATGTAGTATTGTGTTCGGTCAGCTATCGGTTTGGTGCTTAACTCGCTAGTGAGACAGGGGAATAACAGTTTAAGTGATTGGCAAATTCTGTTCAATTAATCATATCAGATGAACTTATCTAATCTTTTGTGAATGTCAAAGCCCATAATGATAGATCCTAGCTGAGTATTAAGGTAAGTGTTAACTGTTCACACCAATCCCTGGTATGTTATCCATCATCCGTACCAGGGGTATGTTTCACCAAGTCGTCTGTAAGTTACGAATGACTTTACCAATGACTGGTGATCAGTTCTTGCGCTAAATGATAAAGCCATGTGATTACTACAGCACCTAAGAACATGTTCCAGTCGTTCGTTAAGTCGTTCGTAACTTTACAAGCGACTTTGTGAAACACTACCCAGCTATGATAGGTAATCATCCTCGTCACACCTCTTCCATTTAGCATCTTGTGTCCAGGCACAAACGCTTAAAGAATATCCCCTTTAGATGTCCCTTGAACTTTCCCCCGAGAATAATCACAAATTATTGGTACTTCTTATCACCAGAATTAATTAAATAAACATTCCATAATACATTTCATGAGCACATCCAATTCGAATGATTTATGTCACTACAGTGTTGGGTCCTTGGGGACGTAAGGGGCGGGACATGTTCTGTCTTTTTTGTTTTGGAAGTCATACATTTAACACATAAGAATAGTTAACTTTGTATCGCGCCCCTCTATTTATCATATGTTCCGGCAATACCCCCTTCATTATCAAATCCTGGATAAGCAACTGAGCCGTATACCAAGCCAGACACAGATCTCAAATAAAAGTTGCTATATCATCAGATTCATTTCGGTTTATTCTTTAAATAATGCCGTAATGGAGTCTCAATCCTCAAAACCAAGCGATCATAAAGGACTGCGGAAACGAATCCGTCACTAGTTTTATTTAAGAAAAGGGGAAGACATGTCGCCATGTGCCCATGCATTGTTTATAAGTTTATCTACATTAGACGTAAAGATGCTTGTAGAACTAAAAAGTACACTCTAAAAACTGAAGTGCTGTTTTTAGCTTTTCAAGGGCTGAAATCAGCACTTTTTAAGTGCTTGCATAGTGACTGCACTCAAAGTGCTGTTTAATTGCACTCAAAGTGCTGTTTTAGCACTTTCACGTGAGCTGAACTTTCAGCAAAAATGGGCAAAAACGGCGTGACTTCGTTGGGATTCGAACCTGGGTCCCCTGCATGAGAAGCGCTGACGAGCACGTTAGACCAATTCACATCTCACGGTTGCTAGTAGATCACATTGTTACATGATGAACTTTCTTCAAATTTGCCATAATCATCTACTATGCTGTCATAATTAAAGCCAGTTAGCGAGATCTCCGTTGGTCTACTGGTAACGTCAGCGGTACTCTTCCTTGTCTAGGTGAACCCGGTTCGAATCCCATACCGACCATGAACATTTTTTGTTGATAAATTAGCACTTGGGTAGGTGCTAAAACAGCACTTCAGGTGTTGATTTAGCACTTCAAGTGCAGTCACTACACGAGCACCCATAAATTAGCACTTCAGTTTTTAGAGTGTATGTCAAGGATTGTCGAGAGACATTGTCATGAGACTTGCTCTCTCTCTCTCTCCCTTCTCTCTCTCTCCCATTTTCTTTCTCACTGCACTTTTCCATATTATATGTAAATAACATAAATGACTCAATAACTACTGTTAACGTTTTTACAATCTATAAAAACAGCGTCTGTATAAGTATGTCAAGAGTCACCAGGAGAGAGTCGTCATTTTGACTGACATTACTTATATTGTTTTTCTCTATTTATCTAGAGCTCTCCCTTTCATGTCACGTGCCCTAAACTCATGCATCGTCGTGAATTATAAGCATTTATCTTATTATACAAATTTGACTCCTTTTTACTTTGAGACCATCAAAATAATATGCAACCCTTCCAAAAAATACGGTGGTTAAGTGGGATAATCCAAAACATATCGTAGGTTTACTGACCAGAAAGATGACACATTTTCGCAAGAAAATAATCAATATTGGTGGGTAAGAATTCGGAACGATATTAATGATACCGTTCAACCCTGTTTTGCATTTATCGATTACCTGGGACCCCCCCCCCCCCGCCATTATGAGATTAATTGCTATATTTAAAAAAAATCTATTAAAAAATATACAGTTCACTCGAAATTAGCTGGATAATTAAACAAACCAAATCAAGAATGGAACAAACTGTTAAGAATATTATGAATTATAAAATCATGTGCTTTTTATTACTGCCATCTTTAGAGCTGTAGAATGGTCTCCTGTAACATTCACTGTCCCATATTACATGAACAAATGACAATCCAAAGGAAGAATCGATTTGTCTACAGGAAGGCGATTTTAAGAATCTCATTGGTCTACCACACACCCACATCAAAAGCAAACTTTCGATTAAGTCGCCCACATGGTCCTTAGTTAATCAATATTTATTGTTATAAATCCCAAACTTATCTCACGTTTGCACAGGTAGCTTATATACACACGTCAATTATTATTGAATAGAAAACCTTCTGCAATACCAGGACACAAAGCCTGCCAGGACCTTGGAAGACTATCAGAGAGATAACTTCTCCGTGCTTTATAGAACCTCCAAGATAGAACTAATACACGATCAGAATGTCAAACAACTACAAGTTTGATTGCTAACTTTATCTGTAATTATTTTGCAAAAGTTTTGTCGATTTGAAACTCATTCATGGTATGCTTTTATTTTCTGTCTAAAAATCAAACATGATACATGATACCAAATAATATGACATATTACATATATCTAAAGTGATAATGAGGGAACATTCTATTCAGAACCTAATGGCTTTGTTCTTCCTAAAGGTCTGCAAAAAAAATTCGAATCTTTAAGATTCAAATCTCTAAGATTTACCCAAGAAAGACAACCAAAAAAAAAAAGGATATCAATGGATTTAAGAACAACTACAGTGTTTCTCGGACAACTACCCCTGGACAATTGACCCAAATCTAAACCTAAAACCTAACCCTATTTTGGTGGTGGGAGGTTAGTTGTCCTCGGGGTAATTGCCCCATGACAGAACTGAGTGAGACCAGAAACGTCATCGAACTTTTGATACATGCATATTGACTTAAAAACTCCCACATTGGGGCTTTTGAAATGTTATATTATTCTTAAGTTATCATAAAATCAACATATTATTGATTTAATAAAGCAGTTAATGATGGATGATATCAGGAATTCAATTTATAAAAATTGCTATTCAGTCTAACCTTCTTTTTTTTCTTCTTTTTTTTTTTCTTTTTTTTCGATTTGTCATCAATAAATGATAAATGATGACGAGGTAATGAGTCCGTTGGAGGCCAAGAACAAAGGTTCGCATGCAAAGTTTTGTAAACTCATAACCAAAAATTTGTTGATCTAATTTTGTTTTACATTATCGGCTCTCTTTATTTCCCTTGTTCATGTTTCCATCCCTGCTTAACCTCACTGCATGGTATTAATCTATTCAAAGACACAAGAATTCGTCTTTGGCTCCCCATTATTTTATAATGAATACAACGACCTTCCATCCTTCACATCTTCACAAATAATTGCTCTCTTCAGTTCAGACAATCATTAGCGCAACATTAACACCTCCATATGAAAACAAGACCACTTAAATCTTTCATTAAATGTACGACGATTCATCTAAACGCTGAGCACCACAAGCATGACAAGCAAAATCATTCCATTTTTGGAGCGAGAGGCATTCAATTTCGTCATCCTCATCAATCGATTCGATCCTTCATCTAAATACCTCCTTCCTGGTCATTTCACCACGTCATAAATATACGCGGTTCGTTCAACTGCACAAAATACCCACATGCTTACATAAAAACATGAGACTGAACGACCATCCCGCATCCAACAACCATATACGACACACACATAACCAAAAAAAAACCCCTGCTAACAGCTTACCTCGACAACAAGATGAACAAAGCTTCCTCCGAGAAAACCAAATCTTGTGAAACCTTAACCAACCCGACACAGACAAATGCTCATTAATTTTCGGGAAACAATGAGGTATTTCTCAACTCTGGAGTAAAGATATACGAACTGCATCCACGGCTCACCTACAATCACTTGCGAGATGGGTGAATGATACGAACGTAGTGTGAAATTGAGTTCTGCAACCGGCGATTTATAACAGACGAATTATCTCTGCGCGCGCTATTCTGAGAGAGAGGGAGAGGGGCAAACCCACACGAATGGAGAGAGACTAATATAAAGCGCCATCAGCGTCGTTTGTTCTTATAGTTTCTATTTTCTTCTATGTTTTTTACTTGGTAGTTCCGCACATCTCCGTTTAATGCATGGATGTTTATTATTATTTTATGGGTGAAACTAAATTTATATAGATATACAACGAAAACTACACTGTTTGTCATAAAGGTTGGATATTATCTCTTTGTCCAGCCATATCATCTTGCTCCGGCTTTAATTTCTTAATTTTTTATTATTTTTTTTTTATTATTATTTATTTTTTTTACTTCCTTTGTTTTTACGATAACTTGTAAAATAAACTTTAACCCCTCCCCTGTAGACAAGAGACCAAAGTTTGTAACCTTCTTATTACGATCCATGCTTAAACCAAGATTATTAACAACTCTACAACTTAAACGCGCTTCATGGGGATAGGACTGAGGGGACCTTGATTTGCAAAGTAAAGAAAAAGGGGCTCGAAAATGAGAAAAATTACAAAATGGGCATTGCAGGGGTTAGCAACTTTTTTATTTTTCAATCCCGGGATTGGTTTAGGGAACGTCCCAAAAAGTGAGGGGAAAAATAAAAAAATCAAAGTCGGATCGAAATATTGTGGCTGGAGCTTTAAAAATATATATCCAACCTTTATGACCAACAGAACAGTGTAAAAGGCTCCATATACTTCAAAAATCTAAAAGTTGTATATATTTAAGCGTTAAAATAGAATTCAATTTTAAAATTAAAAGATGAAAAATAAAACTAACTTGATTTTAATATTTTTATGAACAAAACACCTTCAAAAAAGATTTGCTTTCTGCTTTAATTTTTTGCTCTTTGTTGTGGTTTATTTCTCATGAGCCAATAGTCTCTATTGACATGTTTGAATTAAATCTAAATCTTCTAATTACCTATTTCTTTTTTTGGGGGGGGGTATGAATAGTTGTATTTAAATTTGAATTGTAATGCCAATTCCTAAATATAAAATTTGTAGTTTCGCGTCATTTTTTTCGCTTGGGGATGATATTTGTATTACTTTAACATTCTACGACTCTTTGAAAATATGATTCTTTAATATAAAAAAAGCCATCACAGTCAACATAGAACGTATGTTTAGAATAGATCGCTAATATCCGCAATAATTTTAATAGCATTTTCAAAATTTATGAGCAATTTTTTATTTCACTGTCCTTTTTCCTCGTTGTTATGTATGGTTTCCGAAAAAGGCATGCATAATGGATTTTAAAAAGCAAAGGTGGAATTTTGTCATTAATGGCAAACGTTTAAAATAATCATGGTGGCATCTTTTGAGTTTAAAACAAGGTAGGGCACGTACACGTGCTCCCCCTCAGAATGGTTATTCGCAACATTATTTTGCTTTTCTTGATGAGGCTTAAAATAATACTTCGAATTGAAACATAAACCTTCAAATATACCGTCCCTGTATAGAGTAGACGTATCTTCACGCTCAGCTAGCTACGTCCAACCATTTCATTCCTCATATCACCTAGGGAATCATGGACTCTAACAGACCGTGATGAATCACAGACAAATTGATTTTTATTTCCCTTTTGGAGAATCTTCGCTTGTATCGGATTGGTAGGGGATGATTAAATTCTATCTTGCTACAAACCAATATTACTTGTTTTTTAGTCCACTGTGTGTTCATGGATGCTTTAACCTTCTCTGACTCGATATTAATGTCTTTTATTTTCTTTATAGATTGATACCAATCTCAGCTTGGTATTTATTAGAAGAGACCTGCCTATCCATACATCATGTACATTACATTTCGCTTTACCTTATGTCGACCAAATTACTAACACAATTTTTTAGGTATCGCCAAGGAAAAAAAGACTTTTGTTCAGGAAAGAGATTCAATTTTGCATGCATTACGACACAGCGTTGGAATTGCCGTATAAAATGGCTTTTTTAAAAAAGGAAGAAAAGAAAAGGAAAGAATACCAACTTACTTGTGAAGCTTTTTTTTTTTTTTTTTTTTGCCCCTTCATATTACCATAAAGAGTTCATCAAGGGGGTGACGAATAAAATCCAGTAAAAGAGGAGGGGGCTCAAAAATATATACATGTAAACCATCGGGTCCTGAGCTATGAAGTACTGGATACTCGCATGTGAATGACCGAAGGTTTGTAATTCCACCGTCGTTGACCAGTCCTTTACGAAGTCCATCACCATGGGTCATGTTTAGACAAGACATACATCTTCCAGGCTTCCACCATTGCTGTCTTCAGTAGATGAAACAGGAGACAATATCCTCTGGGCAAGAGAAAGTGAGTCACCCAAGGGATTGCATCTCGTGGTCTAGATATAGGCCTGCATACGATTTATAAGTAGATTATAAGGATTTTGTTTCGACTCCGTAATAATGCCTTCCAACAATAATCAAATGAAGTAGTGTGGTAATCGGCAGAGATTTAATATGTACACTTTCTTGCTTAATTGATGAAAGCTGTCAACATTAATGGGCAATGTGTGCATTTAAAACTTGGTACTGAAAATAAATGATTGATCGAATAACACTAACACATTTTGAGGCTTACAAACCTTTGTCTCTTGAATTTGAAGACCTCTTCCCTACCGAGGAGCTTTCATGACATATCAATTCTACTCCACGTGAAATGTAAACCTAACGTATGACATTAAATCTTAACATAAAGACGCGTCCATTATTTGAGGAGGGGAAACGCAACATTACATTCATAAGAGTTTAGTGGGAAATACAACTGAGCGGCGCAGAAAATTATACGGTCTACATCAATGTCAACAAAACCCGCGCTATAACGGAGGGAAGCGACGAATTGACAACTGCATGCAAATTAAATTAGCGTACAAAACTCGCCTAAGAAAACTTCCTGTGGTAGGAAAATGGTCTGGTCAGTCGATCCGTTCGAGCTAATTTCTCATGGACATGAATAAATAATTGAACTTTTATCATAGTTTTCTTAGGTAGATGCTTCAGACCAAATTGGGAAAATACATTTTGGCAAGCCTATAACACCATTGTGCTAAAGTTTGAATCAGAATCTTTATTTCATAGATTGATGTTCCAACGATTATTGATATAAATAGTGATCTGTTCACATCTTGCGAAGACGCCGTCCACATGCGATATGCATGTGATATGCGGAAATATTGACCCCTCGAGTAAAGATTCGTTGTGATAATGTTCAAAGTGACAGGACTTTTTTTAACCAATCGAAATGAATTTCCATCTCTGGAAAGGTGAGAATTCAAGCTTTTAAAAAACGGCTTGATCATTAAGCGTTTATATAATTATGCGTTATCCAGAGATAAAATTATGTGGGTAATGAGCTATTTTGAGAGCAAAATTTGCCATATTGTACAGGAATTGATCTGATTAGGATTTCGAATTGACACAAATGACAGGAACTTTTTTTCCCCTTTGCAGATATTATTCTATTTTTGAAAAAAAAAGACTCTTAACGTAATTATTCAAGTTGAATCATTACTTTGAAAAGGTAGTTGCTCGCCATAATCAAGAAAACAAAGTGAAAAAACTTGTGCAAAATACAAAATGTCTATGGCAGCGTTTGATTTGCGTAGAGTGATAGCGCCCTCTTCCTCTTAAGTTTACAACTAGAATTGATATGCTCCTCCAATTTATTGTTAGATGAGTTTCAAACTCATCAAATAGATCATTACCGAATTCGTTTTCCCGCTTAATAACGTCTAGTGTGTCCCAGAAAGAACTATACACTTTTGAAAAGGCAAAAAATAAGAAATATATGATTCTTGGAGGAAAAGATTTATATGTAGATAAAGCTCATATCTTCAACTATTATTTGACACCAAAATGTCCGAAAATGATGCATGCATCAATGAGCAATGCCCGCTTTTGGGAAGGACACAGAAACGAGGCTGCGCAGGCTATGCATTATACTGGCGTCCAAAAGGGCAGGCATGAATAATGGCGTGAATCGGCTAACAAAGGCAAAATAAACCATGATACAAAACAACAAACACCAATTATAATATGATAATGAAAACAATAAGGTTAACCATTATATTTATACATAATATCTTGGTTTATTTTGTCTTTGTTAGCCGATTCACGCCATTATTCATGTTAGTCATTTCGGCCGCCCATAATTATGCAGGTGCTAAATGAATAGCGAATTCCTGCGCAGCCTTGTCTTTGTGTCCTTCACAAAGGTAGGTCAAATAATAATTGAGGATATGAGCTTCATCGACGTATATTTTTTCCCTCCAGAACCATATAATTCTTATTTTGTAGCCATTTCAAAAGTGTATAGTTCTTTCTGGGAGACACTGTAAAATGAAAACCCAATTTCAGTATTATGAAGGAAGTGCCTAAGTCTGCGCACCTTTGACCTTAATTCCAATACAAAGTAAAATGTTATTTTAAGATTCATCAATGCTATTCCACTCTTCATATTCTAATGATCAATGAAACAAAAAGATTTTAAGATATTTCTTTAGAAGAACAATGTTTTTTTACGATTTTTAGAACGGTTTGTCATTTTGTGTAGCAAAATTAGAAAGTGCCCATGTCTGCGCACAAAGTCATTATGCACGCAGTTCAAGCGCAGTGGAGTTTTCGACTTTTCACTTTTAGACAAAGGTTAAAATGTTCAGGGTAGCAAACAAACCTTGCTGAAAATCGTTGTTAATTATTTTCACAGATTTTGTATCAAAATGGGTTGTTGAGGTTAAGATTGGAAATAGGTGTTAGTTTGGTGTTTAAAAATCGTGTATTTACGTGGGTGCGCAGATATAGGCACTGCGCAAACTTATGAAAGTAAGCTTGAAATTTAACGAATTTCTCAAAGCGTGTGAATAACGTATGATAGCGCTTTCGAGGGGGGGGGGGGTGATAATAATTGCATTTATCGCCATATCTGGCAGAGGTAAATGACCAGGAAGATGTAGATGTAATATTTACGATGTATATTTATACATTTATATTACCTTCAGAGCCAATTACATAGGATTAGATTGACACCACACCCGTAATTAAAATGATGTATCTGTCTGGGCTTCTAAAGGTTTTTTATTCTTCCAATTTTTTCCTGGATATATTACTCAAGAGAGATGCACACTTTTTTCAAATGCAAGATTCATAATTAACATAACTTGCTCGCTGCAAAACATCAACGATTCGCATTTTGCTCTCAAACCTTCAAGGTAGTAAATATATTTGGGCAAGTCCCCGCTATTTTGCGCGGTAACAAACGAGACATTCAGAGCCAAAAAATAGGGCTTGTTTGAAAAATCTTAAATGAAATTTCAATCCTTAGGTATATTCTTGAAGGTACTAAGAGTCTTTTAAAAAAATAGTTTAAATAAATCAATTCATAATTAATTTATGATCATTTATTTGTCGGTAACAAACGGGACCAGAAAAAAAATGGTGTTTTCAAATTTTGACTTTGTTCACATATAACACTGAATTTAAAAAGTAGATCTAAAATTGCATAGGGTACATGCAGGTAATATGGGACAGCAGGTAATATGGGACACCTGAGGCAAATCATGTCGTGACCGTCGACCGGTGACCGATGACCGGTGTGAGCACCATAATGTTGTTCATATGAACTGTATACGTAAATATATCGTCGTGAGAGCATCTAATGCCGAAATTTCTCTGAGAAAATTGCTGAAAACCAAAAAGGTAGGTAAAACTTACGGCATTTTTTTACCCTGATGTAAAATTTGATATTTCACAGAATGTGATGGTGAAAGAGTGTTTGAGGGGGTAACCTCAATTGTTTTGTATATTTAGTAAGCTTATAGTTTCATTTTGATCATACTAGTGTGTACAGGTCAATTTGTTTTAGTGAAGGGGTGCAATGTTGCATTAAATGCTTGCCTGACACAGCAACATTAGTGCAGGTAATATGGGACATCCAAAATGGCAAAAAATGATTCTGGTACTTAGTATTGGGATGAGGCATCAATCTCTTTGCTACGATTTTTTAGGGTATATTCACAGTATATAATTAATATAAATAACTTATTGTAGGCCTATATTGACTCGTATAATGAAAATAATATTAAAATAATATTAAAAAAAGAAATAATATACAAAATACATAACAATGAAATATATAGTCAAAGGTTTTACTGAAGGGTCTTATAATTTCAAATTATATCTTAAAGTTAATGATTTTCAACATTTTAAGAAAATTCCAGACAGGCGCGGATCGAAGAAAATCGAATTGAATGCATTTCGGGGGCCCAATTGTCTGGGAACAAAAGCGGCTCTTTGTCCCCGGACAATTGGGCCCCCGAAATGCATTCAATTCGATTTTCTTGGATCCGCGCCTGCCAGACATGGTAGAGTAATTGTAGTTTTTAAAACGTACATTAAATACATGTCCCATATTACCTGCACATGCAGGTAATATGGGCACTTTGGTAATGACGTCAACATTTGAATATTGCAGACAGGGGGGTTGGTGATAATTGTTTTTCTTCACAATAAAAGTTAGAGCAGTAGTTATTGATTCATATAAACAAAGATTAGACTGTGTGTCATTTCGTAATTTTATGCAAATTAGGCAAATGAGCTTAGGGGGTCCATATTACCTGCATGTACCCTACTCTTAAACATGTAATAAACATTTTGAGGACATATTTTAACGTTAATACAACTTCGAGTTTTCTGGCAAGGTCAAGTTTTCAAAAAATATGTCAGGTAACAAACGGGACAGGTAACACACGGGACAATTATTCCCTATAATATTTTTCATTAAACAATAATGGTGTAGCCAAGGCGTAGCAACATCTTTTGTTAAAAAATCGCTATGATAAAACAAAAGAAACATAATAGAAAACACAAATGTAAAAAACACTTATTTTGTTTCATATTTAAAGGTGAGAGGGTGAGTAATAAAAATGCATGATTTTACATCAGCTCAGTTACTTTTGTGAGACTATTTCTGAGACCTAAATATATTAAGTCTAAAAATATGGAAAGCTCTGTGCTGGGTTCGTGATATTTTCACCAGAGTTAGCCAAGGAAATATAGAAACAGAAAACACATACTTTTTGGTCGTACATATCAATTCTACTCCACGTGAAATGTAAATCTAACGTATGACATTAAATCTTAACATAAAGACGCGTCCATTATTTGAGGAGGGTAAACGCGACATTACATTCATGAGTTTAGTGGTAATACAGCTGAGCGGCGCAGAAAATTATACGGCTCTACATTATTGTCAACTAAACCCGCGCTAACGGCGGGAAGCGACGAATTGACAACTGCATGCAATTATTACTTAGCGTACAAAAACTCGCCTAAGAAAACTTCCCTGTGGTGGAATGGTATTGTCAGTCGATCCGTTCGAGCAAATTACTCGTGGACATGAAATAAATAATTGAACTTTTATCATAGTTTTCGTAGGTAGATGCTTCAGACCAGATTGGGGAAAAAGACATTTTGGCAAGTCTATAACACCATTGTGCTAAAGTTGTAATCAGAATCTTTATTTCACATTGATTGATGTTCCAAACGATTATTGATATAAATAGTGATCTTGTCACATCTTGCGAAGACGCCGTCCACATGCGATATGCATGTGATATGCGGAAATATTGACCCATCAAGTAAAGATTCGTGTGTGATAATGTACAAAGTGACAGGACTTTTTCTTAACCAATCGAAATGAATGTAACATCTTTGGAAAGCTGAGAATTCAAGCTTTTAAAAACTACTTGAACACTAAGGTGTAATATAATTATGCGTAATCGAGGAAGATGACTATGCAGCGTATGAGCTATTTTGAGAGCAAAATTGGCCATATTGTACAGGAAATTTGATCTGACATGGCTATCGAATTGACACAAGTGACAGAACTTTTTCTTTTCTTTCCAATTTGTTATTCTTATTATTAAAAAAATTCAGAATATTAGCTTAATTAATCAGAGTGAACATTTATTTGAAAATATTGTTGCTCGCCGTAATCAAGAAAACAAAGTGAAAAAACTGTGCAAAATACAAAATGTCTATGGCCGCGTTCGCTTTGAGTAGAGTGATAGCGCCCTCTTTCCCTTAAGTTTACAACTAGAACTGATATGCTCCTATGACAAACCTCTTTTTTAAATGGTTGAAAATAGCATTTTTAATGCATTTTTTTCATAAGTATTAACGAGCCGTGTGACGTTCATATGACCTATAAATGATTTTTTTTTTTTTTTTTTTTTTTTTTACCTCATTTGCATTAAGTTCAGTTCATACGCTTTCATGGTGATATATGACACATTATGTATACCTCTACAAACCCACTTGACACAAAAATGGTCAAAAAGTCGAAAAATCACCACCTTGGGAACAAATAGCGTGGACTTGCCCATAATTTACATGAATCCTTATTACGTTTTTTAACCAATTGGAAAGAGCTGATATAACTGACATCTCCCATCAAAGCTAAACATCTTCTTACTTTGTATGATAAAGTTTTTCAAATTTGCAACCAGCGATTAAAAGTCGAAGGGAGAAGTATGACATGTTATCTCAACTTCGGCTTAGTCTTCATAAAAAAAAAATTTTTAAACTTATTATTTCATGAAGCGCTGCTCAGTTCTACTTGGTTTGAACGTCGACGATAATACACTGCAAAGTGAGTTTGAAAGCCTCTTTGTTCATTTTCACCAACATAAGCCTCTAATCATGCTCCAAGACAACAACTCAACTAAAGATATGGAGAAGGATGCTATCCTGAGCGATGCGTTCCGTCATCTTCTTGCCTCTTACAGCATCTTGGTGAGCTTTGCGGGCTTGGTTGGGAACAGCTTAGTCCCTTTATCAGTGTTTATGTCGACCAAGCTACAGACAAAAACTAACTTGTTTGTGGTAAACTTGGCAGTCTGTGATTTGTGTACTTGCATGACATTATAAACCCCTCCCAAAAAGTTCCGCAATCGACTTTGGGCCATGATAATTTTTCATTTATGCTTTAGTTATTTCTGATATTCAGACTATTGGAAAAGACAATTT
Organism: Paracentrotus lividus; assembly: GCA_940671915.1. Lineage (NCBI taxonomy): Eukaryota > Metazoa > Echinodermata > Echinoidea > Camarodonta > Echinidae > Paracentrotus > Paracentrotus lividus. Next base: position 7,117,289 of record CALNVZ010000174.1, read on the forward strand.
TATTATTATTATTATTATTATTATTATTATTATTATTATTATTATTATTATTATTATTATTATTATTATTATTATTATTATTTATTTGACCAAAATGAATACATGTTTTATGTTTAAATGAGCTCAGGAACTGTCCAGAGGCCTCCCGGTGGGTCTGACTGCAAAACTGGAATCTGTATTTGGAAGTGTCTGTATAGATATCCTCTATATGCAGTTTTTGCTCATTGGCGCCTTCGTCACGGGCCGGTCAGTGGTATCCATTCCGACTTTGGTTATGATCTGTGTGTTATTGTAGGCCTCTCAGTATACTTATTTGGCAATTAAAGGAAACATCTTGCACTTTTAGTCATGCTCATGGAAGCTTTTTCCCAAGTGTCTTATATCTGGTGCTCATGAAAGAGGCACTTGAGTGTTAAATCAAGGACTAAAAAGTGTGGGTAGAGCGGTAATTCTATTTCAATAACATTCATATGAATGTTCCTAAGTGAAAAATTCAAAGTCCAGGCAAGAAACCAATAATAAAGGGGTTTTAAAGCTGAAGACTTACAGGATAGCTCAAAGACCATGCAACCTGACTCAGCCTTGAGGTTTTTCCAGAGGGCACATTGGTCAGACCCCACAGAAGCCGTAAAGGAAGACTATAGACTTTTGCAAAAAAATATTTCATATGGTTATTTGAAGAAAATAATATGTATTTGTGCTTATTTGATAAGAAATTGGACTGGGTACCCCTAGGGTATGAATAATTATGAACATGGTGTTTTTCGTAAATATGTTAATAAAATACCCCTGGAATACCAACTTGCTCAAAATATCAAATTTTCCTAATAATCCAGATGTTGGTAACATACTGATCACCAAAAAGTTTGACGAAACTCATTTATTTTAAAGTAATATTAAAAAAACTTTAAAAATGTCAGGGGTATGAACAATTTTGCGGACAACTGTATATAGCCTTTTGCCTCACGCTTATACTAATCTGTTATGTGAAAATCGCTCTTCATGTGTAAAGACCAGTACAAGAAGAATCGTTGATGCTGCGGGACCAGCACCAAATGATCAAGAAAATCGACCCCAAGGGCAACAACAAATTTTCTCGCTCTAATTATAAAAAAATACCCAGACTTCCGTGGGTTTCTAAATCGCTCCTGAAGTCAATATATCGTGAAAACAAGTTATATTGTAAATACAAAAAGAATCCTGATAATAGTAATTTAAAAAGAAAATATGTTCGTTATCGAAATGTTCTTACATCCTTGTTACGTTTAGCTAAAAAACAGTATTTTGCTAATCAATTTAATAAGTACAAAAATGATACATCGAGTACGTTGAGGGTGATAAATAACGTTTTACACACAAAGAAATCTAAGGAGTTCACTAAAGAAATTTTAAATAATAATGTAACTGTTGCTAATCCTGCAGAAATGGCTGATGTGTTTAACAACTACTTTGTGGATATTTGTACGACTCTTTCCCGAAATATTCCAGAACCTAACAAAAGATTCTAATACTTTCTAAAAAATCCCAATCCTAAAACAATTTTCCTTACTCCGATCACTGAATATGAAGTTAAAAATATTGTAAATAATTTAAAACCTAAAAAAAAGTCCAGGATGCGACGAACTTACGAATTTTGTCATAAAACGTGTCATTAATGAAATTTTAACTCCCTTGACTTTTATATTCAACCAATCCTTGGTAACTGGTCTGGTGCCTCAAAATATGAAAGTAGCCAAGGTTGTCCCAGTGTTTAAAAAAGGCGATAGACGAATTGTCAGCAACTATCGACCAATTTCACTCCTGTCTAAAATTCTTGAAAGATTAATCTATTCTCATTTAATAGATTTTTTATCTAACAATCATATTTTATGCGATTCCCAATTTGGTTTTAGAAAAAAACATTCTACTGTACACGCTTTACTTTCTTTTATTCACAAGGTGGCAAATGCTATTGATAATTCCCTGCACACAGTTGGTGTATTCCTGGACCTTTCCAAGGCCTTTGACACGATCAATCATAAAATTTTGCTTTACAAGTTATCCCATTATGGTGTGCGTGGAAAGGCCTTGGAATGGTTTACGAGTTACTTAACTAACAGAAAACAGTTTGTTTCAATAGAAGATCATACATCTCAAATAAAAACTATTTCATGCGGTGTACCGCAAGGATCACTCTTAGGCCCACTGCTATTCTTACTGTATATTAATGATTTTAATAATTCATCAAATGACCTATCATTTATTCTTTTCGCGGATGACTCTAACTTTTTTTTTGTCACACCGTAACCCAAATTCACTACTTACCATTTTGAATAGGGAATTGCAATCGGTTCAGACATGGATTCGAGCGAACAAGTTGTCACTCAATGTAAACAAAACAAATTTTAAGCTTTTCAGTAACTCTTTGAAATCCTTGCCGGACCATGTAGTTATAAACAATGTCAATTTGCAACAAGTTGATTCTACCAAATTTCTCGGTCTTTACATTGATCATGAATTATCCTGGAAATGTCAAATTGATTATATATGTAAGTTATCTTCTCGAAACACTGGTATTTTGAATAAACTAAAATATTTTTCACTGATTACATTTTAAAAACATTATATTCCCCACTTGTTGCATCTCATATGAATTATGGAATACTGGCCTGGGGTAATTGCAATACAACCTTAATTGCTAAAATATTCACGATACAAAAACGAGCAATTAGGGTTGTCAATCAAGTTGGTTTTTATTCCCATACAAATCCATTATTTTTCCAAATAAAGTACTCAAAATTTCTGATTTATATGCATTTAAAGTTGGTATATTCATGTTTCAACTTTCAAAAGATGAATTGCCTGATATTTTTGCTTCTATGTTTCAAAGGAACAATCTAATCCACACATATCCCACGCGGCTAAGTGACTCCTATCACCTTCCACGTACTCGCACTCTCCTTGCTCAGAGAACAATTGCTTTTGAAAGGCCCAGGTTTTGGAACGATCTTCCCCATGATATGGTACATAGTGCCTCACTTAATATTTTCAAACGTAAATTGAAAGCAATGCTGATCAATTCTTATAATTTCCCTGTATAAACTTTTATTTCCAAGTACTTTGTTAATACGCTCTGGCTGAGTAGTAAATAATAGTCGTAGAGTAATGGGGGCAAACTTCTTCAAAATTTTTTCCTATTCTTTACATATTCACAATTGTTGTATTTTGGCATTACCGTTATAATCAATTTATTTACGTGTCCTCTCCTACACATTAAGACTGATTTTTTTTTCTGGATCCTGCAGACTTAACAAGCTTTGCTTTTTTATGCAGGTTCCCTCATATTTCACTTTTTTAAATTGTCTTTAAATCCAAATCGCTGTTTTCTTTAATTTAGATTAATGATTATGCCATGTCTGATTTGTATTATGTCGAGTCTTTTGATATTGTTGTTTGTACCTGTGAAATATGTAAAATAAAGTCAAATCAAATCAAATCAAAATCAAATCAAACAAATAGCGGTTAACAGGTTCAGGGCACGTGAGGTAACAATTACCAAGAACCTGACAATGGTGACTGGAGTTTCTCTCGCGTGATTGGGACCTGTTCTTGCTATGATTTATATGGCAAACACAACTTCCTACCATGCCTACATTGTCGGACGGTGTCTTGTCCAACTCTGCAATTAACCCATTCGTCTACGATCTCAAACATCCTGACTTTCAAAAGGTGTTTCAATGCATCATTACAGGATCTATTCGCAAGGTTCCTCTCCCGTCTCGCCCTTTCAAGAACCCCTCGATGTTTTATCATAACGTTATCTTAATTAAAATTCATAAATGACCCATCAATTTAAAGCTTAGAGTCTCCTCTTTCATTTGCTAAAATCTATATGACCCATATGTCACGCATGAGTGAATAAGAACAATTTGAAGAGAGGAAACCAGAAAGTCGTTTGGCGGACAGTATCTAAAATTTTCTATAAAATGTACATAATGGGCCATTCCACGTTAACACGCGTTATAAATAACCGGTACCTTTCAAGTTTTAAGTCCTCTATCTTTGAAACTGCTAAGATCTACAAGTTACTTTTTGCACCATATATGTAAAGCAGACATAGACTAACCAAATTGATTGAAAAATAAAAATATCGGCCACGCTCGTTCAGATCCTCGGGTCTT
>CALNVZ010000174.1:7139433-7157753 GCA_940671915.1 Paracentrotus lividus
AAGAGAGAGAAGATGATAACGACGCGACAGAAGCCACCATAAATAGTCTGCTATGGGTGAATCAGGATTATAAAAACAACAATACAATTACTCAGTATGTATATTTATTGATCAATCGTTTGTGCATATTTGGGAGATGTTACATGTTTCCGCTACTAATGGCACGCATAGCCTTCCATTCTAGATTAGTCTATTACAGCTATGAAATCCCCCAAAGGATTGAAAATCCGAATGTGGTGATCAGTTAGATGACCACATACTAGAAAGTATCAACATTTTGAGCAAATGAAACCGTTTTATAAAGAAATTTGCTTTCTTTAAGCCAACTGAAACCGAATCGTATGTAAAATATGGATTTTTCCATTTTGGGCCTGGTTTAAGCGTGGCGGTGAGGACACAAAGAGGTTACAATGAAAATGTGTAGGTCTAGGGTGGTACCATTTCACGTTTAGTATGGGGGTTTTATGATTTGGGGGCATGCTGTGGTTTGTTATGTATATTTCATATGATTTAGTTATAAAGTATCGTCATTAGAACGTTGGTATTATTTATATTTAGTATGAACAATATGAATGCCTATTGTGAGTGTTATTTAACCGTTGCGAGTTCTGAATTTGGCTATGCATTTTGCAAACTTTCACTTTTTTTTGCTATATAATTCTGAATTATGTGCATCAAACATGGATGTTACATTGTGGGTTTGTATGAACTTTTTAATGTTTTGTGGTACCACATTAAAATGTATAAGGTTCAAAGTTGTTGTGGCAGAACATTCAAACTGAACATTATTTGTTAGGACGTTGTATGAGAGTATTGAGCAAGTTGGTGTATCAGTGCGAACCCGGGCATTAGAACATCACCTATTGACAATTAATGAGTTATTCATAAAAAAGGAATACTGAACTTGACAACGGTCCGCAAATTCAACTAAAAATTATAAATTACCCCCGCACCAAAGTTACTAGGGTTTAAAGTCGAGTTGCGCGAACTTCGGGTAGATCAAAAAAAGAGTATGGCATTTGAGCATCGAAACGTATGACCGTTTTACTCATTTTTTCCTCCTATATTCGTGATATTGCTGTGGCATATTAAGCATGACACAACTCATTACAAATATTATATCAATAAAAAGTTGAATGAAATTTACTCATTGTCCGATGGTACGGAAATAGGAATAACTTTAGCGCACCTTATAAAGTTATCAAGACCTCAACTCGAATTTTTGCCGAAACACTTTTGAAGGGGTTTATAAAATGAACAAATACGAAGATTTCAAAAACTGTTCAGGGCATTACAAACTAAACATAATTTAATGTTCCAAGTAAGGTGTTTGGGTGAAACTCAAATTATGAAAATAAGCGAAATGAAAACAAATCATGAAGTGTAACATGCTTTAATTCAACCTCCTGAAATTAAGGATATTGTAACCATTGGTAACTGTAAACTATTTTTCTTCTTCGGATGTTTTTACCAGTTGTAAAAATCACCTTCGGGCCTCGTGGGACGTTGCCAAATTTAATACAATCAGTTTCTTGGTTTCATTTAGCTATTTATTTCAGCATTACAAAAAACCAAATAAAATTGCGTTTACAACTGGTTTAGAAAGAAAATACTGTTTCATTCACAAGATGAAATACATACATTACTTGCTCAATAAATGAAGGAAAGTGTAAAAAGATGGATAAATCTAATGTACATGTAATGGATTGCGATGCGCAGAAGCATTAGGCACTCCGCAAATTAATATTAATATTTACTTAAAACATAAGCAAGTACTCATAAATAAAAAATATATTTGAAGGTTAGACCACATTTCATACAATTCAAAGTTCATTCATGTTAACACTTGGACACTATTGCAAACAAAATATGCACTGACATTTACAATCTTACAAATTGATGTTGATTTTAAATTCATTGATATCAAAGAATAATGTCGAGGTTACTTGTTTTAATAACAAAGAAACAAAACCTTTGCTTCGGATTCAATCGGCAGTTGAGAAGAAATATACAAGCACATCATGCGAGTGCTGTTATAAAAAATTTATGAATACTTTTTTTTAAATTAAATTAAAGTTATGTTACAATTCTAGATGACATTGTTGTTGAAATTGCAATCATAAGACATATTATGTATATGAATAAACTAAAATAAGAACCGCTGAATTTCCTGTTTTCTGATTATTATTATTATCATTAATAATGATCCATGTTTAATCAACACTTGATCAAAGGATAAACGTAAGAACTTTGTTTCCATACTCCATGTAGGCGTATAGAACAAGACAATTATGATGATTAAGTTAAATATATACTTAGGTATATAATTAAATGTATTAGACATATTAATATATATACCTATATATATAAGGACGATTGATGAAACAGAGTGACTCTCTGAACACTAGCCTCTCAATTAACGCTTATTCACAAGCTTTCGGCAGCCATGGCTTCGTCTGACGTTTCGAGTCATCTGTGTCATTCATTTTCGCATTACCTAAATAAAAGATGGTTCAGCTGCATAGCACGTTAATTCCAAAGGGGCCCGTTTTCACATAACTATACTATATATATATATATATATTCAATAATATATATATATATATATATATATATATGATATATTTGTAAATATCTCTCCTGAAGAAAGACGGAGGTACTAGTCCGTCGAGAAATTTGGACTGAAAATCTATAAATTTTGAGAAAATGCATTAGCTGGAGCTACATTTGTTTTTGTTTTTTTGTTTGATAGTATCACCCTGCCAATTCGTGAAACTCTCTTCTCTCTCTCTCATCTCTTCATTGCTCGAACTTCTCTCTCTCTCTCTCTATATATATATACTATATATATATAAATATATTATAGTATATGGATATATATATAGATATATATATCATATATATATATATATAATATATATACAACTCGTTGCTCATATAGGTTGGATAATTTTACTTCAACCCCTTTACATAGAGATCAAAGCCTGTGACCTTAAATCTTGATTAACTGTAAAGAGCAATCACATGCCTATACTTTCAACGCTTTGCGCGGAGTAGGACGGAGGGCGTCCATGGTACAGCTTGGTAAACAAAAAAGTGGGCCGCCCAAAATGAGAAAAATTTTCCATAAAAATTGAGCATTGGGGGGTTGACATAAACTTATTTTATTATTATCACTCCTCGAAAATGGTTGGGGAACGTCAAGAATATGTACGTGCAGTTCCGAAAAGTGAAAACGGGGACAAATAATTTTAAGAAAATTAAAGCTAGAGCAAAAAATGTTGCTGGAGCACTACAAAAAATATCGCAACGCTTATTGAGGCGACAGTGTACTATATAATATATATATTATGATATATATAATATAGTGCTTCATATATAGAAGTAGTATAAATTTTTCCACTTATATTTCGATATTTCTTTGATTCTTAAAATCCTATGATTCAATATTTCCCAGAATTGTTCGATTTTATTGTATAGGATCTTGTAATAGTTTTACCGATGGCCACTTTATATTCGATATGTTCAACCTAATTAATACTTATAATTTATATTCTATAACAATAATAGTATCCTTTTTCTTTTCCTCGGATCTCTCTCTCCATCTCAATTCTCTCTCTCGTCTCTTCTTTGTCAATGTTGACAAAAACTAACCCATGGCTAACTTTTTATGGTAAACTGTTTAAAAGTTAAATTCAACATTTCCCCCGCAATAATTTTCCACAAAATAAATGTATATTCAAATGCGAATTCCTGCCGTTAAACATTGTTAACACATACGTTAAGTACAAGTACAATACATTTCTATGTACAACACTCAGTGATATCATAACAAACAAAAATACCGGCCATACAATTAATAACCACTAGTTCAATTATTTGACAACGTATATCGTGACTTATTTACATAGAGAATGATATAATTTTCATAATTTTGAAAGAGAATTATCCTCCTGGAATCGGTTTCTTATAAGCTGTAGATCCGATCCCGAACCCGAGAAAAAATATTAATACTTGTTTGAATACAAGTTCAATAATCTTTACAATTTTTTCACCTCCTTAACGTAATACCATAGTATTTTGTCTTAACCAAATATATTTCATTAGTTTTGTTTATATGATCAGTATTATAAAAAAAATAATAATAGAAGCACTAATTTCATTTTACTAGATATGCAAAAAAGGACGAAACCAGGCACGGATCAGGGGCTGACGTTACCGCTCACATAAAAAAGGACCCCAAATAGAAAAAAGGACCCCAAATAGAAAAATAAGAGAGCCCTGCCTGCCTATTAGAGCATCCAGAAAAATATAAATAAAGAGTTGCTAAAGAATGCTGACAACCACATTCCCCTGAACTGGGTAGGTCTAAACGAAATTATGGCGAGCGCTTTATCTTGTATGAATTACTACAGAACAATTACCAATTTTGATTATCTGATCCGCATCTGATACGGCCCAATTCTACCCAAAACAAAGGAAAACATCTAACAATTATCCGGATAATGTCAGTTTTCATATTACATTTCCCCTTCATTCTATCATACTTTTTTTTAGTGGGTGTGTAAGATTTATTGACAGAAAATGAGAAATATTCTGGCTTCGATCCAATGACGTGTCCATATGTTATTCCTCCTAGCATTGTAATTTTGATAGAGCTATAGTTAGATATCAGTGAGCAAGCAACCAAGTTTTGGGTCCTCAACGGAGGGACATGGTAATGTAATAATTTAACTTCTCTCCCGTATCCAGAGATTCTAACCGGAACCACCATTTTACAACCACTGTTTCTAACGACTGAGCTATACATTGCCATATTATCATTACTTAGTCATAATAATAATAATAATAATAGTTGTATTTATATAGCGCTTAATACGATATCCACCTTAGGTGTTTCTAGCGCTTATAGTGTAAACGACGATTTGCAGCTAGTGAACACCAAAACTAATAGGGGGAATTTATTCTGCCGTATTTATAGGCGGGGAAACCTAAAGTGGTATATTTTGGCGCTACGCCCCCCTCCCCCTGAGGCCGGCGTGACGTTTAAAAAATGAATGTATGAAAATCTGAATTCCAATTCTTGCCCCCTCCCCCTTCTCATAAAATCCTAGATCTGCACCTAATTTAGGTGTATAATATCTATAATCATTATCAATGTTAGTTAAATCAACAATACCGGGTAAAATAATATAAACACAAAATTCAGGTGGCAAAACTAAATATCGGCACGTTCCCAAATTCATAAAGCAAAGTTATACAGCGGCACGCACGTTTTAGCCACTGAAGTTCATCAACCTAATAAGTTATGTTTTGCGGCGGTCACAACTCGCAGCACCATCGACGTGCAACTCCTACGATGGATTTCGTAGAAAATCGTGCAGCGGAGGTACCTTGCAGGTACAAATGCATGTACGACGTACAGGAGGTTTTTACAATACCCTAACTAAGAAACGCACAGGAATCGCAGAGAGTTGACCCAGGACCTGTGCGTGCATTTGTACATGCAACGCAGGCTACATTGATGGCATGCACGTGCTCCGTAGCCTACGACGAGTTGTGACCGCCGATTTATCATCTCATCGTCATACATGACGCTCGTTAATACCCTCATGAAGTGAAGGCAGATCTGGTGGTAGGACCACAATATCATCGACTATAAAGATAAGGCTCATGCAATCAATCGTAGTATAATGCCAAGTTGTTCCTTTGTTGTATATAAATTATATGAACAGCTTTACATGGAATCTAATGAGATAGTGCTTATTCTATACGACCAACTTATATCAAAACGGAAGAGGCATACTCGTTATCAGCATAGTAAGACATGGTAAGATATATTCGTATAGTATTATATATTGTTATTCAATGTTTCTCATAATATTTCATCCATATCTTCTCAATATTGATCACTCTCATTATACACAAACATATAGATATCTTTCGTTTATTCATTAAAAGTCCTCGGGCTGTAGTGAATGTGGGTGACTTTTTAAAATTATATAACCAGGTAGATTAACTATCCAAACAAATACCAAACGATTTGTTTGCTTATGATGTAAACATGATAGCACCCTTTCTCAATTAAGTCGTAATGACTATCGTCGACAAACTGATCTTAATTGTTAAGTGTTCCTTGCTCCTTGTCAAATAGGTATGTCAAACTATTATACCTCGAATAAAATCGAATTCTTCTGCAATATTGATTGATACAACCTCTATTACCATACATAATAACTATGTTTCATTGATACATAATCTTTAAAAATATTTTCTTTTTTTAATTAATAATGTTAACATGATTAAAATATTTAATTCTTCCTTACTCAACTCTCATTGGCCCACCTCTTTTGTACCAATTCTCAATGGTCCACTCCTTTGTACCAACTCTCATTGGTTCATCTCCTTATATCAACTCTCAATGGTCCACTCCTTAATGGTCCACTCCTTTGAACCCCTTATTTAGGTCTAACTCCTTATCACCTCATTATGTCCACTCCTTTAACAACTCTCATCGGTCACTCCTTATATTACTCATCATTGGTCCACTTCTTATATTAACTCTCATTGGTCACTTCTTATATTAACTCTCATTGGTCCACTCCTTATATCCCCTCTCACTGGTCCACTCCTTATATCAACTCCCATTGATCCACTCCTTTGCAATCCTTCTCATTGGTCCAATTCTTTGCATCCTCTCATTGGTCCAGTCTTTTTCTAGCGTCATAGATTTTAAGTGAATATTTTCACTTTTCAAGCGCAATTGGGTTAACATTGTTATTCAGATAATACTGTTTGACCTTGCAGGTGATATTACTATTATGCGAGCCGGCTCATGCATTATTCTCATTTTCCTAAATACGACAACGTCTTTAGCCTAATATGGGCTGAATTCAGAATTCATAAGAAAAGAAAAAATTGTCCCAGTTATTTGTGAAAATTGTACACGTTGACAGTAAACTCTAATGAATAGACTTTTGTGAACTGTTTTGTTTTACCATAACATCTTAGCAAATTGTGTAGATGTTTGATTATTTAATGATTGTATTTGACATTTGCGAATTAGAGCAAAGGTATAATATATAACACTTGCATTGTTTTCTGCAATCGAAAATATATATGAAACGTTATGAAACTTAAATGTATGTTGGAAAATCGTTTTTCCTTCATTATTTCCACTTTGAGACTAGACAAGGAGAAAGAAACAAAAAAGATAATCTTGTTATATGCGTTTGTCCATGGCCTTTAATAAGACGAATCCTTTGCATGTTAACTTTTGAGTGGTCAACACAATTTCAATTTTTTGGAACTTTCATATCAGCACATATTAATACATAATATACACGTAAATAATAACATGAATATTGCGTAAATATGAATGTTAGTGCAAATGTATATTAAGCTAACGATCTGGAAGGAACCAAAATGGAGCCGGTTGATCTATCTGCAGTTAGACATGAATTTAATCAAGAGAAGTGTTTAAGATTAGGACTACCAAAACATTATTTGGAAACCTCTATATGCATGATCACTCATGTAGTTTTTTGTTATGGAGCCAGGGCTAGACATGCCGCTCTCGCAACCGAAGCAACGCTGTCATTCACTCTCCCCTCAAAGTGTAAATAAATCATTTTAGCTCCCTTCACCTCAGCTCAGTTGCTAAAATCTATTATCTCTTTCTCTCTCTCTCTCTATTTATCCATGTTTTCTTTTAAGGGAACACGCATCATAGAATCTGTAATATTAGAGATATGTTTTAATTAGTGTTTCCTTATTATTAATGCCATCTGTCTATAACAGTTTAGATTGATTTCTGTTTCAATTTTATCAGATGATGCCTGTAAATAAAAACATCACCAATTTACGATTCGTGCGATTAAACTGAACCACAACCCTCATAACACGTAAAAGTAAACTTCCATTTCAATATCACAGTCAATTCTACAAGCAAATGGAAGTGTGTTCGCCTTTTAGTTTACATAGATTGTGAGTTTCGCTTAGCAAGCAATACTAATGTTATACTTCACAGTAAATATTCCTACTTCACTTCTAAGGAGATGGGCAAAGGAGGTCAAAGAATAAAATGATAATTCCTTTGATTTTTTTAAAGGGGGTTGTTAACTTCATCCATGATCTATATAAAATCACTTATCCAGCTAATACTGTAATCATAATATTTTATGCTGATCGTTTCTTTAATTCCAAGATATTTATGTCTAAATATCACCATAGACATAAGTATATCATAATGTAGTCTATAGAGGGAAAGCAATCATTATTTTACTTATTGTGAAGTATGTGATGATTATTAGAAAATGATTTCTTCAAGGTATTCTCTTGACACATTATTTACACATAAGAAAGTAGGGCCCCCGGCATAGATGGCTCAGATTTGTGCAAGCCTCCACAAAGTTACTTATTCCCTTTAAGTGACAAGAACCGATATTAAGCATTAAAATAAACATCCAATGTCATCATCATAACTATGTAATCCTTATATAGATGAGGAAATAACAGTAAAAATAACAGTATATATATATATATATATATATTCAACACTAAAATTGGCAATAATCATGGGCAAATACTGTATGTCTGCGCATTATTGGGAGAGAAGGAGAAGAAATAGAATATATTATATTTCATATATTATCTACATCCACCCTATATTCACATTAAAAAAACGAATTCCGTGTACCCTCGGTTTTACTTGACTTGTTAGAGTTCCTACTGGCTGAATAAACACAATGTAGTGACATACATGTCATGCATGTTGCTACAGAAACTGCGAAATGTTTTTGTAAGTTGCTATTAGGTATTGCGCTCACCCCTCATTTGGAACCCCCTTGGAAAATTTCTTGGGGGTCCGGAAGTTTTCAAAAACCAATTTTATTCTTATGTGACGAAGTTAACACGTAAATGAAAGACATTCGGGTGGAGTCACCAAAGCAGACATCAACATTTTTATCACACATGTCAAATCCTATATCATAATATCATTATTTCATATTGACGTCATTATTAAATAGTCTGTATGGTATAGACTATATACCAAGTCCAAGGCTACTTACACCACCACTAGCAGGTTTGACCTAGTCTGCCTACACATACCAGTTTTTAATACTTTAAATGATTTATTAAAGCATTGAGCCTCGTCTAGCATAATAAATATATGTATACAAAGAACAGTATATATGGCCTAAAGTATATAGTCTCAATTACCACACTCTATTGTTTAGTGGCTATTAATGCGTTATGACATCACGATACTGGTTTATAGCTGTTAAAAGGTCTAGTTTGGTATACTACGTCATACATGGTTGCACCCAGTTATTCATTATCATGATTATAGTAAATCATTGCCTATATCAGGTCCTTCATCCTGCATAGTGCTGTAACCGTATCCAGAAAATAGTGTCGGTTTATGTGATCTTGGAAATGGTGTTTGTACACCTGGATATTACTGATTCTGATATTTCCAGCAATTTCGTCGTAAAAGATTGGATTCCTTGGAGTAATTAAGGCTTTCTTGGATTGTCCTCATTCCACAGGTAAAATTTTATGGATAGCAATATAAATTCGATATGATTACATGTGTATATGAATGATTGTCAGTTGTTTGATCGGATGATTTGATGAATTGTTTTTTGATTGGTCGGGTTGATCGAAAATTGATTTTTACTACGATAAGCACAAGCCCAACATAGTGAGCAACAGTTTGATACCCCACTATAGCACAACACCATACAACAATATTTTGCGAATGGTATAACTAACTTATTGAGAATGCTAGTACTAGCCTAGTAAAGCCATTCATAGATTAATCGTTATTTGTCCAAAGGTTTATAAATTTACCTTTCGATCTGCAATCTCATTGTCATTGTAAAGATATACTGTATAAATCATTTTGTGGATATTTAATACAAAAAAAGGTCATCTTTACAAAATATCACAATACCCGTTTAACATTTAATTTTTGTGGCTTGATCACGGGTGTGTTATTCTAGACACATCGCTTGGGTGAATTCGGACTAAGAATGACGTTTTCAGATAAAAGGGCACGGAAAAACTAAAAACCATGTGCTTATTAATATATTCAGATGGAGTTTTGGAATAATATTTTTGCGACAAGTAATTGCTGACGCATATAGGATCAATTCTCTCATGTAAAAGAGTGAAAGCACTCGAAAGGGAGTGACATTTAAAAGCAGTTTTCATTTACCTTGTGTGCAATTTGTGCTATTCAAACACGAATTGCATGGAATTATGCAAATATATTACGTTACGCGTCAACATATACTAGGCAGTATCAACATTATGACTCTAAATAATCATAGGATAAATAGAGATTATGGATTTGCCTTCAGTGTTGTTTCTCAGCAATCGTAATGTACATCTGATAAAGATATCTTTGTTTGACAAGCTTAAACATCGTGCATCTTGCGTTATGAACGTTTATGATGCATTAATTATTTCGAAGTATCAATGTAAATGCAGTATCGTACGTTAATTTTCTTTCAAATTATTTAATTCATATTTGGTTATTACCACTGGCGGTGATCCCGGGAGACGGGGGACGTGTCCCCTCCCCTCGATTTTTTTTTCTTCTGGGGGATCATTCCCCCATAATTCTAATATGATACCTCTCCCTATCTCCATGAATAGGTGTCTTTTTTAAAATCAATGTTTACGTCCCCAACTTTCCTTTTATCCGTCTCTTTCTCTTTCTTCCATTCCTTTCTCTACCAGTCCCCTCTCGATATATTATTCTGTTTCTAATTAAGTGCCATCTCGTCTTTCTATTCTCAATCCGAGTGTAGAGCCAACGAAACATGAATGCAATTCTTGATCAATCCACTTACCATAATCGACTGATATCGAGACGTGCACGGACATAAAGTCATTCTTTGCTAACACCTCAAATTGTTATGCTATCTTTAGATCACTATGGCAACAAACTTCGTCATCCTCTTTCTCCTCCTTCCTCAGTGTCCTCTTTTTCGGAGTTGTTGCGAACTGATGAATGTACAGGCATGAGCCTTCATCATTCTACAGTGTGCCCCGGAAAGAACTATACACTTTTGAAATGGCTAAAAACAAAAATAATAATAATTGTCCTTGGGGAAATGTTTCATGTTACTTTGATTATGAATAACGTAATAGAACTTTAAGGCTTTGCTGCAATTACTTAAATATTTGATTATTCGTTTTACACTTATAGTGACTTTCTAGTTTCACCTAATTCGCGTAACTTTTAATGTGGAAGGTTAATGCGCATACTAGAAAAGTCTGATTTCTATTTGAAGAAATTTGCACTTATAAACATAAAGTAGATTTTGTATTTCCATGAATGGCCATTTCGGTTATAAAAAAAAAAAAAAAAAAAAATATCGCAAATGGAGCAAAAATTAACGAGTGCATGTGGATCTGTTCTCTGGAATGGTTGAGTTGTCCTCCGGAGGATTTGTCCTGCGGGGTAGTTGTCCTGCGGGGGAGTTGTCCTGCGGGGGAGTTGTCCTCCAGGGGAGTTATCCTCCGGGGGAGTTGTCCTCCAGGGGGAGTTGTCCTCCGGGGAGTTGTCCTTCGGGGGACTTGTACTCGGGGGATATGTCCTCCAGGGGAGTTTTCATCGGGGGAGATGTCCTCCGGGGAAGTTGTCCTGCAGGGGAGTTGTCCTCCGGGGGAGATGTCCTGATACGCTAGGAAAGTCATTATTATGCTTTGAAAACTTTTATGCTTCAAAAACTGAATAATATAGTCATGCTTTAGGAACTCGCCCTCATCTTGCCCTATTTCGAGTTATTAAAAAATCATGATTTTGCCCCTTTCCGGGAATTTCCTGGGAATTTCAGAAATGACATTTATGATAGTAAGGTATAGGTCAAGCAGTAACATCTATGTGGGGATTTTAAAAATTATTTTGAGGGGCCCCAAAGTTTTAATTCGGAGCCCCTATTCAAGTCCCTCTTTCTTCTGAAACTTAATCTTTCACCATATTTAAATGGCTTATGAAATTTCATTTTAGGAAATATATATTTAAAAGGGATTTCTTCATTTCATGAAAAATAATCCCAACTTAAATGGGCAGGGTTATTTTGGTCATCTCTCGACTAGAAGAGGGGGCCCATCCACCAACTCCAAATGTGATAAAATTTTCTGAAACTTGGTATGTATTTGGGAATGAATAAACCTGCAATGTTTCATACGTTTATCTCATATACTTTTTGAGTTATCGGCATTATGTAATTGTCATTTCACATACCTGCATATGATACTACTTTTACAATAGTAAGTCTATGGGAGAGCTGACCACGCAAAGTGCGATAATTTTTGAAACTGCGCATTAGCCGATGGTCGAAACTGTATATATTTGGTTATCACAAGATGCGTAAGACTCTATCATAAAAAGTCATGAATGATTTCGGCTTTACAAAAAATCTAACTAAACTAACTTCGGAAAATGCTCTAGGGCGTTCAGAATCACATAGAGCTTTGGGTATTCTTATAATTTTGGCCACCACTGCATATAATGATTATAAGAAATGAATAAACATATTCTACTATATATTGGACAAGAGATACTAGAAGATAATTATAATGATTTGGAGAGAAACAGAGAGAGAGGGGGGGGGGGGAGAGAGAGAGAGAGATTTCATTCATTTCGAGTCTTTATTGTGATTTCCATTTGAATAATTGTTCCGGTCAAATGCGTTTTTGCTTCAAATGATACTCATGCGCAAGAAAAAGTACGAGGTCATGTTGTTCATAATGCAATCTAAATGTAAACGTAAATCACTGGTGACCTCTCATCATAATGACCAGACTAACACGTGATCGATCTAAAAACACATGATCATCGGTTTAAAACCCATGATCATCGGTTTATAACCCATGATCATGGGTTTTAACTACTCTGCTTGTAGAGTAAAACCCCTGCATGCAGAAGTTAAAACCCATGATTATGAAAGAGGGAGAGGAGGAGAAAGAGTGAGACAGACAGACAGATAGACAGAGAAAGAAAGGGAGAGAGGGGATGGAGGGAGTTAATCATGATCTACACCTTGTCATGTAAATTGATTTCCACAGGGACGTATCTATGTCACACATATACATCCTGAGAACTCATCCGACATCAAATGACAGACGAGATCCAAATACTCGAGCGCGCGTCCTGTTTCTCCTCATTCATTTCTGACAAATACCCTCTCAAAACATGAACCTTGCATGCGTTCTTCATTATTTAAGGCTGAATGTAAAACATGTGCTACATCATTAAGAGCTAAAAAGTCCTGTCCATTTTGCTAGTTTTATGAAATTATTGACAAATGTGTAAAAAATGAACGTATTAATACTTTGATTTTCTACTATTGTTTTGCCCCACATTTAATCCACCAATAGTTATATCTTTTTTCTTTGTGTGTGTGTGTGTGGGTGTGTGCGTGTGTGTGTGTGTGTGTGTGTGTGTGTGTGTGGATCTTATTTCACAATAAAAAAAAAATTATTATTTTACTTTTGGGAGCTCTCTCATTATGACGATGAAACGTTTAAACTATTAGCTTTACATTTTCAAATGAAAAGATAATATCTTAAGAAGTGTACATATGATTTTGAAGTGAGGATTTTTTAACCACGACTTTTACTCATCTTCGTTCCTCTCACGAAGGGTGTTTAGGTGGTGGATCATAGTCAATTTTTCCATGGGGGAAGGGTAGAAATATTTGTCCGTTGTATATCTGACAAACAACAACACGTTCTGAAATTACATCGGGAAAAGGGGGGTACAGCTCCATTCGTCTTAGCATGGTCGTAGCATGAAGGTTTGTAATAGCGAGATTGCCGCTACGGGGAGGGGTGTTTTATGTACCCCCCCCCCCCCAACTCCCCCTCCATTATCCGCCACGGAACGGGCAAGTCTGGATCTTGTTTAGATGTGGACAGCATGGGAGGTTTGGATTTACTTTCACATGACATTTTCTATGTTGTGATTCTCTATGCAGCGATTTTCTATGTAGTGACTCTCTCTATGTAGAGTATTTGCCGCTACCGGGAGGGGTGTTTTATTGACCCCTCCCCCTCCATTATCCTCCACGGAACGGGCAAGTCTGGATCTTGTTTAGATGTGGACAGCATGGGAGGTTTGGATTTTAATTTCACAACCAGACTGATTTATCCACCATGAAGCAATTAGGACACTACTCCGTCTATCTCACAAGTCTGACGTCATTAAAACATTCTCTATGTAGTGACTCTCAAACAACAGTCTCAATATCACTTTGTTTTAGGGTGTTAATGGTACAACGTATAACAGCAATGCATTTTCCGATGGCATCATTAAAGGGATAAAGTAACTTTGGGAAAGCTTGCAAACAAAGTCTGAGCTGTGGGGTCCTACATGCTGTCAGTACTGTAAGGATGCGTCAAGAGGAAACCCTGCAAAAAAATTTCTAAGCATCAATTTATGTTTCATAATAAGTCAAAATCATTATATGATTATAATATTATTATATATATTTTTTATTATCATTTGATAAGAATAGGGACGTCGACCATGCAATGTTTGTTTCCCCTGCCAGTACTGCATTGTAAAATGAATAAGATTGACACCTTTTAAATATAAAAAATAGCCGATTATCATGAAGTTGCAAATTTCAACTCCCGGTGTCTAGTTACGTTCAATGGTTGATACATTTCAAACAGTATCACAATACTAAAAAAATCATATCTGCTTAATAGCAATTTTATGAATCAATCATTCAATATTTAATTTGTTCCGGTAGGTCTTCTCAAATGATGATGCATTAACTGAGGTTAGAGTTTTGTTGTTGTGGTTCTTTTTTATTATTATTCTAGAATGGGTGTTTCGGAAATAGTGGGGCCACCAATAGTCAGAATATGGGCTTTGTTTGCAAGTCACGTTAATGTTTGGCAACATCTATAAATATGTCCTACTTGATCACACGAATCTGAAAATATATGTCTCCAATTTTTTAATTGACCTTTTGTGACCCAAAATGGAGGTCAAAGGTCAGGCTTCATTAACATAAACATAATTTTCTTCAAATTGTGTCAAATTTGGTATCAAATTGATATTAATTTTATAACTAGCAATTCAGTCTATTAACATCTTTTCATGTAAAAGAAGCCTGACCTTTGACCTCAATTTTGGGTCACAAAAGGTCAATTAAAAAATTGGAGACATATATTTTCTGATTCGTGTGATCAAGTAGAACATATTTATAAATGTTGCCAAATATTAACATGAATTGCAAACGAAACTACATCATACGTGGCCCCACTAAAATAGCAATAGATGAGAGGTGATCCATTATAAGTTATTAGTTGGTTTGAATTTGGTTTCAGAATAATTGTTACCACAGTGATTACAATGACCGCATTTGTTCGACGCTTTTGTTTTCACAGTGCTCACACCCTAGTCATGCTAGTCACGACGATTTAATCTCTAGAAATCTTAAAATTTTTCAATTTGCTTGCAATCATAATATGTAAATTCATGTCGTAAAAGAACCACTCTGATTGCCGGTACCATTTTTGTTTGAATTTCTTCGATATGATATTTTATAATTATATATATATACCAAGTGAGTCAGAAAAAACTAAGCACCTAGAAAAATGTCAATAAAAAGAAAACCAATTTATAAACCCCAAATTATTATACATATTCTGAAGGAGTAGGGGAGACCGGGTATGGACGTTACAAAATTCACATTTTGGGCCAGATAATTCTAATGAAAGAACTCACGCACTCCATATTGGGTCTGTAGTTAGCCTATTATGTTGGCTAAAACCTGAGGCATATACAACTTGAAAACATGTAAACACTAATTAACTACGGCTTAATTAGTGAAGTCATTTTTTGTAACAACCTACCCGGTACCCCATATACGGGGTAGGTTGTTACACCATACGGGGTCAATTGTTACAATATGTAAACATACGGGGTAAGTTGACTAAGTGTAAATCTCTTATACCATACTTTAATTTCAACTTTCCAGTTTCTCGACATCGTTAACAGTAGATCAAGTAGAGCTCTAGAATAGACAAAAGTAATAATAGAAAAATAAGAATATTAACACCTGAAAATTGAGACAAAATGTAATTTTACATATGTAATGTAATTGGGGTAAGTTGTTACATCAACAGGGGGTAGGTTGTTGTAACAACCTACTCCATGGGTGATTTTACACTCAGAAATCAACTGTAGCACAGTCATTAGGCAGAATTACAGGGCATGGCTAGGGGGTATATTAGTGACATACATGTACTATATTTACAATACCAGACTATCGTCATGTGCCTTCAGTTGTAAGAGCTATTACAAATTTCAGTTTTTGTCCAAAATTTACTTTGAACTGTAAAAAATGGTTTTCGTTGATTTACTTTTTAATAAAACAACGGAGAAACCTCACGACCGGCAGTTCATCACAGCTATGTGTAGGCTGTATATAGATGCCAGTTAGCACATCCTCTCTTGTTCCATCTTAGCACACTGCGAACTGTAACAACTGACCCGTGTAACTTCCATACCCGGTCTCCCCTAACCTTTTCCGTATCTTTTGGTACCAATTTTGTGTGTTATATCTTTACGCTTGGATGAACACGGCGCATTGTTTGCGAACATGTATATTTCGAATTGTGCAAAAGTGGGAGTAAAATCAAAACAACAAAAGCTATCAAAAAAGCAGCTCCATCGTGATTAAAATAGCATAACTTTTTTTATGAAAATGTCTTACACTAAATAACTTGGCAGGGTGTTGTTACACATATCGACTACATTCTGAGTGAAAATGAGACAGATCTGTTGAGTTGAGCACGAGTGAGCACACGTCAAAGGCAAGATAATCACTTTTCAAAAGTATTAAGAGAGCTTTTTAGGTCTGTCAGTGACAATTTAATCTTTGATGTGTACTCATTCCTGGAATACGTGATGAATCAAAGTAATTTTAAGACAAAATCTAGTCGATAACTGTAACAACACCCTTGCCAAGTAATTGGGCTCAAAACATTTTCGTTAAAAAGTTATGCTATTTTATTCACGGTGGAGTTGCTTTCTTGTCAGCTTTTGTTTTTTCAATTTTATCCCCACTCTTGCATAATTCGAAATTTACATTTTCGCAAACAATGCATCATGTTCATCCAAGCGTAAATGCATACCACACAAAATGGTACCAGAAGATGCGGGAGAAGTTACCCTATCAGAATATGTATACTAATTTGGGGTTTAAGAATTGCTTTTCTTGTAATTGACATTTTTCTAGGTGTCTAGTTTTTCCTGACTCACTCGGTATACATGTGTATATATAACTTTTATATAATGAGATCGGGCCCCTTGAAAAACGTGCTATAATAATAATAATAATAATGTGTTCCTAAAGAAAGTAACCGAAGTTCAAAGGTCAGTCATTTCAAAAGTATATGAGTTATTATTGTGATTTCTTTACTAAAATACTAAGTAACTCATCAGCTTTAATTTGAGATATTGCTTACGTCCATATTGTCAAGGGTCACAGAGTTAGGGTCCTTTGAAGGTGATAGGTACAAAACCAATTTTTCGAAGTTTTTCGTTTGTAGGGTACGAAACCAACTTTTTATAAGTTTTTAGATTCATCGTTTTTGGGTGTTTTTTTTTCACACAAACCTTAAATGAAATGCAATCTCATTTGCCAAAGGACCTATCTCACTGGCAATGAGATGGGTTCGCAATTATGAGTCTCTTGAGTCGTAGAGACGTCGTTGTGACATCTCCTGATAATTCAGAGCGTCGTGGGAAAATCCAACAAAAGTCAAACATGTTCAATCTTTTAGCAGACTTCTTTAAGACGCGAGCAAGTAAACATTTGTCAGCCCATTCGATTTCTTTTAATCTTGAGCAAGTTTTAACAACGTCTCTCCGACGTCGCGGATATTTAAGGGACGTCACGGCAACCCCGCAAAGGCGTCACAGAGACTTGCTCGCGTCTTAAAGAAGTCTTCTAAAAGATTGAACATGTTTGACATTTGTTTGGTTTATCTGGCGCCTTCCTGCAGAATCAAGAGACGTCGCGGCAACCTCTCCGAGACTCCAGAGACTCATAATCGAGAACCCATCTCATTGCCAGTAAGATAGGTCCTTTGACAAATTAACTGCCATCAACAAATATTTGATTACCTCAATTTTTTTGGAAAATAAAGTTGAATGATGTAGCTAAGCAATGAGAATCTTTTTCTTTTGTGATTTTATTGTTTTCATGTGCTAATTAAGCAAATGAGCTTAGTGGGGGGGGCCCCCGGTTATTTTTCCCTAAAACAAATTTCTAACCCCT
>CALNVZ010000174.1:7158590-7187228 GCA_940671915.1 Paracentrotus lividus
ATAAAGAGAAATAGACATTTCGAAATTGTCAAACAATTTAATAAATAAATATAATACATTATATATGCAACTTACTATTTGATCTACATGTTTAGCAACTCAACCCGGTAGTAAAACAAACAACCGTCCATGTGGTGTCCGGTATTCCCTACACAAAAAAATGACTGACTAGCACTTTTCAACACACTGCCACCCCATACACAGGCTTTGTACAGCGCAAACACTCCATACACGTTTGGCCCACCCTCCACACATGTCCATAATGCATGAAATAGAGGTCATGCCCCAATTCTATTTTTATACCATCACATTCTCTAAAATGTCAATTTTTACATCAGGCCAGTTTTCAGGCTGCAAATTTTCCTACCTTGACAGATTTTGGTAGTTTTCTCGGAGATTTCTCACTTGTTGTTGTCGAATACAGCATTCAACCTTCCCAGACAGACCACCTGACCAATAGATGCCGGTATTTCAACTCAGTTGATCTTATGTTGGCAGCTATGGCTGGACATGTGGTGACCGTCCGATATTCCCTACTGTCCGGTATTCCCTACATCTACCCTATGATTGCATTTCATTGAATCTTTTTGTGAAAAAAAACACTGAAACGATGAAACCAAAAATTTATAAAATGTTGGTTTCACACCCTACAAACCCAAAACTTGGAAAAATGTGTTTTGCACCTATCACATTCAAAGCATCCTAACTCTGTGACTCATGGCAGTTTGGAGGTAAGCAATACCTCAAATTAATGCTGATGAAATACTAGTACTTTAGTAAACAAATCATAATAATTAACTATATCTTTTTTAAATGACTGACCTTTGAACTTCGGTTACCTTTTTTTAGGAACACACTGTATAGCGCCTAATATGAAACAATTTCGTCTCTAAGCGCTTTACAATTATTATTATCCCGGTCATCGGAGTAATGATGCAGTGAATCATCTTTTTTTAGTAGTACAGGTGAAATGAATGAGATAGACGATTCCTTTCATTCACAAACTTTCGGCCTGATGAAGGCCGTATTTGCCGAAAGCTTGTGTTATTTGTCGAAAGCTTGAATTTGAGCAGCTACGTTTCGAAATTCTTATTCATTTCGCCTATATATATATATGGAATACTTAGTACTTTAGTATATATAATATATATATAATGAAAATAAACCCATCCATGCTCGGTCAACTTATTATTATTTTATTTTTTTACCCAGCCTTTGAACGAGTTTAAATTTGGTAAACCCTGGATCACACATCACTCCGGGGCTCGTTAGGAGCCGTTTTTCTTATGCGATTGGTTGGTGGGAACTTGGGCATAACGGCTGTTTTTCTTCGATGTACGGGCCCAGAAGGCGAGGTGTTGTTGTTTGTTTGTTTTTTTTTCACTATGTTTAGGACCCTCTGGGACTACAAATTTACCGTGAGAAAATGGTCCAGAATGTTAGTGCATTGTAGTTAGATTTATAAATCAAAGAAATTTTGGAAATGGCATCAGCACTCATAGCAGAATGGTATGATGCAAAGAATTCCAATCAGAAGGTTGGAGATTCAAAACCCACGATTCCCATTTTATGTTGCTATATATCATGTATATTGATAGGTTTAGGGATAGGCCTGTTACGTGAAGTGATAGGTCTAACTTCTTCAGTTAGGGTAATGGTGGTAGTTTCGGGTTAAGTAATATAACTGATCTGTATCCATGTCACTCTGGTGGAATAATACGTAAATCTCATGTTTTAAAAAAAATGTATACAGATGTAGTTTCACCCCAGAGGCTTAATTTTCATTCCCACCATTTTTTTCGGATCCTTTACGGATTGGAATATCTCTGCTTGAACTGGTTTTTAGGGCATCTATTCATGGCTGAATGATTTGCATTGAATCTGTCTTATAACTCTAATAGACCTACACATTTCATTATTATTATTGAATTTTATGCCCAAAATCAACTGAAAATAACCCACAAAAGAAAAGTTCACGGATCAAATTTTGTAGACACCTTTTGTGAGTTGAAAAAGCAAGCAATTTCTATTCAGTCTAATCTTTTTGTGCTCACTAATGTTCATCATTTTATCAACCTTTAGAATAATATATACATGTATGAACATAAACCATTTAAGTTTATGTTTAATAGGAAAGCACGTAGGCCTTTCGTACTTGTGCTAGATATGAAGTCGATCGTCTAGTTCTCAGCATTTAAATTGCATAAGCATACCGAACGGAGCCCCTCAAAATGGTCTAAAATACAAAATATAAATGTAGGGGAGACTGGGGTAATTGTGGCCCCGGGGTAATTATGGCCCCTTTGTCTTTAAGAGCTTATAATTCTTTGCTGCATTACATAATGATAAATAATTTTTTGCACAAGCCTAACTAAACTCTTCCTACAATCATATGAGAAAAATCAGCCATTTACTTCAACTTTTGTGCTCAGGGGAGCCTAAAATGTACGGCAATCAAAATTCTGTTCGTTGGAAAGTGGCAAGTCTGCTTTTTTTTTACTTGGGGTGTGACATCATTATATTAAAATCATTTAAGATGAAATTTTGATTCAAACAGAAACAATAGGAATTAACAAACACAACAGAAAAACTTCCACCTGAATATCTTCAATAGTAGAGCTGTAAAGAGGGATAAATTGAAAATGTCACTCGGGGTAATTGTGGCCACAATGCATAAACAGTGTATAAGCGCAGATGGGGGTATTAACTTGTATGATTATGTACATAAATAAATTTATATGAATTGCTATGATTGCAAAATTTTAACATTTTGGCTGTACCAATTATTGATTAAATCATTGTTGGTGGTTGATAAGTGTATTAGGAATACCCAACAACATTTATTATACATTACCATAATTAATTAGCATAATATTTTTAATTCATACAGTCATGACAATAGGAGCCACAAATACTCCAACCCGTGGGGTAATTATGGCCCCACAAAGTTGTTAACATTACCCGGTAAGGGAAATAATAATACCACAAAAATAGCGATTTCTTGCTCTTCTATATAAGAGCATGAATTTGTAGCGACAAACTGCTACTGTTAATATAGTAGCAGCAAATTTCCTAGCGATCTAGATCGCTAGGAATGCGACACTAGTACTAGTAGCAGCAAATTTCCTAGCGATCTAGATCGCTAGATATGCGACACCAGTACTAGTAGCAGCAAATTTCCTAGCGATCTAGATCGCTGGATATGCGACACCAGTACCAGTATCAGCAAATTTCCTAGCGATCTAGATCGCTAGATATGCGACACCAGTACTAGTAGCAGCAAATTTCCTAGCGATCTAGATCGCTAGATATGCGACACCAGTACTAGTAGCAGCAAATTTCCTAGCGATCTAGATCGCTAGAAAATGCGACCATTGTTGAAGTACTAGTAGCAGCAAATTTACTAGCGATCTAGATCGCTAGATATGCGACACCAGTACTAGTAGCAGCAGCCTTCCTAGCGATCTAGATCGCTAGATATGCGACACCAGTACTAGTAGCAGCAAATTTCCTAGCGATCTAGATCGCTAGATATGCGACACCTGGGGGGCATTTCATCAAAGGACTTGTCGGACGTTTTATCCGACAAACTGTTACAAGCTACTGAAATGCTTGCATCTGATTGGCTGAGAGCAAATTTGTCGGATAAAATGTCCAACAAGTCCTTTGATGAAATGCCCCCCAGTACTAGCAGCAGCAAATTTCCTAGCGATCTAGATCGCTAGATATGCGACATTGCTGTTGTGTTAACTGAGAGAGAGAGAGAGAGAGAGAGAGTAGAGAGTGAAGACAGATATAAACGTAGTTTGTTGATTTCATTGCTTGATGACATTTTTCACTCAATATATTACTTTGTAATGTTTCTGAATTAGTTCATGTACTTTATACCTTCATAAACCTCAATTTAACATTCACCTCTGTATTAATGTTAGATCGGAATGGTTTGCTTTTGGATTATTCATGTTGAGATGGAATTGAGTGTTTGATTGGAAGTGTGTTGTTTACTTAGTTAATCTAATTCCTTTGTCTGAACCATATGACATGTTGCATCTCTTTTAATAACGTTTATACTGGTTAGTTGTCCTTTTGAAGCCCTACATAAATTTCTCTAGATCGCCTAGATATGCGGACTCCAGTACTGTAGCAGCAATTTCCTAGCGATCTGCTAGATATGGCGAAACCAGTTACTAGTAGCAGCAAAATTTCCTAGCCGATCTAGATCGCTAGATATGCGACTTGCTGTTGTGTTAAATGAGAGAGAGAGTGTGAAGACGGATAATAAAAACGTAAGTTGGTATTCATTGCTTGATGATATTTTTCACTTAAATTATACTTTTTATTGTTTCCTTTATATTCATGTATTTTATACCTTCATTAAACCTCAATTAATCATTTTACTCGCCCTCTGTTAAATAATAATTATTAGATCGGGAATGTTTGCTTTTGATATACATGTTTGAGATGAATTGAGTGTTGATTGAAAGTGTGTTGTTTACTTTAGTTAATTTAATTCTTTGTCTGAGCCATATGCACATGTTGCATCTCTTTTAATAACGTTATACATAGTTGTCCTTTTGAACCCCTACATAAATCATTAATTTGTGCACAATTGTGAATTTATGTCTCTCCAATATGAATTAAAGAATCTCATCTCACATGAATCACACACACACACACACACACACACACATACATACACACACATCAAAAAAATAAATAAATAAAAAACTACCATTATGTAAATAACCAATGTATTAAGGGTTTTTTTATATCCATTGTTCGTATGACATTTGGGGTAATTGCCGAATCGACGAATAGCCAATTAGTCTAATCGCTTTTCGTCTAATTCCCAAATAAAAATTTAGCATAACTTTTTTTTATGAAAGCAAATTAAACATAACAAAGCGCATCAGCAGGGAAAATTATTTAGCTTTATTATGGTACCACATACACACATTATTTGAAAATATTTCACACCTAAATATTTTTTTTTCCCGACTGTACCATTTCTTTGACACAGACTGTACATACGTTCACTAATTCCAATTTCAGTGAAAAATGTCATCAAAGCAATGAAATAACAGACCTACGTTATATTATCTCGTCTTCACTCTCTCTCTCTCTCATTTTACTTTTAAAATAGATCGCTAGGAAATTTGCTGCTACTAGTACTGGTGTCGCATATCTAACGATCTAGAGAAAATTTATGTAGGGGTTCAAAAGGACAACTAACTATGTATAACGTTATTAAAAGAGATGCAACATGTGCATATGGTTCAGACAAAGAATTAAATTAACTAAAGTAAACAACACACTTCCAATCAACACTCAATTCATCTCAAACATGATATATCAAAAGCAAACATTCCGATCTAACAATTAATTAATTAACAGAGGTGAATGAAATGATTGAATTGAGGTTTAATGAAGGTGTAAAGTACATGAATAATACAGGAAACAATTAAGTGAAAATGTCATCAAAGCAATGAAATAACAAACCTACGTTTTATTATCTCTTCTCTCATTAACAAAATGCAATTGCTCGCATTCTAGCGATCTAGATCGCTAGGAAATTTGCTTGCCTACTAGTACTGGTGTCGCTATCTAGCGATCTAGATCGTAGAAATTTGCTGCTATAGTTACTGGTGTCGCATATCTAGCGATTCTAGCGCTAGAAAATTTGCTGTAGCTAGTACTGGTGTCGCAATATCTAAGTGATCTAGATCGCTAGGAAATTTGCTTGCTATAGTATACTGGTTGTCATATCTGCGATCTAGACGCGCTAGGAAATTTGCTCTACTATTTAGATGGTGTCGCATATCAAGCGATATAGATCGCCTAGAAATTTGCTGCTACTATACTTGCGCTCATGTCGCATATCTAGCATCTAGATCGCTAAGAAATTTTGCTGCATACTAGTATGTGTCGCATATCTACGATCTAGATCGCTAGGAAATTTCAGCTTGCTACAGTACTGGTGTCGCATATCTAGGATCTAGATCGCTAGGAAATTTGCTGCTGACTAGTACATTGGTGTCGCATATTAGTGAATCAGATCGCTAGGAATTGCTGTACTAGTATACTGGTGTCGCATATCTAGCGAATTCTAGATCCTAGGAAATTTGCTGCTACTACTTGTACTGGATTGTCGCATATCTACGCGATCTAGATCGCTTAGGAAATTTGCGCTACTATATGGGTCGCATATATTAGCGATTAGGATCGCTAGGGAAATTGGCTGCTACTAGTACTAGTGTCGCCATCCTAGCGATCTAGATCGCTAGAAATTCTGCTGCTACTATACTAAAGTAGGCAGTTTGCCGCTTACAAATTATGCTCTTATAATAGAAGAGCAGGAAATCGCTATCATAGCGAGGAGGAATTACTCGGTAATTAATATGCAAATGAGAAGTACATGTTAATACTCTTTCCTTTGTATATAGACTGACGTGTTATTTACATAATTTAATTTTTATTGACTTTCTCATCTGAATGGTAGTATAGGAAATGTGACAAAGGGCCACCCATTACCCCAGTCTCTTCCTACTTAATATGTAGGCTTACCAGGCATATTACAAAGGGATTCCCCTTCAGCTTCTCTCTCCCACTCCTCTCCCCCTTATCTCTTTCACTCGCCTCTCTCTCTCTTCTCTTTCTCTCCTCTCTCTCCTCTCTTTCTTTATTGTATTTGGCTATTGTTCCAAAATTGCTATACTGTACTCATACACCGAACAGCTTTTTCTCCTTCTCTACCTGTAACGTGCATCTCTCTTTCTGATACCTCTCTATTTATTTTCCCCTCTTCCCCCGTTCCCTGCTTTTTATTTATCCCTTATACCTTTCCACCTCCCCCTTCTTCTCTATATATGGTTTCATGCTTTCTGCACCCCCCCCCCAATTGCCCCAACCCCTCCCCTTTGTAATAACATTTCCCCTTCCCCAAAAAATATACCATTATGGGCTCCCTAACCACCCACGAGTCAATGCTCTCTCCGACATCCCCATCTCTCTCTCTCTCTCTCTCCTCTCCATTCTCTCTTCTCCTCTTCACGAAACTCAAAACCCCACACCTATTAAGCATCCACTCGGGTGAAGCCGTGCTCAACCCCGACCTTAGCATCTCAGTGAACCGTCATCAATGTACACAAACGCATGCGCACTTCACTAATGCAATCCACTCACTCTATGCATGCCACTTTACTACACATCCATCGGTGGCGGCGAGTATATGCACGGGCGCATCTCTCTCTCCCTCCAGCGTGTACTATCGCCATTTCACGGAGCATTTGGCGGAGCAAGCTTTACCTTCCACTCTATTACTATTTGACCATCTCACCAAAGCATCTTAGCCCATTTCCTGCCGTTCATCAATTTCACGGCGAGCCGCATTAATCGTATACATTCTAGCCGTTTTCCCTTGCGATGTCGGCTCATCGCACTATTACAGGCCTACCGTCTTCTATACCACGTACAAACTCCATCGTAAATTAATCATTTTGTGTTTCAGATCGACTTAAGAGCACGAGGACGGACAAATGAACGTATTTTTGCATTTCAGTGAAAACTACCTCACTTTCTCACTGGCATCCTCACCATTTACGTAATATTTCATGGTACTTTCTATGTCTGCTCCTTTCCGCCGCTCATACATCTCAACGTCTTTCTTTGTGGCTTTGTTGCATTGGCTTTGTTCACTGAGTCTAAGTTCAATTAAGGTCTACTTTAAAGGTAAGCTTTCGTCACTTTCTTGATTTCGGTAGGGAAAATGGGGTAGGTGGGTGTATATCTATTTCCCCCAAAAATAATGAGATGTGATCAAAAAGTTTGGTATCATGTCTTTTTGGCTCAAAAACAATTTTTTGGGGGAGTGTTATTGAATATTTTGACTAGTGATTCTCGTTCGTTCACGCGGATAATTTCACAATATTTAGCATCATGATCACCTCCTACTTCAGTAAAATGCTCGAAGCCTATTCTAGCTTTGCTATACACAAAATGATGTGAGAATCATTTTATTTCGCCGCTAGCTCGAAACCCCATCAGGGTATCGATTTTATATTTTCATCGTTCATTATCATGCTTATCAAAATATAACAAGACATCCTATATTCGTGGAACTTCAATTCATTCATTCAATGATTGAAGAAACATGCCTTCCAGCCATTTCATATTTCCGGGTGTATATCCATTCTTCATTGACAATTCCGATAAAAGCCACAAGAATCATGATGTTCAAGTATCGCGTGGTTGCCCGTAGATTTCGAATGCCATCATTCTGTTAGGATCAACTGACGGAGGTTATATTTCAAAATTGTGTACTGAATTAATGTTCATTAATGCATTTTTGAGAGATTGATATAGTACATTGATGATTATGTATGTAGTTGGTTGATACGTTTTTATTGGTTTTTATTTGCAGGGTATACAATACTATTGATGAAAAGTGAGATGTTAGTTACCATTATTCTATATTTACACTTAGAAACTGGACACCCTGAGAAATCGAAACTTATACATTAATCATTGACAAAGCACATGTCATTGCTGATTTTTCTACACGACTTCAGAGTCATAAACACACACAATCTCCCTACTTTAAGTTTGCGTTTATATTTCCGTGGTAGTCATTATAGTTACTATATTTAAATTTAGATAGCATATTTCCTTGCTGCAGAACTAACGCCATGAACCGAAACAGAATTATAGACGTAAATAATTGAATTGAATATTTCACGGACTGCAATTTATGATCATAATATGAATAAATACATATTGTTGACAACTTAATGAGTAGCTTGTGTAGGCATACTCGTCATTTTTTAGAAGCTAAGTTGAAATTATTTTGGACACAAGTCAACTGCGGCAGCATGTGGGACGCTACAAATATAGAGCAAAATAAAACAAGATGCATTTCTAAAAAGAGTAGATCATACTCACAACCTAGGTCTACAAATATCTACATACTTTTGTTGGGCAGTACTGGTATAAAATACTTTGCTAACATGATTTGCTGACCCATTTTTGTACACTGTCCGTCATAAAGGTTTCCTTGGGGTAGGACTGAGGGGGCCTTGGTGGGTTGCGTGAACAAAAAGGGGCCCCAAAATAAGAAAAAAAATGACAAAAAATGGCCATCTTGGGGGGTGACAAACTTTTTTGGAAGAAAAATCCCCGGGAAGGGTTGAGGGAACATCCAAGATATAGCCAAGATCCCGAAGATTGAAAGCGGTGACGAACACATTAAAGAAATCAAAGCCAGAGCAACATAACGTCGCTGGAGCCAGACAAAAAAATTTCCACCTTTATGACGAACAGTGTAGTATATTCTACATTGGGCGAGCTGGTCGAGGTTACAGGTTCTAAAAATCTTGATTTTCCCCTGAAACTTTTTTCAAAAGACTCCTCATTACCCTCATGGAAAACAAATGGTATATTATTTTAGGAAATAATACAAATGAACTTTACAAACCTTCTGCCGGTATCATATGCCGAGAATTAATAGATAGGAATGGTACATATGGTAAAGGTATGTATTATGTCTTCGTTCATAATGACGTCGGCCTCATGCCAGAAGGGCCTTAGCATTTTTAAAGCCCATTCATAATTTACACATACTAAAAACGGTAAGGCCCTTTTGGCATGAGGCCGACGATTGTGTGTGTGTCTGTGTGTGTGTGTGTGTGTGTGTGTGTGTGTGTGTGTGTGTGTGTGTGTGTGTGTGTGTGTGTGTGTGTTTGTGTTTGACAGCATATTTTCTTTAGTCACCGGCTTCATTCAAAGTTTCTTTTAATTCAATGTACCTCGAGGATTGGACAATGCGCCTATGTTATAAATAAACACGATCTATGAATATAACCCTGAGGCACTCTATATAAAATGACACTGATTGCAATTCAAAACACCAAATCAATTCTTGCTTTCATGCGTATTGTGTGGAGGTATTTTCCCTTTCAAATGTGGCAGCAAATTCAAAGGGAGAATACAATTTCTTCATCGATGATTATGTGTAGAGTCCAAATTCCATCAATTTTCTTCGAGTGTAAGGAATCTTTAGTCACATTTATTCATAGTACATCCTTCATATAGTAGCGAAATAAAAGTAATGTCAACGTTACTTGAAATGGGGTCACGTGATGGGAACGTCACAAAGGGCGGTTCATGCATGCATCCCTCCCTCCGTCAGTGAATGATTCCCATTTCCTCCTCCTTTGCCAATTTCTGGATACCATCTCTCACACCCAGTCACACTACCAAAGCATCTCTATGCCAACCACTACGTTGATCATTCAGGCTTATGTCATTTCTTTATTGGTTTGGTGACAATCTGGTCAGTGTAACATCGAACATGGGTGTTATACATCTCGTCCCTCTGCATCATTTCAAGGAGGAGGTATCAGGTATCTGCATGTTATAAACCACGGGATGTTGAGCTTCTAGTACCACAGCCATGGGATGTCATTCCCCTCGGTCTCTCACCAGTAACGAGCTCCTGTCACATCGATGCGACCAACATCAAACTGATTAGTAGATCAAACAAAATTGTATATTGCCCTGAACGGCCAAACGTTCTGTTCGCTTTAAAGTCGATTTCGTAATGCGACTGAAGTCTTCTTTTTTTTCCCGATGTCGTCTTTAAAGGATTGTTAAACTTCATTCAGGATCTTTAAAAAATCCCGTCCAGCTAATGCTTTAACCATAATTGCAAACATTTTAGGTAAGACAGGAACCACCTAAGAATTGGAAGCTAATTGGTCATTGCCAAGATATTGAAGACTGAATATCACCTTAGTCATTAACGGAGACCTAAGTACGCTTGAGTTAACACTGCATTCTACATGGAGAGACAAAAACCTTTTAATTTATTTTGAAGCATGTAATGATGCTTATGAAGTAAAACTTTCAGGGTTTCTTCTTGATACAGTATTACATGCGTTGACGACATTTATAGAGCCCCACATCTCATATTTTGGCAAACCTCGACTAAGTTCCTTCATCTCTTTAAATTTCTCAGGAGACGGTATGACTCACAATCAATAGACAAACTGGCATGCTGAATTTACAGATAGATCAATGATTTTGTTAAGAACAAAAGACGCTATTAGAACCAGTTAGAATCAAATTAAATAATTGATTTGCTTATCTTGTCAGTTTTTTGCAGGTATTTACTTGCCAAACACAAGAATACAAAGGTCACTCTCTTTTTGTCGATACATCATTAAAATTATATACGATTATAAAGTTCTTAATGAATGGCTTGGGCGTGTGATAAAGTTATGTCTTGCGTTCGATGATTTCAATTAAAATCGTTCTTCCTGCCATAAGATTATATCAGGTTTTATTTCCATATCTACTGTGATGAATATTCATGTTACTAAGATATTGTAATAAATATTCATGTTGGGAGAGGTCCCGGGTTCGACTCCCGGAAACTTAGAACACGTCTCTCTTTATTCCGACTCTAAACCCAAGGCCCCCTTGGCAACATGAATATTCATCACACCTATGCAATTGGTACTGAATTGTAATTGTATATGTAAATCGACATTCAACTTGAACTTTCATTCATGTAATCCATCCATCCACTGTAAAACAACACTCGAGCACTTAAAGTTTATACTGAGAGCAGGTGATGATGAATAAAGTATGATGTTTTGAATACCCCCATGATGATAGATATACCCCGCTGATGACGTGAGCTACGTGTACGAGTAAGAATGAGAAAGGGAGAGTTTTGGGGAGGGGTGGAGATAGATGAAGTTGTCATAGCGGCGGAGCCTGGATTTCAAATTATGGGGATGGGCCTGCAGCCCGCAAATGTGAAAATAGAGGGCGTAGCTGACAATCTTCAAGACGTGAAATGCCAATGAATTGGGGTTTTTTTAACGTGGAGTAGAATCCATGTTTTTAAAGCCCAAGTATAGTTGTGGTAGAGGAAATTGCACTTTTAAAACTTAAAGGAAACCAATACCCAAGGAAATAATCACTTTCATAGGAAAGAGCATGATGAGAGGAGCAATTTAAAAAAAGTTTCATCAAAATCGGTTATAAAATAAGAGGGTTATGGAAGTTTGAAAAGTCTCGTTTTACCTTCTATGAGGATCCTCAAATTGGCAACATCGGCTTCAAAATGGCCAATTTTATGGACAACCCTCCATTGGTTTTGTACACAAATTTTCAGATTTTCCCCGTTTTCTTTCAAAATACGTCTTATTTACTTCTGAGCTCAAAATATGTCATGGGAAAATATATTTCACACAACATATGTTGAGCTCAGAAGGAGGTAAGACATATTTTGAAAGAAAATTTGGAAAATCTGAAAATTTGTGTACAAAACCAATGGAAAGTTGTCCATAAAATCGGCCATTTTGAAGCCGATGTTGCCAGTTTGAGGATCCCCATAGAAGGTAAAACGAGACTTTTCAAATTTCGATAACTTTCTTATTTTATAACCGATTTTGATGAAACTTTTTTTAAATTGCTCCTCTGATTGTGTTTTTTCTTATAAAAATGATTATTTCCTTGGGTATTGGTCTCCTTTAAAGGGAAGGTCTGGACCCAAAATAAGTTGCTTTTATAAAAAGCAGAAAAATTAGAAAAACAGATTAAAACAAGTTTGAAGAAAACCGGACTTACAATAAAAAGTTATGAATATATTTACGATGCACAAAAAATTAATCGCTATACCAAATTTGGCAACATCTGTGATGTCACAGGGGCACAACTTTCCATACATTTTCTATATGGTTTTATGATAAATTTTCACTTTGATTGTTCAGAAACTGTTTTCCTCATAACTTTGGCCTACATGTATATGGATGAGAATATGTTATGGCATCTATGTGTTTTCATAAAATGAAAATTATAATGACATTTCAAAAGAAAAGTGATATCTTTTATGAAATTCAACATTCATCAATATCTATTTTCTATACTGAAAACCTACTTAAAATCTTTTTTTTTTTTGTATTTCTAGATGGGGTGCTGATTCTACAATATATGTATAGATACAATAGCATAATACCATCAATATATCTTGGCCAAAGTTATGAGAAAACAGTTTCTTAACAAATAAAGCGAAAATTTATCATAAAACCATATATAAAATGCATGGAAAGTTGTGCCCCTGTGACATCACAGCTTTGTGACAGTGTTGCCAATTTGGTATAGCGATCAATTTTTGTGCATCGTAAAGATATTCATAACTTTCTTATTATTAGTCCGATTTTCTTCAATCCTTTTTTATTCTGTTTTTTTCTAATTTTTCTGCTTTTTATAAAAGCAACTTATTTTGGGTCAAGACCTTCCCTTTAACTTGTCCTAATATTGTTCCAATGACATATCAATACATGGGCAAGCGATATAACCATGTACCATGCATGTCTTTCCATGATATGTTATAGTTGTTATTCGCAACCAGTGAGATACCCCCTGTAAATTCGCCTGGGTTCGCAACCAGTGAGTTCGCAACCAGTGAGATACCCCTCACTGGTTGCAAACTCACTGGTTGCGAACCCAGGCGAATTTACAGAGTGTTATATATATAGAGAGAATCTACCAACGTTCTTTTGTGCTGCTTTGTTAGACAAGCATAAAGGGGTTATCTCGTTCTATCAGAATGGCATGTTTTCTTTAGCGAGGCTTTGTAAGCCAAGCTCAAAGGGGTTATCTCGTTGTATAAGAATTGCATATTTTCTTTTGTGCAGCTTAGTTAGGCAAGCTCAATAGAGTTATCTAACTGTATCAACATGGCATGTTTTCTTTTGTACTGCCTTCTTAGGCAAGCACAAAGGGGTTGTACTGAATGATCATGGCATATTTACTTTTGTAGGCCTACTGCCTTGTTAGGCAAGTACAGGTGGGTTATGTTGTATGATATTGGCATGTTTTCTTTTGTACTGCTTTTTTATGCAATCACAAAGCAGGGGCCGTGGAGCGTTTTTGAAAGTAGAGGAGCTGAGCCGAAAAGGGGGGGGGGGGCCTGAAGAGACTAAAAATGACAAATGCATGGTCATTTTTGCAATTTTGTACACGTGTGCTGAGAACTGAAGTGGGGGCTGAAACCCGCCCCCCCCCAGCACCCCGGCTCCACAGCCCCTCGAAGGGGGTAATTTCACTGAATTGTGAACACATATCATGAATGAAACAAGTCATTTTTTGCTTCGTTTTGGTTCGTGTAGGTACGTGGGTGTGTGTGTGTGTGACTGCACATTATTATAGCCAAAAGTGAGATATTGATTGTCAGTTATGCAGTCATGGGTGCAGAAATGAAAAAACAAAATGATAACAATAATATGGAAATGATAATAGTAATGATAATTGAAAAAGAAATGACTACCAGCTCAATTATCCCCAACGCCCAGCAACGCACGAATACGCTGGATTATTATTATTATTTTCAAACATATTTTGAGAAATTACATTTTTTTCATCGAGTAATTCTTATCCGATTCAAATTTATGTTGACCCTTTCCATATATATTTTAGTAATATCAGTAAACCTATTTATATGTATATTCAACCATTTTTACACACAGAATTATGCACTTGCAACCTTTGACATAAATAAATTCGCCTAAAAATTTTGAACATGTTCAAAACTTTTTGGCGAATTATTTTCAATGGAAAATCCCGGCTTATCAAAAGCAATCGATTCATGCGCCAATGCAAGATAAAAAGAATTCCTGTATTTCGACTCCATTCATTTCAGAAGTTCCCTGCATTCCAATATATACACTTTGTCCGGAAGACACATTAAGGGGGTATCTCACTGAGTTGCGAACGTTTGCGAACAGGGCGAATTTAGAGATTTTCGTATACATAGAATGCCTAATCCACCTCGCACTCGATTCAGTAGGTAGGCTTTTTGATGTGAGGCATTTCTTTGTTATGTGTTTTCCGGACAATGAGTATTTGGAATGTAGCGAACTTCTGAAATGAATGGAGTCGAAATACAGAATCTTTGTGTCCTGCATTGGGGCATGAAGTGATCGATCTTGGTTTCAACCACATTCCTTCGATGGCCTGAATAATTCTTTTGAAAATAATTCGCCAAAAAGTTTGAACATGTTCAAAATTTCTAGGCGAATTTATTTATGATCGATTGCAAGTGCATAATTCTGTGTGTAAAAATGGTTGAATATACATATAAATAGGTTTTACTAATATTACTAAATATATATGGAAAGGGTCAACATAAATTTGAATCGGATAAGAATTACTCGATGAAAAAAAATATAATTTCTAAAATATGCTTGAAATAATAATAATAATCCAGCGTATATAGTGTCTTTGATCATGTTATTGGTATTGTCATAACAAAAACGCAAATTAAACATTCAGATTTCACTCGGCATGGCTGGGCGTTGGGGGTAATTGAGCTGGTAGTCATTTTCTTTTTCAATTATCATTACTATTATCATTCCATATTATTGTTACATTTGTTTTTTCATCTCTGCACCCATGACTGCATAATTGACAATCAATATCTCACTTTTGGCAACACACGCACCCACGTACCTACACGAACCAAAACGAAGCAAAAAATGACTTGTTTCATTGATATGTGTTACAATTCAGTGAAATTATCCCCTTCGAGGGGGCTGTGGAGCCGGGTGCTTAAGGGGGGGGGGGGGGCTTCAGCCCCACTCTCAGTTCTCAGCACACGTGTACAAAATTGCAAAAATGACCATGCATTTGTCATTTTAGTCTCTTCACGCCCCCCCCTTCGGCTCAGCTCCTCTACTTTCAAAAACGCTCCACGGCCCCTGCTTTGTGATTGCATAAAAAAGCAGTACAAAAGAAAACATGCCAATACATACAATAAACCCACCTGTACTTGCCTAACAAGGCAGTAGGCCTACAAAAGAAATCATGCCATGATCATCAGTACAACCCTTTGTGCTGCCTAACAAGGAGTACAAAAGAAAACATGCATGTTGATACAGTTAGATAACCTATTGAGGCTTGCCTAACTAAGCAGCACAAAAAGAAAATATGCAATTCTTATACAACGAGATACCCCTTTGAGCTTGGCTTACAAAGCATCGCTAAAGAAAACATGCCATTCTGTACAACGAGATAACCCTTTATGCTTGTCTAACAAAGCAGCACAAAAAACGTTGGTAGATCCTCTCTATATATAACACTCTGTAAATTCGGCCTGGTTCGCGCAACCAGTGAGATACCCCCTTAAAGGATGCACGTTCCTCATAGTGTAGAGGGACTTCAAAATACGTAGCGGGTAACGAACTATGCAAGCTGCCCATTCATACCAACGATGTGCGACTCTTACGCAGTGGTCCAAAAAACCGAAAGCTAGAACGCCCGAACGATTGCGAAGTCATGAGCCATTTGTTATCGTCATTGATCGAGACTGCTCGCATGCTCGATGCATGAGAGAGCTGTGCAAGCGAGAAGGTAGCGAAGATCCGAACACTGAAACAGTGCTCTATACACACACACACTATATATTGTACGCTAATAACTGCTAATCGGACTCACATGCAGCGCGATCGCGATTGGCTGATGTTGTTTTCATAAAACCGTATGCAAATTAAGCCATGCTCTTCGCGAATAATTCGTGGACCAATATGGCGGCTTGCACACAGAACGCATCTCAGTCCTCGTTTTAAGCTTAGCAATGCTCGGGCAGGACCACCTTTAAACAAAAGAAAACGCCTCACGTCGAAAGGCTGGTCTACTGAATCAAATTCGATTACAAGCTCTCTATATACGATAATCTCTAAATTCGCCTCGTTCGCAAACGTTCGCAACTCAGTGAGATACCCCCTTCAGGCACGGCCAATCAACAGATCGATTCACACAGTTTGTTGTTAAATTCAGTCTTAGAGTGGATTCATACAAATCATTTCGTACACAGAGGTTATTTGAGGTATAATTCATATTATTCTGCTATGGAAGTAAAACAAAAAATCTGTTCTCCAAAACTATACGCTTTTTACCCCTCCCCTGGATCATGGATTCTACTAGGATCCTAGTAGAATCCATGCCTGGATCCGCTCCTGTAATGCCTGTTGTCACATCATGTTTATCATGTTTATTGCTCGTTGTGAAAAAAAAATCAATCGAGATGGTATCGATAGAATAATAATAATATTTTGATGTATTGTATTAGTCTTGTCGTCATAAAAGTTTATAAAGCGTTACTAATTATATTAATAGATGAAGGAAACCGAAAGGAATAAAATCATTTCTGAAATGGTTCCTATATAAGAAAATAGAAAGTGATATGAATTAATTATTGTATTTAATCATAATGATGTAGCACTCCATGAGTCAGGCGTGTTTGACACTCTACAGATATGTACAATTAAAGATACACAAACATCATGTACTTTAAATTCGAGTCTTGTATAATGTGATACATTGTAATTAAATGCATTGTAATCAAACCTCAGAACAGCAAGCACTATTTAAAAATAAAAAAAGAAGCTTAATTTATTAAAACTATAATACTAGTGTAGACACTTACGTTGACCACGTCCGGCGTTTCGTCCAAAGATTCCCATTTTTTTCTGCGGATCCCGCGGATGCCATCCCCGTCATAGTCAGCAGTGGAAGAGTGATAATTTCGTTCGTCCAATAAACAAAGAAAATAACATAAGAAATGATAGGATAGAAGATGAAATAAGGATGAAACAACAAAAACGTAACTAAACGTAAGTGTTCTGTGTGACTGTAACATAAGATAATAGGTTCGTAAATTATTAAGCAAACTAATTGTATCTTCACACACAATAGATATACATCTGCTGTCGACCTGTAATATTTTCATCCATGAATGAGTTTTGAATAGCTGCTCATAAATGCCTAACGGACTAGAAAGTATGTCTGTTTTATCAAATGCGTCTTCCATCTCTACCAGATCATTGACCTAAAATATTTGCTCATTCCTAAATCAGAGCATTTAGGGGTTGGTGAGTTCTGCTCATAATTTTATGATCTTAAAATATTCCCTATTTCATGCTTGACTCCAAAGAATATTCATCAAAAAGAGGTTAGCGATTCCCAATATTGTAAATTATTGCACCTTTAAAAGATATGGGTATCAATTAATGTAACACATGCTAATAATTAACAAACATTATTTTAATGGAAAACTGAAATGGTTTATATTGCTTTTCTTACGTCGGTTACATAATTATGCACCGACGTATTTATGAGCTATGATGAATAGGTGATCTGTTAGTTTTACGAGGACAATTACTTTAGTTGGATTGGAATTTAAAAGAAATGTTCTGCGTTCATTTTTTAAAAACAATCAGAGAGGTGTATAAGTAATGGAATCCCCCCCCAAAAAAAAGGCACTTACTATTTTTTCTTAAAAAGGTATCAGATGTTTAAAGAGTCCGGGGTAAGCTGTTCTGAATTTTATTTTCTAGCTTGGATTAGACAACCGCATTTCTGACACAATCAAAATATATTTTATTTATTTATTTTTTTCATTTTATTTATTCAGGGTGGCCTCTTCAGTTTCGTGAACTGCTGTCCATGAGGATCATGATAATAATAATCTGAATGCTATTTTAATGAATTTTCCTCATTCTATCATAATTGCAAAACAAACATTATCAATTGTTTTCGGGCTGTATGTTTTTTGTAATTTTGATAAACCATCTCAATTCGATTCAATTTCATTTTATTTTTACGTGCGGGATTAAAATTAACAAGTTTAAATGCAGTAAGTTTGATACGTGTATCATTGGATGTATTTTATAACAAAGGTTTTCTATTTCTTAAAGCACCTTTCAGCGACAAGCAACTAATCACATCTCATACCTTAGTGATCGGATTAAATTACAGCTACTTATACAGTGCACACTCTCTCATCCAGTAGCAAAGTGCAGGTGTCGTTTATGAATGAATTATATTTGATGCTAAGAGTCATTTTGTACTGCACTGCATTGATAAGGAAATGTAGCATATCTGTTACACTCAAGATTTGTACCTGCACGTACGTTCTCAATGTTTAATCTGAGATTAAAGATAATGGCTATGCATAACATCATGTGCTTGAAAGAAGTAAGTCACACACGCCTAATTACCGACAGAGAGCAAAAATAATTCATTCGACCCAACCCTTCGGAAATTTTTTAACTTTCAACAGCTGATAGACCAAAATGTGTGCATATGATTCACATTTAAGAATGGTTAAACCTTGGGCAATCATTAAGCTTCGTAATGCTAAAACTGGGAAGAAAAATGTTAAAGCTTCACACTATATTAGAAGCCAAGGTTTGATATCAAATCTTACTTTTGACTGCCAATTTGAGTCAGTTTCGGCACGAGGGGCGCTATATCGATTTATTTTTAAAATGAGCCGGTGAGCAGCTAGTTTCTTGCTAAATAAGAAAGGAGGAATAATTTGTCTATCCGTTCACATGACCAATCACAGAGTGATATTAAGGTGATTTTATATAAATTTATCAAACCTAAAATTAACACGAAGTCTCTATGGGGTCATAATTACAGGTGTGGCCCTGACACACGCCTAATTACCGACAGAGAGAAAAAAAATATTCATTCGACCCAACCTTCCGAAAATGTGTAACTTTGAACAGCTGATAGACAAAATGTGTGCATATGATTCACATTTAAGAATCATTGAGCTTCGTATGCTAAAACTGGGAAGAAATCAATGTTAAGGCTTGGCACTATATTAGAAGCGCAAGGTTTGATATCAAATTCTTACTTTTGACTGCCAATTGAGTCAGTTTCGGCATGAGGGGGCGCTATATCGATTTATTTTAAAATGAGCCGGTGAGCAGCTAGTCTCTTGGCTAAATAAGAAAGGAGGAATAATTTGTCTATCCGTTCCACATGACCAATCACCGAGTGAATTTAAGGCTGATTTTATATAAATTTATCAAACCTCAAAATTAACACGAAGTCTCTATGAGTCATAATTACAGGTGTGGCCCACATCCTAGCACCTGGACGGGCGCCATCCTTAGTCCTGAACTACCCATGTTGTCCAGTTTCCTCTCCCTGGAGGCATCATTGTATAGCACACAAAGATTGCCCACTCCCCCCCCCTCCCCCCCCCCCCTCATCAACAAAACTGTACATCCTTGAATCATGATTTTGACTGATTAACCAATATCATCTTTATGGTTTTTTGTTCACAACAAACGTTATAACCGTCATGAAATAATTTGTTATCATGATAGAAATTAATTGATTCCATGATGATAGTTTATAATTATGGTATCTTTCTTTATTTTTTATCATATGTATAATGAAATGTACGGAGTTAAGTATTTTCCTATATAATTTTAATTTAAATCATTACCAGATTTAATTCACTTTTTAAAACAGTTGAAGAAACAAAATGAAATTAAAAACATCTTCTGTCAAGTCCAGCTTAAATTTGCAACTTTATACAGGCAGAGAATATTTACCTTACAATGTACTTTTTTGTATAAGTCCACGAAAAAAATATATATAAATGACCTAATTAGCCTCTGCATATCGGCGAAAAGACGGACCTGAAAAGGGTAGTTTACAATTTTTATTTAGAGGGGGCAATTTGCAGCCTCGTTTAACAATGGCAACAAATAAACGTTT
Organism: Paracentrotus lividus; assembly: GCA_940671915.1. Classification (NCBI taxonomy): domain Eukaryota; kingdom Metazoa; phylum Echinodermata; class Echinoidea; order Camarodonta; family Echinidae; genus Paracentrotus; species Paracentrotus lividus. The sequence goes on from CALNVZ010000174.1 coordinate 7,179,177, forward strand.
CATGCTATTTCGTTATGTTAGATAAAATTAGGATGTTGTCATGTAATGCAATAAGTTGCTCTAATAAATAGCTTTTTAGCTGGTTTAACAGCAATCCATTGGCATGCCAATTCTTGCTATACGTAGTCGTTCCATCACGAGAGATTGCACACTGGATTCAACCACCCTTTCTTAAACTACACGACGTCGCTAATTTAGCGAGGACAAATTGGTCGACCTCGTTGGCTTCCCTCAATAAAGCATCAAATCGTGTGCATGCATGAAGAAAAAGAAAGTAAACTGAAAGCGTATTTGAATTTATCAGACCCTCGATCAAAATGTTGCAATTTTAGTAAATTCGAACTCGTATAATGTGGAAAACTGTTCATGCGTATGTGGTTTAAATATAGACATTTCATTTATTTATTTATTTACTTATTAAGTTATAAATAAATAAATAAATATACTCTGGTCCGCTTTGAAAGAGTTTTGAATTATTATGAATGAAGTAATTCAATGTTTCGCCCTCACGTCACGGAGATGTAAAAGTACATGCATTTTTCTAAAACATAATCATGTTAACTAATTAGAAGCGTGTGTGTTTGTCGCTGCGATTAAATATATTTGATAAGTTAATGGAGATTAACAAAATGCTATGTACGTCAATAACGTTATTGAATTGATCTATTACATGAGCATGATAAACACAATTAATTTTTATTCCGAACGCAAATATTTAGAAAATATGTTATGACAGCTCACATATGAATGATTAATTTGCTTATTTCGACATGCTATCTCATAATAATATTATATTTTCTCTTAAATGTAAAAAATGTATTTGTTTCTTCCTTTTCACCTCATCAAATATTTAAAAAACCAACATGGTTGGGATATTTCGCACAACTTACTAGTCAATCCACCGATAATTTCAATTGATTATTTTCATTTCTTCTTCTCTATTTTGACTTGGAGCCTTAAAAATGTTGCTCTGTGATCGTAACTTTTGATCCACAAAAAAAAGTAATAAAAATAAAAAATATATACAAATTTAACTTTATATGAACATATTTCATCTTTATGGTTTTATCAGTCGACGCGGCTTTTATCACGTGAAGTTCACATTCGTGACATTGGATAAGCAAAGGAGCAGATGGTTGCAAAAGTGAAGGTCGAACGATATTATGGAATAATATTGGAATAATATTGGAAGCATGCACCAGGCAGGAAATATGGCCCTGGTAATATCAACTCTAATATTTGGAACCAAGATTTTGTAAAGATTGAAGGGTACTTTCTTGCACAAATATATAAAGCGTCACTGATTTCCTTTTTTATTTAACAAATTTCTACGTTTTCCTTCATCATTAATTTTGCAGATTGAAGACTGATTTTAAGTTCTTGATTAGAAGAGGCAAAGACCTTTCCCGGATAAAGAAGATGACGGTTTTCTCGCAAGATTCGGGGTGGACTGCGGTGCCGGTAAGTAAAATACGTTATACGTTTAGGAGTGTATATAGCAATGACCACTTTTTTTTCTTTCACTCTGTCATGAGTGCTTTTCCACTCTTTTGAGTGAAATTGAATGTACGTACGTTTGTACTTGCAGTTACATAATCTCAACACGAAAACTTCGTACATGCATGCACGTACTAAGCACTTACTAAGAACACTCCTTGAACGAGTTAATTCTATTGATACTGGCTTAAAAACGCGAGAATCTTACCGAGTTAAATTTAAACACCATACTTGTTTTTGTTTCTGTAGATTCTATAATGTTTTAACACATATTTCGAGGAGAAAAAAAAATTGGAATCCCTGGAAATTTCTGATTAGTTCGGGATTGTTGATGGTAACTGAAATACTAATTTTCATTAATACCAATTTATTTATTTCACTAAACCGTGCTATATATTTTATTTTTCTTGTTGTCCTATTTTAATGATACTTTTCAGATTCACTATTTTGTGACGAAGTTTGATGACCTAAACTTTTTAGAGATAACTGACATGTCATAAATCAGAAACCCTGTCATTTTACAGATACAATGCCAGTATTAGGTTTATTGTTATTTTGGTTATCAAATAACAGAACTGTCATGAATTCGGCCATATTTATGATTATAGATGGCGCTATTATATGTTGTGAAGTGTAGTATCTCGATCCAGGTATACTCTGTCGTACAACATTCATTGCAGTTGTGCGTAGATATCGTACATCATGATGATAGTATTGGATTTTACATCGAAAGATAACATCCTCATAATAGACATGTTTTATGGCGTAATTGAGAGAATTTTTGAGAGTATTTAAAAGACCTTTTAATACAATTTAGTATGCTAACTAACCTTATCATATCACCGTTTGACCAATATAACCAATAGACATACAATAAATAATTGGTGTTGGTGTTATTGTAGTTCATTGTCAGCCCCAAATGCATAATTGTTAGTTTTTCACGTTGTCATTCTGATGATGTCTTATGGTGGTATCTCACTTCGCGGAGACGGATTTCGGACTACTTTGAGCCGGTTTTGAAAATTGTCGAGGAGACGTGACTCGGATACTCGAGACGTCTCCGATAATTTTTTTTTCTTGTCACAGGAGACATCTTCGCGACTCATGAGCCGTGCAGAAACTCATAAGACGTCGCGAGGACTAAGGAGATGTCTCCAACACGTCTTTGCGACTAGTCTCAAATCCGTATCATGGTAAGTGAGATACCATCATTATAATAGACCAGTTTACTAATATATTCAATTTTTATGAATACTTTTTCCTGGCGACATATCTCACATCGCGGAGACGTCTCCGCAACAGAATATAAAATTTCGTCTAATCGACGGATAAAATGTAAAAGACTTCTCCAATATCGCGAGAAAAAAAACTGAAGTAGTCCCAAATCCGTCTCGAGACTTCTCCGCGATATCGGAGACGTCTCTAATACTTTTTATCCGTCGCGGAGACGAAGTCTTTCTATTCTATCGCGGAGACGTTTCCGCGAAGTGAGATACCACCCTAACTAACAAGGTATTCAAACAACCGGTAATAAAGAATGAACTACAATACATGGAATCCAGTTTGCATACATTAGTTGTTGGCTATGTCAGTCAAGCCTCTGGCAAGCTTTCAGGTTTCAAAACAACCTTTGTTAATGAAAAAAAAGTATGCACAAAATATGAATATGTTAGTAAACTGGTCTATTGACATGATTGAGAGAATTGTGTAGTATTTAAAAGACCTTTTAATATAACAATTTGGTATGCTAGTTAGATTTATACCATCTGTTTGAATACCAATAGACATAGGCCTACAATAGTACATAAATTGTGTTATTATCAGCCCGCTAATGCTTTAATTGATTGTTTGTTGTGTTTTTGTTGGTGTTTCTGATGATGTCTTATACATCGAACACAATTTTAATTTTCTTATCATTTTATTGAGAAAAATGTGTCAATGATGTTATCTCACTTCGCGGACACGTCTCTGCGACTCGGACACTCATAGACGTCCGAAATACTTTTTCCGTCGCGAAGATGTCACACGTATGAGATGTCTCCGCGACAGAAAAAAAAATCATCAATTCAAGCATCATGAACGTGGCGGAGACTCTTGAAACGTCGCGGAGCTCATGAAACATCGCGGAAACATTTTCAAAAACCGTCTCAAAGTAGTCCAAATCCGTCTGAAATCTCTCATAGCAAGTTAGATACCATCAGAAATATTCGCTTTTCGTCTGAGTTAAAGGTGATAATAATTAGATAAATGTGACATAGGCTCAGAGGAATAGACTCTGTGTTGTTCCTGAATATATGTCAGTTGCTATTGTATGGAGGACATTTGAATGAGAACACGTTTGAATGCAGGAAATCATTCAACCGAGAAATAGTTGAATGGGTTCGTGGAAAATTAGCACCGAAAAATACAGCTCTTTTTAAATGCTGCACCATGTGCACATAAAATGTATGGCGATTTGATTCGATTGCTCCTGAATTCATGTTTGCCACCTGATTTAATTTATAGACTTGCTAACTTCAAACAGAAGAGCCTTTTTACTTGGTAGCAAGGAGAACAGGGTTTTCAATGCAGTATTCTATTCAACGCCGCTTTTGGGAATATTTGTGTGACGCAAGTGCATGACTGTCAATTCCATTACCGTCTATTGGTCTACAATCAAGAACAGCAGAACATGATTTGATTTGATTTAATTTGGTGTGATGTGATGTTCACACAGTGTGTTCAAGGAACTTACCTGGTCAGATCGACTTAAACCGAATCCAAACTGGCCATTGGTTTGTCATTCGCATTAGGGCAATCTTCAAGTTATTCAGAATGTTGGTGTTCACGTTGTGATGGAGGCTACCTGGACATGGTGGAAATGAGACCAACTAAAACGACGTACAAGTCATGCACGCACGTTTAACATATTTCCATGACAATGGGCCGTATGCGTGTTAAGAAAGTAGTTACGGATTAAATTCGCTTTCAATAGACCAGTTTACTAACATATTCGAATTTTATGCATACTTTTTCCTGGGCGACATAGTAACAAGGTATTCAAACAACCTGTAATAAAAAGAATGAATACAGTACATGGAATCCAGTTTGCATACATTAATTGTTTGCTATGTCAGGCAAGTCTCAGGCGAGCTTTCAGGTTGTTAAGAACAACGTTTGTTTAAAAGTATGAATATTTATAATTACTTAGGGTGGTATGTGTTCGCGGAGACGTCACCGCGACAGAATAGAAAATTTCGTCTCCGCGACGGATAAAAAGTATTAAAACGTCTCCAATATCGCGGAGATGGTCTCCGCGACAGTTTATGAAACAAAATCCGTCTCCGAAATTAGGAGACCTCTCCGGGACGTCTCGGAGAAGTCTCGGAACGAAATTTCTATTCTGTCGCGGAGACGTCTCCGCGACGGAATAGAAAAATATCGTCTCATCGACAGATCAAAGTATTACTTCTCCGAGACGTCTCCGTGACGTCTCCGCGACAATTCTCAAAAACTTTGGCAAAGCAATTTTAAAGAACCGTCTCAAAGTAGTTTTCCGCGACTCATGGAAACTCTTGAGACGTCTCAGAGACGTCTCTAATACTTTTTTATCCGTCGCGGAGACGTCTCCGCGAAGTGAGTACCACCCTTAGTAAACTGGTCTATTCAATCTGTACGATTCTTTCCTCTGTGTTCGCTAGCTGTTGACCTGCTTCTCATTCAAGCTATCATGCCATCGTTCGTACGCGACTAGACGTTCGTTACTTTTTTGCGAAAAGAGCGTCTAAATGTCTAAATCATCTTTATGTTATGCACGCAATTAAAAGTGCAAACTTCAAACGGTACATAATTCCAAATATATTTGACACTTTCTCTGAGCACCATGTCAGAGCTTGACATCAATACAGTGTCTTCGTGGTCGTTATTATTATCCGACCACGAAATCGCTACAGAGTTGTTGCTCACACAAAATGGCGCCCACAGATACTGTCCAAGCTCGGAGGTGTCGTTATGTACGACTATTCCATGGCTGGCTGTCGAAGTCAGTCACCGATTCGTAAAACCCAATCCGATTTGCACTTTCCCAATGATGCCTGTCTACGACAGGAGAATGGCTAAGAAACAGTCGATTCAGATTCTGAGGGAGTGTGCCAGCAAAAGTCTTGTTGGTAAGATCATGCATTAGCTAATAAGTGAATAGAGGGTTTTCGTATGTGTCGACGTGCCACCGTAAGGTTGAGAGTAAAGAATGGAAGCTTTTGACAAATAATTATAGTGATAATGGTGGCTTCTTCACGCGTAGATGCCCATAAGTGGGTGACGTCATCGCACTGTTAAGCTGAGACGAACCTATAAATGCATAAGGGGGCTTTGAGCGTCACGCGTGAACAAGCTTTAATTGCTATCATTATTTGTTAAAAGCTTCCATTCTTAACCTCTCGACCCTGTTGAAGCGGCACATTCGAAAACTCCCTATTGGTTAACAAAAGTATCATTCGTTTATCGAAAGTTCTTCCATGTACTGCTTTCTAAAGCGACGAAAACATTGATTGATAAGTCATCCACGATGATAATTAAAGAAACCGGCATTTTTTTATTTTTTTTTTTTTTTTAAATCAAATAAACTGTACTGCTTTATTCTATTTCACTTGAGATGAAGAAATTGATTCCGTTAAACAAAAGAGATTACAGTTGTGAAATCTGTTTTGAAAAGAGGGTAGAATTACATGAGAATAGGGAATGAAAAAGAGTTATAATACACTCGAGAAACAGGGAGCTAGACGCTCTTTGGAAGAAGACCTACATACATTCGCTTCTCTTCTTCCACATCATCTTGGCCATGTTGGTAGATGCATTGCGACGGTGTATGGCAGATCGTTTCCAGATATATATGTTCGGCTATTTTGGGTAACAATTCCATTCTATCTGTCAATAGTTTATGCATGGACCTTTCATCTTCCTGCTTGTCCATAATATCAGCCTATGTAAATCAACGTCTTCACATAATTGTCTGGCGTAATATTCGTAATGTCGCCCTCTAGCAATATGCCTGATGTTTGCCGTTTATCCCACAGTAATACAATAGTTTTGTTTGGAACTCCGTATATTTTTGTTTTACTGCACAACGTAGTGCCTGCACTGTAGACATTTATCGCATGATTATTTTTGTTATCATTGATAATATCATTCATGATTTATATAGCTCTTTATATAGCTGCAATTATAAATCTGAGTAGCTGTACGACCCTACATGCTGCCAGTGCTGTCGGTGCATGTAATTTTAAAGTAGATAATAAATTAAATTCATCTCCTGAGAATCCTTACACGCTTCACAATAATTACAAAGGTGGAAGTGACCCGGAACACCAGAATATAGAACTGATATTTGACTTAGATACGATTATATAAATGGCGATATTTTCATGAATATCTTCATGATCGGGTCATATTTGAAGAAAAAACGAACCTTTACATTGATGGCTGTTTATTCATCTTTTAAACATCTATATCCACACAAACATGATAGTTAATATTTAAAAAAAAATTATGCTTCCAAAATAACCCAATCCATTTAACAATGCCACAGTCGTTGGATTCAGTCTTGCAAGGACATCATCAACAACAACAACAAGGTCTACTCTTCGTCATTGCCATTGTCGGACCCACCACTTCAACGCAATTCAATCATCTTGACCCTCATCAATTATCGTTTACCCATTCGTCATCATTTTCCTCCTCCTCCTCATTCTCGTCTTCCTCTCCTCATCATCATGGTCAACACCATCATCGTTCAACATCATCCTCCTCCTCATCATCATCATTATGATCATCAAACATCATCATCATCATTACCACCCCACCAACCACACTACCACCACCCATAATCATCACATCATCTAGTCATCGATGTACACAATGATAAATGTGTAAAATTTATTTCATTGGCGAAGACAGAAACCAATGAAACCAATGACATCATGACATTAGGTCCTAACATACAATTTTTTGATCTGATAGTGGGGGTTCGATATTTGACGCAAAAAAATTGAACTTGCGTGATCAAAACAAGAGAGCCAAGACAGCTTCGGTACATGCCTATGAACATGATTAACCTACTTTAATTTCCTGCTCGATTGTAGTACAGTAAAGCAACATCCTCAGAAATCGTAGTAATAGTTTTATGTGAACTTTCCAGGACTGGTGTCCTTCGAGGAAAGTCAGTCATCGCGGGACTTTGTCAGATGAGAGTTGTCCCTAAGACCCTCTGGTTGTCACAGGGGAGTTGTCCAGGGGGTTGACCTCCGGGGAAAAATTTTCCTGAAAACGCGTTTTTTTTCCACATTGGGCCCCTCTTTGCGCCCTCTTGTAAATCAGTTTGCCATGGGTCTGCCATATATGTCTATTCTATGGTCGAACATGGTCGAAGGTTGACAGTACACATCGGTGATGTCATAAGATCAAAGATTACCAATGGCTGAACTAAAAAAAAAAAAATTAGCCGCACATTTTTTATGGAGACGAGAAATGTCATGAGAGTAGTAATCTTGATTCGAGAGGTGTCGGATTCGAAACTCT
>CALNVZ010000174.1:7187253-7204926 GCA_940671915.1 Paracentrotus lividus
CAGCACAAAAGAACGTTGGTAGATCCTCTCTATATATAACACTCTGTAAATTCGCCTGGGTTCGCAACCAGTGAGATACCCCCTTAAAGATGCACGTTCCTCATAGTGTAGAGGGACTTCAAAATACGTACGCGGTAACGAACTATGCAAGCTGCCCATTCATACCAACGATGTGCGACTCTTACGCAGTGGTCCAAAAACCGAAAGCTAGAACGCCCGAACGATTGCCGAAGTCATGAGCCAATTTGTTATCGTCATTGATTCGACTGCTCGCATGCTCGGATGCATGAGAGAGCTGTGCAAGCGAGAAGGTAGCGAAGATCCGAACACTGATACAGTGCTCTATACACACACACACACTTATATATTGTACGCTAATAACTGCTAATCGGACTCACATGCAGCGCGATCGCGATTGGCTGATGTGTGTTTTCATAAAACCGTATGCAAATTAAGCCATGCTCTTCGCGAATAATTCGTGGACCAATATGGCGGCTTGCACACAGAACGCATCTTCAGTCCTCGTTTTAGCTTAGCAATGCTCGTGCAGGACCACCTTTAACAAAAGAAAACGCCTCACGTCGAAAGGCTGGTCTACTGAATCAAATTCGATTACAAGCTCTCTATATACGATAATCTCTAAATTCGCCTCGTTCGCAAACGTTCGCAACTCAGTGAGATACCCCCTTCAGGCACGGCCCATCAACAGATCGATTCACACAGTTTTGTTGTTAAATTCAGGTCTTAGAGTGGATTTCATAACAAATCATTTCGTACACAGAGGTTATTTGAGGTATTAATTCATATTATTCTGCTATGGAAGTAAAACAAAAAAATCTGTTCTCCCAAAACTATACGCTTTTTACCCCTCCCCCTGGATCATGGATTCTACTAGGATCCTAGTAGAATCCATGCCTGGATCCGCTCCTGTAATGCCTGTTGTCACATCATGTTTATCATGTTTATGCTCGTTGTGAAAAAAAAATCAATCGAGATGGTATCGATAGAATAATATAATATTTTTGATGTATTGTTATTAGTCTTGTCGTCATAAAAGTTTATAAAGCGTTACTAATTATATTAATAGATGAATGGAAACCGAAAGGAATAAAATCATTTCTGAAATGGTTCCTATATTAAGAAAATAGAAAGTGATATGAATTAATTATTGTATTTAATCATAATGATGTAGCACTCCATGAGTCAGGCGTGTTTGACACTCTACAGATATGTTACAATTAAAGATACACAAACATCATGTACTTTAAATTCGAGTCGTTGTATAATGTGATACATTGTAATTAAAATGCATTGTAATCAAACCTCAGAACAAGCAAGCACTATTTAAAAAATAAAAAAAAGAAGCTTAATTATATTAAAACTATAATACTAGTGTAGACACTTACGTTGAGCCACGTCCGGCGTTTCGTCCAAAGATTCCCATTTTTTTCTGCGGATCCCCGCGGATGCCATCCCGTCATAGTCAGCAGTGGAAAGAGTGATAATTTCGTTCGTCCAATAAAACAAAGAAATACATAAGAAATGATAGGATAGAAGATGAAATAAGGATGAAACAACAAAAACGTAACTAAACGTAAGTGTCTGTGTGACTGTAACATAACGATAATAGGTTCGTAAAATTATTAAGCAAACTAATTGTATCTTCACACACAATAGATATACATCTGCTGTCGACCTGTAATATTTCATCCATGAATGAGTTTTGATAGCTGCTCATAAATGCCTAAACGGACTAGAAAAGTATGTCTGTTTTTATCAAAATGCGTCTTCCATCTCTACCAGATCATTGACCTAAAATATTTGCTCATTCCTAAATCAGAGCATTTAGGGGTTGGTGAGTTCTGCTCATAATTTTTATGATCTTAAAATATTCCCTATTTTCATGCTTGACTCCAGAAATATTCATCAAAAAGAGGTTAGCGATTCCCAATATTGTAAATTATTGCACCTTTTAAAAGATATGGGTATCAATTAATGTAACACATGCTAATAATTAACAAACATTATTTTAATGGAAAACTGAAATGGTTTATATTGCTTTTCTTACGTCGGTTACATAATTATGCACCGACGTATTTATGAGCTATGATGAATAAGGTGATCTGTTAGTTTTACGAGGACAATTACTTTAGTTGGATTGGAATTTAAAAGAAATGTTCTGCGTTCATTTTTTTAAAACAATCACGAGGTGTATAAGTAATGGAATCCCCCCCCCAAAAAAAAAAGCACTTTACTATTTTTTCTTAAAAAGGTATCAGATGTTTAAAGAGTCCGGGGTAAGCTGTTCTGAATTTTATTTTCTAGCTTGGATTAGACAACCGCATTTCTGACACAATCAAAATATATTTTATTTATTTATTTATTTTCAGTTTTATTTATTCAGGGTGGCCTCTTCAGTTTCGTGAACTGCTGTCCATGAGGATCATGATAATAATAATCTGAATGCTATTTTAATGAATTTTCCTCATTCTATCATAATTTGCAAAACAAACATTATCAATTGTTTTCGGGCTGTATGTTTTTGTAATTTTGATAAACCATCTCAATTCGATTCAATTTCATTTTATTTTTACGTGCGGGATTAAAATTACAAGTTTAAATGCAGTAAGTTTTGATACGTGTATCATTGGATGTACTTTTATAACAAAGGTTTCTATTTCTTAAAGCACCTTTCAGCGACAAGCAACTAATCACATCTCATACCTTAGTGATCGGATTAAATTACAGCTACTTTACAGTGCACACTCTCTCATCCAGTAGCAAAGTGCAGGTGTCGTTTATGAATGAATTATATTTGATGCTAAGAGTCATTTTGTACTGCACTGCATTGATAAGGAAATGTAGCATATCTGTTACACTCAAGATTTGTACCTGCACGTACGTTCTCATGTTTAATCTGAGATTAAAGATAATGGCTATGCATACATCATGTGCTTGAAGACAGTACAGGTCACACACGCCTAATTACCGACAGAGAGCAAAAAATATTCATTCGACCCAACCCTTCGGAAATTTTTTAACTTTCAACAGCTGATAGACAAAAATGTGTGCATATGATTCACATTTAAGAATGGTTAAAACCTTGGGCAATCATTAAGCTTCGTATGCTAAAACTGGGAAGAAATCAATGTTAAAGCTTCACACTATATTAGAAGCCAAGGTTTGATATCAAATTCTTACTTTTGACTGCCAATTTGAGTCAGTTTCGGCACGAGGGGCGCTATATCGATTTATTTTTAAAATGAGCCGGTGAGCAGCTAGTTTCTTGGCTAAATAAGAAAGGAGGAATAATTTGTCTATCCGTTCCACATGACCAATCACAGAGTGATTTTAAGGCTGATTTTATATAAATTTATCAAACCTAAAAATTAACACGAAGTCTCTATGGGGTCATAATTACAGGTGTGGCCCTGACACACGCCTAATTACCGACAGAGAGAAAAAAAATATTCATTCGACCCAACCCTTCCGAAAAATGTGTAACTTTGAACAGCTGATAGACAAAAATGTGTGCATATGATTCACATTTAAGAATCATTGAGCTTCGTATGCTAAAACTGGGAAGAAATCAATGTTAAGGCTTGGCACTATATTAGAAGCGCAAGGTTTGATATCAAATTCTTACTTTTGACTGCCATTGAGTCAGTTTCGGCATGAGGGGGCGCTATATCGATTTATTTTAAAAAATGAGCCGGTGAGCAGCTAGTCTCTTGGCTAAATAAGAAAGGAGGAATAATTTGTCTATCCGTTCCACATGACCAATCACCGAGTGAATTTAAGGCTGATTTTATATAAATTTATCAAACCTCAAAATTAACACGAAGTCTCTATGAGGTCATAATTACAGGTGTGGCCCTACATCTAGCACCCTGGACGGGCGCCATCCTTAGTCCTGAACTACCCATGTTGTCCAGTTTCCTCTCCCTGGAGGCATCATTGTATAGCACACAAAGATTGCCCACTCCCCCCCCCTCCCCCCCCCCCCTCATCAACAAAACTGTACAATCCTTGAATCATGATTTTGACTGATTAACCAATATCATCTTTATGGTTTTTTGTTCACAACAAACGTTATAACCGTCATGATAATTTGTTATCATTGATAGAAATTAATTGATTCATGATGATAGTTTATAATTATGGTATCTTTCTTTATGTTTTAATCATATGTATAATGAAATGTACGGAGTTAAGTATTTTCCTATATAATTCTTAATTTAAATCCATTACCAGATTTAATTCACTTTTAAAACAGTTGAAGAAACAAAATGAAATTAAAAAACATCTTCTGTCAAAGTCCAGCTTAAATTTGCAACTTTATACAGGCAGAGAATATTTACCTTACAATGTACTTTTTTGTATAAGTCCACGAAAAAAATATATATAAATGACCTAAATTAGCCTCTGCATATCGGCGAAAAGACGGACCTGAAAAGGGTAGTTTACAATTTTTATTTAGAGGGGGCAATTTGCAGCCCTCGTTTAACAATGGCAACAAATAAACGTTTCATGCTATTTCGTTATGTTAGATAAAATTAGGATGTTGTCATGTAATGCAATAAGTTGCTCTAATTAAATAGCTTTTTAGCTGGTTTAACAGCAATCCATTGGCATGCCAATTCTTGCTATACGTATGTCGTTCCATCACGAGAGATTGCACACTGGATTCAACCACCCTTTCTTAAACTACACGACGTCGCTAATTTAGCGAGGACAAATTGGTCGACCTCGTTGGCTTCCCTCAATAAAGCATCAAATCGTGTGCATGCATGGAAGAAAAGAAAGTAAACTGAAAGCGTATTTGAAATTTATCAGACCCTCGATCAAAATGTTGCAATTTTAGTAAATTCGAACTCGTATAATGTGGAAAACTGTTCATCGATGTGGTTTAAATATAGACATTTCATTTATTTATTTATTTACTTATTAAGTTATAAATAAATAAATAAATAATACTCTGGTCCGCTTTGAAAGAGTTTTGAAATTATTATGAATGAAGTAATTCAATGTTTCGCCCTCACGTCACGGAGATGTAAAAGTACATGCATTTTTCTAAACATAATCATGTTAACTAATTAGAAGCGTGTGTGTTTGTCGCTGCGATTAAATATATTTGATAAGTTAATGGAGATTAACAAAATGCTATGTACGTCAATAACGTTATTGAATTGATCTATTACATGAGCATGATAAACACAAATTAATTTTTATTCCGAACGCAAAATATTTAGAAAATATGTTATGACAGCTCACATATGAATGATTAATTTGCTTATTCGACATGCTATCTCATAATATATATTATATTTTCTCTTAAATGTAAAAAATGTATTTGTTTCTTCCTTTTCACCTCATCAATATTTAAAAACCAACATGGTTGGGATATTTCGCACAACTTACTAGTCAATCCACCGATAATTTCAATTGATTATTTTCATTTCTTCTTCTCTATTTTGACTTGGAGCCTTAAAATATGTTGCTCTGTGATCGTAACTTTTGATCCCACAAAAAAAAGTAATAAAAATAAAAAATATATACAAATTTAACTTTATATGAAAAACATATTTCATCTTTATGGTTTTATCAGTCGACGCGGCTTTTATCACGTGAAGTTCACATTCGTGACATTGGATAAGCAAAGGAGCAGATGGTTGCAAAAGTGAAGGTCGAACGATATTATTGGAATAATATTGGAATAATATTGGAAGCATGCACCAGGCAGGAAATATGGCCCTGGTAATATCAACTCTAATATTTGGAACCAAGATTTTGTAAAGATTGAAGGGGTACTTTCTTGCACAAATATATAAAGCGTCACTGATTTCCTTTTTTATTTAACAAATTTCTACGTTTTCCTTCATCATTAATTTTGCAGATTGAAGACTGATTTTAAGTTCTTGATTAGAAGAGGCAAAGACCTTTCCCGGATAAAGAAGATGACGGTTTTCTCGCAAGATTCGGGGTGGACTGCGGTGCCGGTAAGTAAAATACGTTATACGTTTTAGGAGTGTATATAGCAATGACCACTTTTTTCTTTTCACTCTGTCATGAGTGCTTTTCCACTCTTTTGAGTGGAAATTGAATGTACGTACGTTTTGTACTTGCAGTTACATAATCTCAAGCACGAAAACTTCGTACATGCATGCACGTACTAAGCACTTACTAAGAACACTCCTTGAACGAGTTAATTCTATTGATACTGGCTTAAACGCGAGAATCTTACCGAGTTAAATTTAAACACCATACTTGTATTTTGTTTCTGTAGATTCTATAATGTTTAACACATATTTCGAGGAGAAAAAAAAATTGGAATCCCTGGAAATTTTCTGATTAGTTCGGGATTGTTGATGGTAACTGAAATACTAATTTTCATTAATACCATTTATTTATTTCACTAAACCGTGCTATATATTTTTATTTTTCTTGTTGTCCTATTTTAATTGATACTTTTCAGATTCACTATTATTGTGACGAAGTTTGATGACCTAAACTTTTTTAGAGATAACTTGACATGTCATAAATCAGAAACCCTGTCATTTTACAGATACAATGCCAGTATTAGGTTTATTGTTATTTGGTTATCAAATAACAGAACTGTCATGAATTCGGGCCATATTTATGATTATAGATGGCGCTATTATATGTTGTGAAGTGTAGTATCTCGATCCAGGTATACTCTGTCGTACAACATTCATTGCAGTTGTGCCGTAGATATCGTACATCATGATGATAGTATTGGATTTTATCATCGAAAGATAACATCCTCATAATAGACATGTTTTATGGCGTAATTGAGAGAATTTTTGAGAGTATTTAAAAGACCTTTTTAATACAATTTAGTATGCTAACTAACCTTATCATATCACCGTTTGACCAATATAACCAATAGACATACAATAGAATAATTGGTGTTGGTGTTATTGTAGTTCATTGTCAGCCCCCAAATGCATTAATTGTTAGTTTTTCACGTTGTCATTCTGATGATGTCTTATGGTGGTATCTCACTTCGCGGAGACGGATTTCGGACTACTTTGAGCCGGTTTTGAAAATTGTCGAGGAGACGTGACTCGGATACTCGGAGACGTCTCCGATAATTTTTTTTTTCTGTCACGGAGACATCTTCGCGACTCATGAGCCGTTGCAGAAACTCATAAGACGTCGCGAGGACTAAGGAGATGTCTCCAACACGTCTTTGCGACTAGTCTCAAATCCGTATCATGGTAAGTGAGATACCATCATTATAATAGACCAGTTTACTAATATATTCAATTTTTATGAATACTTTTTCCTGGCGACATATCTCACATCGCGGAGACGTCTCCGCAACAGAATATAAAATTTCGTCTAATCGACGGATAAAATGTAAAAGACTTCTCCAATATCGCGAAAAAAAAAACTGAAGTAGTCCCAAATCCGTCTCCGAGACTTCTCCGCGATATCGGAGACGTCTCTAATACTTTTTATCCGTCGCGGAGACGAAGTCTTTCTATTCTATCGCGGAGACGTTTCCGCGAAGTGAGATACCACCCTAACTAACAAGGTATTCAAACAACCGGTAATAAAAGAATGAACTACAATACATGGAATCCAGTTTGCATACATTAGTTGTTGCTATGTCAGTCAAGCCTCTGGCAAGCTTTCAGGTTGTCAAGAACAACCTTTGTTAATGAAAAAAAAAGTATGCACAAAATATGAATATGTTAGTAAACTGGTCTATTGACATGATTGAGAGAATTGTGTAGTATTTAAAAGACCTTTTTAATATAACAATTTGGTATGCTAGTTAGATTTATACCATCTGTTTGAATACCAATAGACATAGGCCTACAATAGTACATAAATTGTGTTATTATCAGCCCGCTAATGCTTTAATTGATTGTTTGTTTGTTTTCTGTTGGTGTTTCTGATGATGTCTTATACATCGAACACAATTTAATTTTCTTATCATTTATTTGAGAAAAATGTGTCAATGATGTTATCTCACTTCGCGGACACGTCTCTGCGACTCGGACACTCATAGACGTCCGAAATACTTTTTCCGTCGCGAAGATGTCTACACGTATGAGATGTCTCCGCGACAGAAAAAAAAATCATCAATTCAAGCATCATGAAACGTGGCGGAGACTCTTGAAACGTCGCGGAGACTCATGAAACATCGCGGAAACATTTTCAAAAACCGTCTCAAAGTAGTCCCAAATCCGTCTGAAATCCGTCTCATAGCAAGTTAGATACCATCAGAAAATATTCGCTTTTCGTCTGAGTTAAAGGTGATAATAATTAGATAAATGTGACATAGGCTCAGAGGAATAGACTCTGTGTTGTTCCTGAATATATGTCAGTTGCTATTGTATGGAGGACATTTGAATGAGAACACGTTTGAATGCAGGAAATCATTCAACCGAGAAATAGTTGAATGGGTTCGGTGAGAAATTATGCACCGAAAATACAGCTCTTTTTAAATGCTGCACCATTGTGCACATAAAATGTATGGCGATTTGATTCGATTGCTCCTGAATTCATGTTTGCCACCTGATTTAATTTATAGACTTGCTAACTTCAAACAGAAGAGCCTTTTACTTGGTAGCAAGGAGAACAGGGTTTCAATGCAGTATTCTATTCAACGCCGCCTTTTGGGAATTATTTGTGTGACGCAAGTGCATGACTGTCAATTCCATTACCGTCTATTGGTCTACTAATCAAGAACAGCAGAACATGATTTGATTTGATTTAATTTGGTGTGATGTGATGTTCACACAGTGTGTTCAAGGAACTTACCTGGTCAGATCGACTTAACCGAATCCAAACTGGCCATTGGTTTGTCATTCGCATTAGGGCAATCTTCAAGTTATTCAGATGTTGGTGTTCACGTTGTGATGGAGGCTACCTGGACATGGTGGATGAGACCAACTAAAAACCGACGTACAAGTCATGCACGCACGTTTAACATATGTTCCATGACAATGGGCCGTATGCGTGTTAAGAAAGTAGTTACAGGGATTAAATTCGCTTTTCAATAGACCAGTTTACTAACATATTCGAATTTTATGCATACTTTTTCCTGGCGACATAGTAACAAGGTATTCAAACAACCTGTAATAAAAGAATGAACTACAGTACATGGAATCCAGTTTGCATACATTAATTGTTGCTATGTCAGGCAAGTCTCAGGCGAGCTTTCAGGTTGTTAAGAACAACGTTTGTTTAAAAAGTATGAATAAATTTATAATTACTTAGGGTGGTATGTGTTCGCGGAGACGTCACCGCGACAGAATAGAAAATTTCGTCTCCGCGACGGATAAAAAGTATTAAAAACGTCTCCAATATCGCGGAGATGTCTCCGCGACAGTTTATGAAACAAAATCCGTCTCCGAAATTCAGGAGACCTCTCCGGGACGTCTCGGAGAAGTCTCGGAAACGAAATTTCTATTCTGTCGCGGAGACGTCTCCGCGACGGAATAGAAAATATCGTCTCATCGACAGATCAAAAGTATTACTTCTCCGAGACGTCTCCGTGACGTCTCCGCGACAATTCTCAAAAACTTTGGCAAAGCAATTTTAAAGAACCGTCTCAAAGTAGTTTCCGCGACTCATGAAACGTCTTGGAGACGTCTCAGAGACGTCTCTAATACTTTTTATCCGTCGCGGAGACGTCTCCGCGAAGTGAGATACCACCCTTAGTAAACTGGTCTATTCAATCTGTACGATTCTTTCCTCTGTGTTCGCTAGCTGTTGACCTGCTTCTCATTCAAGCTATCATGCCATCGTTCGTACGCGACTAGACGTCGTTTAACTTTTTGCGAAAAGAGCGTCTAAATGTCTAAATCATCTTTATTGTTATGCACCAATTAAAAAGTGCAAACTTCAAACGGTACAACTAATTCCAAATAATATCTTGACACTTTCTCTGAGCACCATGTCAGAGCTCGACATCATACAGTGTCTTCGTGGTCGTTATTTATATCCGACCACGAAATCGCCTACAGAGTTGTTGCCTACACAAAATGGCGCCCACAGATACTGTCCAAGCTCGGAGGTGTCGTTATGTACGACCTATTCCATGGCTGGCTGTCCGAGTCAGTCACCGATTCGTAAAACCCAATCCGATTTGCACTTTCCAATGATGCCTGTCTACGACAGGAGAATGGCTAAGAAACAGTCGATTCAGAGTCTGAGGGAGTGTGCCAGCAAAGTCTTGTTGGTAAGATCATGCATTAGCAATAAGTGAATAGAGGGTTTTCGATATGTGTCGACGTGCCACCGTAAGGTTGAGAGGTAAAGAATGGAAGCTTTTGACAAATAATTATAGTGATAATGGTGGCTTCTTCACGCGTGATGCCCATAAGTGGTGACGTCATCGCACTGTTAAGCTGAGACGAACCTATAACATGCATAAGGGGCTTTGAGCGTCACGCGTGAACAAGCTTTAATTGCTATCATTATTTGTTAAAAGCTTCCATTCTTTACCTCTCGACCCTGTTGAAGCGGCACAATTCGAAAACTCCCTATTGGTTAACAAAAGTATCATTCGTTTATCGAAAGTTCTTCCATGTACTGCTTTCTAAAGCGACGAAAACATTGATTGATAAGTCATCCACGATGATAATTAGAAACCGGCATTTTTTATTTATTTTTTTTTTTTTTAAATCAATAAACTGACTTTATTCTATTTCACTTGAGATGAAGAAATTGATTCCGTTAAACAAAAAGAGATTAACAGTTGTGAAATCTGTTTGAAAAGAGGTAGAATTACATGAGAATGGGAATGAAAAAGAGTTATAATACACTCGAGAAACAGGGAGCTAGACGCTCTTTGGAAGAAGACCTACATACATTCGCTTCTCTTCTTCTCACATCATCTTGGCCATGTTGGTAGATGCATTGCGACGGTGGTATGGGCAGATCGTTTCCAAGATATATTATGTTACGGCTATTTTGGGTAACAATCCATTCTCATCTGTCAATAGTTTATGCATGGACCTTTCATCTTCCTGCTTGTCCATATATCAGCCTATGTAAATCAACGTCTTCACATATTTGTCTGGCGTAATATTCGTAATGTCGCCCTCTAGCAATATGCCTGATGTTTGCCGGTTTAATCCACAGTAATACAATAGTTTTGTTTGGAACTCCGTAATATTTTTGTTTTACTGCACAACGTAGTGCCTGCACTGTAGACATTTATCGCATGATTATTTTTGTTATCATTGATAATATCATTCATGATTTATATAGCTCTTTTATATAGCTGCAATTATAAATCTGAGTAGCTGTACGACCCTACATGCTGCCAGTGCTGTCGGTGCATGTAATTTTAAAAGTAGATAATAAATTAAATTCATCTCCTGAGAATCCTTACACGCTTCACAATAATTACAAAGGTGGAAGTGACCCGGAACACCAGAATATAGACTGATATGTTGACTTAGATACGATTATATAAATGGCGATATTTAGTCATGAATATCTTCATGATCGGGTCATATTTGAAGAAAAAACGAACCTTTACATTGATGGCTGTTTATTCATCTTTTTAAACATTACTATACCACACAAACATGATAGTTAATATTTAAAAAAAAATTATGCTTCCAAAATTTACCCAATCCATTTAACAATGCCACAGTCGTTGGATTCAGTCTTGCAAGGACATCATCAACAACAACAACAAGGTCTACTCTTCCGTCATTGCCATTGTCGGACCACCACTTCAACCAATTCAATCATCTTGACCCTCATCATTATCGTTTACCCATTCGTCATCATTTTCCTCCTCCTCCTCATTCTCGTCTTCCTCCTCCTCATCATCATGGTCAACACCATCATCGTCAACATCATCCTCCTCCTCATCATCATCATTATGATCATCAACATCATCATCATCATTACCACCACCACCACCACCACCACCACCACCATAATCATCACATCATCTAGTCATCGATGTACACAATGATAAATGTGTAAAATTTATTTCATTTGGCACTGAGAACAGAAAACCAATGAAAACCAATGACATCATGACATTAGGTCCTAACATACAATTTTTTGATCTGATAGTGGGGGTGTTCGATATTTGACGCAAAAAAATTGAACTTGCGTGATCAAACAGAGAGCAAGACAGCTTCGGTACATGCTATGAACATGATTAACCTACTTTAATTTCCTGCTCGATTGTAGTACAGTAAAGCAACATCCTCAGAAATCGTAGTAATAGTTTTATGTGAACTTTCCCAGGACTGGTGTCCTTCGAGGGAAGCAGTCATCGCGGGACTTGTCAGATGAGAGTTGTCCCTAAGAACCCTGGTTGTCACAGGGGAGTTGTCCGAGGGGAGTTGACCTCCGGGGAAAATTTTCCTGAAAAACAGCGTTTTTTTTCCACATTGGGCCCCTCTTTGCGCCCTCTTGTAAATCAGTTATGCCATGGGTCTGCCATATATGTCTATTCTATGGTCGAACATGGTCGAAAGGTTGACAGTACACATCGGTGATGTCATAAGATCAAAGATTACCAATGCTGAACTAAAAAAAAAAAATTAGCGCACATTTTTTATGGAGACGAGAAATGTCATGAGAGTAGTAATCTTTGATTCGAGAGGTGTCGGATTCGAAACTCTCTTGCTGATACGATGACAAGGCGTGAATGGCTCCGTGGTTGAGTTAGTGGTCTCATGTCCGTGAGATTTAGGATTCGAAACCAAATGAATTTACTAGAGCTCTTTATCCTCTGGGATCGGACTAAAATGATTTTGATTTGCAACCATTTTCTCACTGTCCTTGTTATCTTATTAGCAGTCATGTAAAATGACCAATCATTTGGGGGGGGGGGAATAGACGACTTTATAATAATGATGGTCGAGTCACTGGTTTGAGCCGACTCCAAACCCAACACTACACTGAAAACCTAACCTCGTCCGTCAGTTGACGGACTAGCTTTAAAGCTAGTCGGTCAAGACGGACTAGTTTTAAAACTAGTTCGTCATGTTAGTCCGTCTCGACGGACTAGCTTATAACTGAATCTAAATCTCTCGACCTGACGGACTAGCTTTAAAGCTCGTCCGTCAAGCTTGATACTCGTCTGTCGAGTTGACGGACGAGCTCACTAAAAGTAGATAGACGGACGAGGTTTACCCATTAAGTCTGACCGGACTAAGCTTTTGATACACATACACATTTTGCAATGCTCGTTTTCAATTATTCATGAAAATTATTCCAAGGTTATTGAAGTAGTGATATAATAATGATGCACGTTGTGCTACCTACCAAGCCAAAACTGCCAAAGTATTTATAACGCAAAGTTTGACAATAAAAATTGATATGAAATTTCTTAAAATCCCTCTTTAAATATTTACTAGAGTACTGGTGAGTACCGCCACAAATTATTGGGTTGTGTTTTTTTCTTTTGTGTAGCCTATTATTTTATAGAGCAATGCCATTATGCGTCTGTATTGTAAATTAGGTGCGTGTAAATACACGCACCTACTCCATTTATTCTGTTTCCGAACAGGATCAATGTGTATTATTTTTAAACAAAGGTTGTTTTGGCTTGACAATCTGAAAGTTTATTTCTACATAACAACAAGTAATCTATAAGGCACGAGTATAGATTCTTAATATTGGTCGTTCATTTATTTAATTACAGGCCTATAATTCTGAATACGCGCGACAGACAAGTTGTTTTCCAACTATCTCGTCTATTCTTATAGAATGCTGATGAATGCCCGGCTTAGCAACAAACAGTGAATGATCCATTTTCATTCACCGTTGTTGCTAAGCCGGGCATTCGTAGCCACCTTTTCATTCCACAGACACAGTTGTTGCTAAGCCGGGCATTCAATCAGCAATCTATAAGAATAGAGTCCATCCACTGAATAACATGCGCATTGCGAAAAAGACATGATCTGATTAGTATTATGTGCATTATCTGATTGCGAATTCGATTTTACGGTGTAAAGCACGAAGAAATGCAGATTCGATATACACCGTGTTTAACAGTCCCGCCGTGTAGAATAGTAGATTTTGATCATGGTGACGGTCTCCTTCATGTGAGAAACTCGTTTTATTTGAACAATCTATAAGATTGTAAAAGCTAGTCCTGCTCAAAAGCTCGTCAGTTCGGGCATCACTACGACTAGCTTTAATGCTAGTCCGTTCAAACTAGTCGGTCACGACGGACTAGCTTTTAAAAACTAGTCCGTTGTGACAGACTAGCATTAAAAACTAGTCCGTCGTGACGGACTAAACTTGACGGACTAGCTTTCAAGCTAGTCCGTAGAGACGGACGAGCTTTAAAGCTAGCTCCGTATAACCGGGTTGTGTTGAAGGAAAGCTAGTCCGTTCATGACTGACTAGCTTTAAAGCTAGTCAGTATGGGCATCACTACGACTAGCTTTAAAGCTAGTCGCGGTCTACCCTTTTTAGGTTTTCAGTGTAGCTTGCTTTGCTGACTGATTCAGTGTCGGTTTCACTGGTGTGACTCAGCTATATTAAGAAGACTTAAGACACATACTCTGTTGAAGCCTATAAAATCACATATCGATTCCGGGGCGCATCCGGGGGCCGTACGGGACTGATCGACAAAAGGAGCCATTTTTGTCATTTCGTACGTTTATTACGAAACTGGCGCAACCGGCTGTTTTGACACTGTTGTAGTAGTTAGGCATCTTTGTTGATTTAGGCTATCCTCATTGCTTAGTAAGCTTCATGAGCACTCGTGTGAGTATCTGAGCTAAAGTTGTTGGTTTTTAACTGCCAACAACGAATACAAATAATATACCATATATTTATTTTATTTTTGTTAGAACCATCTATTGAATATATTTCTAGTACATGATATATTATTTGTATTTACGGTTGGTATGGAACTGGGTTAGTATATGTTTTGTCAACACTATAATTCATGTCATGTTGAGGACAGATAAGATATATGGTTCTTGCGCTTACGCCCCTTTCTTTGGGTTAAATATCAACAAACAGGAGAAGATCGTCTATTGTCCACATGTTAGGAACAACCCGATTATAATAATTGCAAAAATAATCATGACAACCAGAATTCATTAACGAGTGTTTTGCTTTCCACGATTATAAAACCAATTTGAATCCATAAAAAGAAAAACAGCTATGGCGGGTGGCCGATTGCATCACCCATCTACTTTAGCATGACAATGCGGGGAATCTGATTGATGGACAGTCTATTTAAGGCATGACTATCTTTCATTTTGTTAGTGCTTTATTATTTTCTTTCCTATTTTTTTTAATGGTTCTGTATCATATTTTTTTTTTTTTCAACGGTTGTACGTTCTTAATGTATATTTCTTTATCGCTTATTATTATATCAACATTACTGTTCAATAAGTTTTCCCCCCTCCTGATATACTGATACTTCAAGGCGGCCAATGGGCGGATCCTATCTTGTACAAGGGGGCAGGGGGTGGCGTTTGACGACTAACCCCCCCCCTCAAGAAAAAAGTTATAGATCCGATTATAGATTGTTTTTTTTTTCTTTTTCCTCATGCTCTTGTTTATTGCAGCACAGAAGGGGGGGGGGGTAAACCCCCTAAACCAGCCCCACCCATACACCACTGCCGCGTACTATTCTTTCTTTTCCATCAAAACTTCTATCATGACCATAAGGTGATGCTGTGCACAAGAGCGAGGTCATTTTGCCTTTTCCCTGGGCATTATATATATAAACCCCTCCAAAAATGTCTCGCAAAATGGACTTGGTGGCCATGATAACATTGCAGGTACGCTTGGTGTGTTATTCCTGATATTCATTACCATTGGGAAAAGATAATTTATTCCCCTTCTTATTGATATCCTATTTGTAATGATTTTGTCATGCTCAATGCACAGAATAATTCAAAATATGGAGGAAAAGTAAAAAGTCAAATGTTGTAAAATGGCACTTTTATTGATTGATCACATTGAAGTTCGCGCAACTTGACTTTAGGTCGTGATAACTTGGGGATATTTTCTCATTTTTATTGAATTCCTATACCATTGTCAAGTTAATTTATTCCTCTCTTGATTGATATCATATTACATGGGCAAAGCGAAAGATAATTTTCAGTTTAAATTTCTGTAACACTGCTTTGAACCTTGATACATTTTAAGTGGTGGGTTTTTAATCATTATTCAATTTTCATAGCATTATAAAGTTCATCTTATTCTTCTTTTGTAATTGATGCCCTATTTGCAATAGTAAAATCATGTTTGAATGCACATAACTCATGAATATAATGCAACGTAAAAAGTGAAAATTGCGAAATGCATTGTTATTGCTGGCAACAGACAGTAATACTGACAATAGGCATTCAATGTGCAACATTTAACTTCTGACTTGTCCTAACATTCAGGTGTTCTGTGCATGCAAGAACAACACTCTCGTTACAATTAGGGTGTCATTAAAAAGAGGAATGAATTTACTTGACCATGGTATAAAATTCAATAAAAGTTAGAAAATACTCCAAAAAGTT
Organism: Paracentrotus lividus; assembly: GCA_940671915.1. Classification (NCBI taxonomy): domain Eukaryota; kingdom Metazoa; phylum Echinodermata; class Echinoidea; order Camarodonta; family Echinidae; genus Paracentrotus; species Paracentrotus lividus. The sequence continues at coordinate 7,203,750 of CALNVZ010000174.1, forward strand.
ATCAGTGCCTAAAGTCGAGTGGCGGAACTTCCCTTTGATAAATGCATTTTACAACATTTGACTTTTTACATTTCTCCATATTCTGATATTCTGTGCATTGAAGCATGACAAAATCATTATAGGATATCAATAAAAAGGGGAATAAATTATCTGTCCAATGGTATGAATATCAGGAATAACTAAAGCGTACCTGAAAAGTTATCATGGCCCAAAGTCCATTTGCGAAACTTTTTGGGAGGGGTTTATTTACTTTATTTACTCAACATTATTATTATGCATGAAGGACCCGATAGCAAACGAAGTTTTAGATTCGGGAACACGTCTACCAATCTATGGTACCGACAAACCCAGTTTTGAGTCGGTTTCTTGCAAGCCGAATTTGCGCATACTGAGTGAATGCATTGCAGAGCAGCGAGAAGCCGAGAGAGCGATCGAGTCGATATAGACGTACGCGCGTCATATAGACTAGACTAGATGCATGCCAGCACCACCACACGCGAAATTTAAATTCAAGTTAGACTTTTGACGCAACTTCATGACTAACTAAAACTTAACGCTGGTTTACACCTTTCATTTGAGAACCCCAAAACAACTTATTTTCAGCAGATGAAACTCTGTAGACAAGTTTGTAAGATGAATGACCACGATAAAAAGGAGGACTCTATTGTGTCTCCACCACAGAAACAAGACCCCGCCGCAGCCAACGGGGATGCCGTCCACACCAAGGGGGAGGACGGCGAGAAGAAGCTGAAGGAAAGAGGCACTTGGACTGGAAAACTGGATTTTGTGCTCGCTCTGATTGGTTTCTCCGTCGGATTAGGAAATGTCTGGAGGTTTCCATACCTCTGTTATAAAAATGGAGGAGGTAAGTTGGTAGTTTTAAAACATGTTATCTCTTTTCCTTGTTTATCGATTAGGCCTTACATTTCTATAAATTTTTATAAATTGGTAGATCCTATCTATGGCTTTGTTTTTGTTTGTTTGTTTTTTGTTTTTGTTTTTATTTGTTTTTGTTTTGTTTTTGTTTTTTGTTTTTTTCAAACTTTCATTAGACTCTAAAAAGAAACAAATCAGTCTTTTATATTCATCCAAAGTATTTATTCCTATCTCCATATTCCTATCTATCTATCTTCCTCAGACCTAAGCCAACTATGATGAACTTAAAAAAAAAAAAAAA
>CALNVZ010000174.1:7204951-7329770 GCA_940671915.1 Paracentrotus lividus
ATATCTCAAAGTGTTGGTCAATTTGTGGTCTACATACAAGAAGTAATCCAATGTGTGTGCCTAACATTAACAAGCATTAATGTATCGATAACAACTAGGAGTAACAAACAAAACATTATAACAACCATGTATTTTCAATGAACTGTTACATTTTAAAGTGCCATTACATTTAAAAACTTTTTTAAGGGGTTCCTATTAGCTATAGCTATATCCTTATATGATATTCGTTATTATAGTCTAAACTTTTGGACGGGTGTTTTAGTTTAATTATTTTCTCTCTCTCTTGATGTAAAGGAATATGGTTTTGAAAACTCACCCAGAGGTTCACAGGATCAACAAAACTTTTGGAGTGTAACTTTATTGTGCATTTCCTTTACAATTCAAGGATAATTTCCAATGCATTCAATGGTTTTCAATAAATAAACTATTTTATTCCTAGATAACCAGATTATTGACGTAAGCTTACCCAAGCTTTACTTCCCAAATTTGTTGCATACCTTAATGACACAAACAACTGTGATATTAACTTCTCTCATATACACTAAGTGTTTATTCTTTTAAGTTTAAGAAACTATAAAGTTGCCGTGAAGGTATGTTGCTATCTTAACTCCTACCTTTACGCAATGTACCCTGTGTGGCCCCCTGCGGGAGTAAGAACAGTGCTTGACATTGATGAGGCAGCCCTGTGTTAAATGATAATTTATATAGTTAATACACATGAAAAGAATCTTTAATCGAAATATTGATAATAAAAAATGTTACAGACACATTAGTGAGAGTTATGCACCCATCTCTTTCTTTTCGTTTGCCGACGCTCATTTGGTAAAATATTTGGAATTCAGTGAGATGAGTATTATATATTTGAATCAATTTGTTTGTTGCATCTAGCATACAACCGACATTTTAGAGATTAGAAACAGAGTCTACACCCCGATTTACCATAGTTAACATTACCATAATAAGTGAGCACTTTCAAGGATCTCAATTGGAAATACTATTCGTCCTAATTATAACGTCTTGAGGGCCTTTTAGACTTTCATAGAAGTTTTTCAAGAATTAGTAAGCAAGCTGTGAGCGTGTTATTGTTGACCCTTTGAGAGCCAAAGTTATATAGAATGCACTCAAGAGAGGGCGGATCATTCAGACGTCTTAAAGTCGAGTTAAGCTTTGAGGACCTCAGTTCTGCATGAACTAAGCCATATAAGGAATTAAGAGCTACGGTATTTATTATACAGTTAATGTATTATTATTTCTGTTAATGCAAAAAATATCAGGTTCAGTTTCGACGTTTAGAGATCGTAACTGTATCCGGTTAATGGTTCGAATCTATTATTTAACTAACTATTGTGGTTACACTCCTATACCAGTTGTGACATCTCGAGTCAGATTAAATCGTATTCCGCTATGTCCCAACCTCCAGCGCCAGATTAACATACATGATTTTGAGCCAATTGACCTCACATTAGGTTCGCCTCATCGACGATATCCACTTCTCCCATCCACCCAGTGGCGTTATGCTTAACAAGTGGTAGTTGTCGTATTAATATAATGTACCACTAATTTTATACAGTTTATGGACAAGCTCCCGAGTATTTTCGATTTCGTTTTAGGGCTACCTATAACTGAATAATAAATATGCTAATCGGGTTATCGGTTAATCTTAAATAGTTATTTTAATCGTGTTTCGTAACCGATACAATATTTACGTGATATAGTTTAAGAAAATGAGCATCTATTACTCATGAGCCATTTACAATTTAAATTAAACTGCCCACCCTCTTCACTTTAAACATTTTATTTGCATAAGCTATGTAGGAGACCAATTCAGTGACACGACCAATGGTTAGCTAATATAGGTCGAGTAAACAACAATGACTCTGTAAAATCCGACGGTATTGTTTTGTTTTACTATGTAGTACCATTTTTATAATAATAATGGTTAGTCTGATGAAAGAACATTCTGGGATCTGAAAAGTTACCCTCAAAATATTATACACATTCTATGAAAACAAAAAAGGATACAATTTCAAAGATCTTTGAATAAATGACAGCTCTTCAGTAGTCATTGATGTCTCATGGCGCTAGCATACAAAATTCCTTTGAAATACGATTGGGTTAGAAGTAATCTTGACCTTATAAGATAATCTCCTCCTTCATGAAACATATCAAGTTTGATACTCTGATTTCCGTCAAATCTCCTCTGCGTCGACAAATGTTCTTTGAGCAAAGACGCTATTAATTAGATATTATCTCTTATCCAAACTGCGAAGAGTACATTGTTGCTACATTGAGATAACTTTTGTCTAAAAAATCCTAGACAGTTTATAGGTTGAGTGTTCTGTCTTGTTAATTATAATACATTTACTATAATTATGACTATTTGCATTAATCGGAGAGTTATTAAGTTGTTTGATGATTGGTTAGAACATTCACTTTATCCTATGATCACTAATATAGCCCGAATAAGTTGAATTCAACACTAGGATGCTACATGTACCAACACTGACAGATTAATATATAAACGGTTGTAGTTAAACGTAACAAATTTCTTGTTTTTATCCTTCTTTTTCATCTTCTATCTATCATTTCGTATGTAGTATTATTCTTTGTTTACTTGGTTGAATCAGAAAAAGTCTGATCAAATACAACTGTTTAGTCCTTATTTGACTAAGGACTAATACGATATGTGAGAACTGGACAGTCCGTGGGTTCCGCAGAATGAGATGACACACAAATCAAAAATTTTTGGATCCGTGCAACGGGAAATGGGCACTTCTAGCGCTAACCTCAACGTTACCACTCTGAAGTGGCTAATTTACTGGGGTGCTCGGTATTAATATTATATAAGAGAATCTAGCAACATTAAATAGTAGTCATAGATTTGATCAAGACCCTGATAATGTGACTTAATAGTTACAGCAGCATGTCTTGTGGCCCTAAGTGTAAGATCTATATATACAAAAAGCAAAAACCCAGTATGGCATCGTTCTCAATACTTTGGATAATATCAAGATATGAGGATTTCCAACTCGTTCCGGGTTTCCACCAGTCAGAGAAAAGAGCATCCCGACAGACTGTTTATCAATTAGGACCAACTGAAGATCTCGCTTAAAATGTCATTTTTAATTAATTCACAGCCTTAACAAAGTTGCATTGAAGGCTCCACCAATATCAGATGTAATCGAGCTCTAGAAATTACTGGCACCGATTGTTTCATAACTATGTCTTCATACGCAGAAAAATAATTTGTAGTCTGCAGGGAATTCGGTGACGTATCGTATGCTATTACTTGGTCTAACGTGCTTCGTCAGCGCTTTCTCATGCAGGGGACCCAGGTTCGAAACCCCAAAGCGATCAGTCACGCCGTTTTTTGTCAATTTTAGCCTAAAGTTCAGCTTCGACGTTGAAAAGTGCTTAATTACATAGCAACTCCTTAAATTTGATTGACAGGCGGTTTCCGTTATAGAGGACACATGCACTTTGAGAGGCCAAGTCACTATTGCCATAGACTATACGCTTAATACTACAAGTGCTGAATTGCCAAGCCCTACGTTGTGAAAGACGACTAGAAAAAAACACACTTCCAGTGTTTTAGGAGTGTTAAGGATGTCAGGTCGATGACCTTCTACCGGAACTATTAGCTTGTTCTAAGAGATTAATTTAAGAAATAAACTCTATTCCATTTTAAGAACTATAACTGGCTTGACAAGGATTTCTGTACCAGGGATGCGTGCGATTGAGTTCTTTATAAGTGCTGGTATTGATTCACTGGACATATCCCACTCACGGTGAGCCTGAAGGGAGTGAGGCACATATCATATAGAAATACGAGTTACACCTAGAGTCGCACATCCAATTCCATAACTCAGCCAAGTAGAACCATAAAATTTAAATTCAAAGATCACCCACTCGCACCATCTTCTTTCACATCCCAACTAAAGTCATATAAGATTATTGTATGAAAACTCAAATATACTATATAGTTTGTATATTTCATGTTTTTTTTTGTGGGGCGTGTTATGTGAATACCCAAACACATTCAACTCCAAGCAATACCGAGTAGCCGGTTATGATTTTCACAACAATACTGATATTACACCAACTTTGTGTGTATATTCTATATCACTTCTGTGTCTGGAATAATCTTTTATATTCTGTAGAACAAATATGTCATGTTAAAATTGAAAATTATATATTAAATATGATAAAAGATAAAAAGATTGATTTTTCCATATTTTACCGAAATCATAAACAAGTGCCGGTAATATTAAGCATTTTTTGCTATCCCAAATTCAATATATTTCCCAGTTAAATTAACGATGAAGTTCTATTGTTGAACTTTATTTTTGGGTATATGAATTACGAATTACGAGGTTATTTTTTACTTGGAGACACATAGTTTTTTGTGAAAAATTCATATTTGGTGTTATATAAATGATAGATGAATACAAAATTAGTGGCCTCTATTTCATTCTGTTATTTATGACATTATTGTATATATGTATATCTGAACATGAATCGATATGAAACAACCTTCATTCCAGTTGCAGGTAAAACATGAATTGTAGTTTATGTTTGACATCGTTTCCTGTAAAACCCAATTGATACAGCAATGCCAGCAGGAGTTAGGTGGGGAAAACAACCTTTTTGGGGCATCCCAGGATTACCATTATGAACCAAAACCGCGGGTGCATTGATCGACCCCCTAAGAGAATATCATTGACTTTACTAAGCAGGCTGGGTTATTCGAAATATCAGTGTTTGATTAATACCCCAAAAAAGATGAGGTGGAAATTATTCATACGTAGTACTTTTTTATGAAATACATATTAATGGACGACTATAATTTAACCACCTGCCACTCCTAAGTGTTTGCGCATGGTACGGTCCTAGACTATGACCAGCTCTGTGTGTTTTGTTTAATATCATTTTGGAGTTAAGCATTTTTATCCTGGGTATTTCAGTGGCAACACATGTTGTTGATATATTTAGTAGCTTTATAGAGTAATACTTGGAAAACATTATTCGGTTGCATAATGATATTTTGTCACCCTTTTACATCATTTTGAGACGTGTGAGTTTGTAAATTCTTTGTGGACATATTTATAATGCCTAAAATTGATACTCGCAAAATGATCAATGTGCTCCTACATCCATCTCAGCGTGTACCCGCAAACTGGGGACTATGTCAGTATGTGTTAGGTTTTCTAATATCCCAGTAAATCATATTACGTTCTTCTACATCTGCAACCCATGCTAATAGCATCCAGTTTTTGGCTCCAACCAAAAATTTCTTGTGATCAACAATTAAACTAGGAACTCATGAATGACAATTGTTTAAAAAAAGAAAAAAAAAAAAAAAAGATCTCGATCCATGAGCTCACAAACACGTTATAGGTCCAGCGGCCTTTTTGTTTGTGTTTCCTATCTCTTCCAGCTTATTTTACACAAAGTAGTTAATCTAATCTACCTTCATCGAATCCCTTCAGCCTATATATATTTCTGCTTAAAGTAGAGACACTTAATGTCACCTATATCAGTTGCTTGTGGGCCCCGTACGGCGATACAAATCAGTGGAAACAATCACTGGTGAAATATGAAAAAACACGCGGATGCGGGGTATAGATCAGTCGTTTTAGTTTATAATATATATTTTCATAGGCAAAATAGAAGAACTATGGATTATTATATTTATCTTAAGTCAGGCGACTTGAGTGAATAGACAAGCTATGTGTTCTACGTACTCTGTAACCCCCAGAAGCTTTGATACCCGGGGCCCGTACAGGTGAGTAATGGAAAATATATTTGACCATTACGTACGGTCCGGCTGGCTCCCTTACGGATTTTCAGTAGTCATCCTATAAATGTAGGAAAGCCGGAAGATTCGACTGCACGCTCTCGATTTTCCCGGCGTTTTTATAAACCTTCGGTAGCCGTAGAAAACCCGTGGAGTCACCAAAGGTACCCAAGCGAGGTTCTGCGGTAGCCTGATAGCGACCGGCCGCGTAATTTGCCGCGTTTTAAATCCAGCAGTTTTATCCAAACTAAAATGAAATACGGGATACTCATCCCGGGCTCCTTGCTTTCGTATTACTGTTTCCCTCCGACTTCTTACTGCGTCCCTCCCTCCAGGGGTCTAAAGGTTCCTGAAACTCGAGTATTGTTGAAAGAGATACAGTATATAACCAGATATAGAAAACTCTGTTTATGAACACTGGAGCAAATACTATTTTTCAGATTCAACTAAAACTTTATTGTCCATTACTGAGTTGTTTTAGAACATGTTTTTAGTTGTTATTATTATTGAAGGGTGAGAGGGGAGTCAATAGCGGAGAAAGAATCATCTTTTATAGATGTCTTTTTCATAGATGTTTATAGTCTCGTATATCATTTATGCTTACATATTAGTTCCTATCAATTAGGCATTTCTAATGATTCTGGTTTCCCATGTGTGTGTCACCTAATGCTGAATAGTGGGTGAATGTACAAATGAAAATAGATTTGATCAAATTTCGTTTCAACATAAGTTTATGGATAAATTAATTTCTTTCATATAAAAATCTGAGTCGATTTTGAAGCATCTAAAATTATTACAAAAAATAAATAAATAAATAAAAAAAAAAAACAAAATAAAAATCTTTGGGAATGTATCGAACTAGAGCCCTAGTATATTTGAACGAGATGTAACCTGCGTGGACTTACAACAACTACCACTCTGCTCTTATTTGCTGATTACTAAAATACAATGAAATACCCTAACTCTAATATATATACATAAACTTAATACTAATTAGTCTTATATGGGTGACATATGCTCGATTTTTTGAAAGCATGTGTGCAGAAATGTATGATAAAAGGACCGGGATATGACAAAACCACTGTTTTATGTACTATGCGTATAGAAAAGAATGCGCGCGTTGACCTCTGCTACAAAAATTGTCAAAAAACAGCAATGCACGTATCCAGGGTCCCGCAGGAACTGTTGTATATGATCGAGGATTTAAGGTTAATTTCTATTATTGTTTGTTTCTTATTGCTCAGAGACAGTCTTAATTGGCTTACTAAGACCCAATAGTCGCAGAGACATATTGAAAATGTGTGAGCATATTTCAGGGACGAATATCGACATGAATGTTCCACAGATCAGTCCCGTAGAGCGCCTGGGTCTAGTAATTCAGTGAGTTTTCAGGTTCGAATCCCATGAAAATCGCATTTCGTGTTTTTTTAAAGATGTAAATACATTAGACGGTTCGCTATTTGTTCAATATATTGATTTACCTATTATTGTTATTTTTTGTTTTTGGTGTCAGAATCACGAGTTCAAAAAGACTGAGTAAGATATATCTCAGTGCGAGCGCACAAAATCATATCAGCCTCTCGCTACCCCTAGTAGTAGTGCTCCAATTTGAAATAGCCTCATTCTGAACTTTATACGTGTTTTCAAAATTTATACTCCCTACTAGAGAAATCCATGAGACATCAGACCAGATACGCATCACGGAGCGCAAACATGTAACATATATGTTTAACAGCATAACCCCTCACTGTGTCTCAAGAGGTTTATTATGAAGGACAGGCGATGGTTGACAGCAGTTGGTGCAAAGTCCCCATACTGTTGGCTCTTCTAGTACCTAATACACTGTGAAAACAATCCATAATTATTGAAGGAGCAGATGTACAAATAGGAGTTCAAGGCATTTACAAAGGCAGGCTTGTTCCAAATTATTAGATCTATCTAAGTAATACCTGCCATGCGTGCTGGTATTAATCCCGCTCATGTAAACGTCGCTTGACTATACCTACTCGTACGCTTAATCAAGATACAGAAGGTGGATCCAAAAGTATAATGTGAAAGAAATATGCAAGTGATACATACTGTTTATAGGCTCTTATACGAAATGTTCATATACATACTTCTACAATGAGCCGACATAATGGCACTGGTCTTCCACTGTCTCTCTGTTACCCTCGACGTAGAAGCTCTTCATAGAATTCCTTCTACCACTCTGACTTTCCTAACATCAATTGATGGTTTACCGATGTCACCGCCTTTCCATCGGATGATATCGCTTCCTCCATTGTTCTCCATCTCAGGATGTAGAGTCTACAGACGATTTAATTAAGACGACATTAGAGTAACTTCTCCCAACCCCAACGTGGGTTGATAAACTTCTCATGGCCCAAAACTTCAGAATTTAGAATTCTGACCAAAGTGTAAAAATAACATTCCCGATTGGTGGATGTAAATACACTTAACGGTATCAAAACATAACGTCTTTATATTTTTGGCACAAGTTAATCTTTCCAATCCATATACATTTTAAGATACGATTGGATCGAATATATTTAAATGTAGTAACGCAACGTAATATTGGTGAGCTGAAGGACATATCATTAGAATGGTAATGAGTTGCACTTTACAGTGATATAAATTTCATAATCACTACTGAAATATTTTTCAAATTAATAATGATCAAACTTGGGTTTCTTTTATTCGACACATCTGGTACTACTCAATACAAACTTGAATAATTTTGTAATTTTAATATTATACCAATCTAAAGTGCCATTAGCATTTTTTTTACTTAATACAAAGCTTGGATGGAGAGGTTTCCTGATGTGTGATGAAAAAATGCTCATATCTTTGCAATTATTAGACCATATCATAAAATTTCATCCAGTTGCAGAAAATGAATTGTAGTTTACGGGTGTAGAGATATAATTAAGGTAATATTGTACTTTTAATATAACACCCATCTAAAGTGCCATTAGCATTTTTTTGTGGGACACACTGTATATTTAGTTTGGAGTGTTTGTAATTTTTTTTAATGTCATGCATTCCTACATTTCAAGGGCATTGAAGTTTTTTTCTTCTTTTCCTCTTTCAAGGAACTTTATTGCATCTACATGTAGTTAATCAATACATACATGTAGAAATATGTTTTTTTTTACATCAGTGAACATCAGTGAAATTGAAAAACAAGTGTATGAAGTATATGCAAATAAAAGAAATAATTGTCAGAGAGTTTGGATGCTAAAGCGTAATGAAGTCATCTTTTGCTTTTAAGCCAGTGAAAATACAGTTATTTGTTTATAAGAATCTTCAAACAACTGCAGTAAACATTTAGAGATTTGATAAAATACAAATAATTTTGAAATCTTTAGTTCTTTAGTTGTTTGGTTGTTTGGATGAAATACATTACATGTACCTCAAAATACATAGCTCTTTATGCAGGAGATAAAGATATGCAAAACCACTGTTTGTTGAAGGCAATAACAAATATGAACATCTTTCAAATGCAGAAATGGGTGTCAAATAAGAGGACAAAACTGCCTTTTATATCAAAACAGAACAAAAGAACCAACAAATATATTTAAAGTCTAGTCAAGGTTTTATGGGCAGGTTCACTAAAGCCTTCTTACCTAATCCTAAAATAAATTTGAAGAGCTGTGAAAATAGGTAGATCTATCCTAAGTCCTGAATACAATTACTCTGAAGGGGAAACAGAACACTGATGTCCACATTAGATTTAGATCCAATCCAAATAATGTCTCCAAAATTACAGAGTCATTGCAAAAAATTAAAAAGGAAAGAAAAACTGCTAAAGAGAACAAAAGGATCATGGATCCAAGGATTATGTAAAGCTTTAGCCTTTTCAGTTTATGTTTGATGTTTACTTATTTTACACAAAAGTATACCATAAAAGATTTACAAACTCTTTAGAATGGATTTTGCCTCCTTTAAACCACCACCCTTTTTTGAATGCTTGAATCAGTAATTTTTATCATTGCCCTGGGCAACTAATGGTTGTTAAGTTTTTAAAAAAGACCAATGAAAAAGGACTAATGTACCTGAGGGCAGTCCTTGGTCTGTTATATCAGCCTAAACTTGTGAATTTTTATTTGCAGTCTTATATCTGCTTTGAATAAGTTTTTTTTTTATTTTTAATATGCGTGATCATTATAATGGGTTTGCAAGCTCTTTTATTTGCCCTCAACCTGCATTGCTGGACTACACAAAAAGACATCTGAATAGATACTGCACCAATAAATTTTTGAATAATAATCTTCTTTTGATATCCTTCGGAAAATGAAATTTTCTTTTATTTGATTTAGGTAGGACTTTGATTTGCTTCCCCTTTGATCATTTATTTCAAAAGAAATGAACTTTTAGTGTCACTGAACAAGCAAGGTGACCTTTAAGCAGAATATTTCTTATTGTTCAAGTCCGAAATACTTCTTTCACTCCATATAGAATAGTGAGTGCCAGAGCATTTATATGGCTATAAATTGTTGATAAAATTTGATAGAAATAAATAATTGTACACCTTAATATTTATAATTATACAGTGTGTTCCTTTTTAAAAAGGTAACCAAAGTTCAAAGGTCAGCCATTTAAAAAATATTTGATTTATTCTTGTGATTTGCTTACTAAAATACTAAGTAACTCATCAGCTTTAATATTAGACATTGCTTACATCCAAACTGTCATGGGTCACAAAGTTAGGGTCCTTTGAAGGTGAAAGGTTGCAAACTCACTTTTTCCAAGTTTTTTTGTTGTAGGGTACGAAACTAACTTTTTGTAAGTTTTTGGTTTCATGGTATTTGGGTTTTTTCCACACAAAGTTTCAATAAAATGCAATGTCAATGAGATGGGTTCACAATTATCAGTCTCTTGAGTCATGGAGACGTTGTGGTGAGACTTCAGGGCGTCGTGGGAAAATCGAACAAAAGTCTAAAAATTATCAAACCTGTTCGATTTCTTTTGATCACTAGCAAGTTCTGACAACGTCTCTGTGACGTCTTGGATACTTAGGGGACGTCGCGGCAACCCCACAGAGACGTCACAGATACTTGCTTGCGTCTAAAAGAAGTCATTTAAAAGATTGAACATGTTTGACATTTGTTTGGTTTTCTCGCGACTTCCTGGACACTCAGGAGACGTCGCGGCGACCTCACCCCTACTCCAGAGACTCATAATCGAGAACGCATCTCATTACCAGTGAGAAATCCACTTTAGCAAAGAAGATGACATTTCATCAAAACTTGCTAAAAAAAGACCCAATGACACCAACTACTTTAAAAAGCTTTGTTTCATACCCTACAAACCAAAAACTTGGAAAAAGTGAGTTTCGTAGCTGTGACCCATGACAGCTTGGACAAGCATGTCTCAAATTAAAGCTGATGAGTTACTTAGTATTTTAGTAAACAAATCACAAGAATAAACCATTTATTTTTCAAATGACGGACCTTTGAACTTCGGTTACCTTTTTTTAGGGACACACTGTATATATGGAAAAATAATTTTCATGTTTAAAATGCAATTTAGCCATTTTGAAATGTCAAAATTAATTAATTTCCTGTATTTTTTTAATAAAGAAATAGCAATCTTGCTTTTTTTGGCAAGAGGTAAGTTCTTTTTATTTTTTATTTTTTTATAGAAAAGATATATTGTTTAGATCTGATTAAGATTTCATGCATGATATTGGCAGGGTACATAACTGCTCTATGCAAAATCTTATCAAGTTTTCTGCAAAAGGGACAAACTGCTTTTGAGTAAAAACATGAGCTGTAAAACATTTGACTCCTTGAAACATGATTTTCAAATCATGGTCTGCAAGCCATATCAACCCAGCACAAAAATGTATACATTTAAACACCGTGTGAATGAAAGATGGGTTTTTGTCCATATTCTTTGTCTTGTGCAGGTGCTTTCTTGATCCCTTACTTCATCTGTCTGTTTATCGGTGGAATCCCTCTTCTTATTCTGGAGATTGGTCTAGGTCAGTACACCAACCAGGGAGGTATAACAGCATGGAATATCAGTCCCATATTCAAAGGTGAGCTAAACATATTTTATTTGATATGAATTGGATTTTCTTCTCCATTCATATAAGTACAACATTTTTCTTTGATGACAATTGAATGTGATAAAATAAGAAATTAAATGAGAATGAATCACAAATAAGGAAATAGTATGTACAAGTCATAAGTTCATTATTATTTTCAAGAAATACCAGGTAATTAATTGTGAAAGTATTATATTACATCCAGCATTTGCTAAAGAAGGATTATCATAATTTATAAGCAGCTTGTTTGGGTGAAAATATGACATTTTCCTTACAAATATTAATATTCAAGAGATAATATCTGTAGAGGACATATTCGAGATGTTTTTTAGAGATACTTTCAGAAATTGACCAAACCAGTAAAGATGTCTGATTGCAACAGATCAAACACCCGGGTTGAGACAGGCAATTTAGATATTGATTTCTAAATGATATCGAAATATTTATTCTAGGGCTTTAAACCTTTGACTCTCTCTTCTAAAGTAAAGTTTTCAAACAAGTTACAACATATTTGAAATGTACTTCAAATAAAAGGATGTACTATTTGATTTCAATTAGAGTCAATTTGAATGCAATTAAAGTCTTTTTAAATGCAACTACATGTATAAGCCTGATAAATATCATTTCGACTGCAATTGTAAATCTAATCACATTATAAATGACCACTATCCTCTTTCCCCCAAAAATAAAGGTATTGGTCTTGCCAGCGTGGTGATCTTACTGTACCTGAACACGTACTACATCATCATCATGGCTTGGTCTTTCTACTACATGTTCATGTCGTTCACATCCGTACTACCGTGGTCCCACTGCGATAACATATGGAACACGCCCTGCTGTTACGTGCCTGACAACGTGAACGAAACCACTGAGACGGCAACGGAGAGTGCCACCGAGTTCATGATCACCACCAGCGAGATGGCCAATCTAACCAAGTGCGCCAACGAGAGCCTCAAAGCAACAGCCACTGTGGAATTCTGGGAGTAAGTATTCTACAAGCCAATATTTTCGCATATACATATTTTTGCGACTTTGTACTAGTTTGGGAAATTAGTGAGTGGGTAGTTTTGCAATTTTTTGTGATGTTTTCATTATTATAAATAGCCTTAAATGTTGAAGTGGAAATTTTCATGAAAATGGACTCACGAAATTCACGAAAATAAAACGGACTAAAAAATAACCACTTATTCAATATCCTGTTTGTGCTCTGTGATAGCGATCATGTCATAAAAATTACCTTTTCGTAAGGATCAAATGTAGTGTAGGTGAAGACCTCTGTATGTTTCACTTCATTAATGTTTCTCATGAAATGGGTGTCAAATGTCTATTGCTTGTTTTTTCTTCTTAACCTTTCTTTGCATGATTTATTTTGCATTTTTTTTTTTTTTTTTTTTTTTTGTGTGTTTGCAATATTAATTCATTTTAAGTGATGTAGGGATGTTGGAAGTTTTGCATCATTTTACTTTGCAAAATCAAACAATTCCTATAGAGAATCGTTCTAAGTACTCATGGCATCTTTAAATGAAAAGAAAAGAAAAAATCTTTTCGTCTGTGTTCTCAATAATTTGAAAAATGACCAACACTAACAAAAAAAAAAGAGGAAGATTTCGTTTGTCCCCAAAAAATTGTCAGACTACCATCTTTTATCATTATGCATGAAAACAAAAGGACAAAACACATTTAATCCAAAATTTGCCGGGAAAAACATCATTGTGTGTGTGGTTTTTTCTATCTCACTGGGTATGACATGTACTATGATTGTTGACCACCAACTGATATCATGAAGATAATTAAAAGAGATTATATAATTCATCTTAAAGAGAATTGGTTCACAATCAAGAAATGAGGGATCCTGTTTATCTTTGTTCTTAATGAACAGCAATGCTGATCAAGCAATGTATACATGGCATATGTCATTGTAAAAAAAAAATGTTCAAGGTGCAATTCTTGTGTAACAACCTTGTTTCTACTTTGATCAATTTAAAGAGTCTCTGAGGTAAAAAGGAAAAAGGATAGAAAAGAAAAAAAAAATTGTGTAAAAATGGAATACATACATGTAAAATAAAGCCTGATGCTTATGGATTAATGAGCTCTAAAGAAATCATCAGTTTACATCTACTATCAACCTGTGGTGCCCTTGACCATTCAGTGCTCTATGCTTCTTCATGTATTAATCGTAACTAAGACACAATTATAATATCAGTAATATTATATTTGTGTCTTAGTTACGATTAATACAAAATTACATATACTTGCTCATACTTACATATACTTGCTCATTAACTATACAATTATGTGAACATCTTTTAAATTTTACCTCAAGTTAATATAATACAAATGATTATTTTCTTACACTTTCCCCTATTTGTGTCAGTAATTTACTTTGTGGGGCATGATTTGAAGTTGAAAAGCTTAAGATCATAATTAATCAAAGGGTAGGACAAAAGTCTGCAGTGACCTAGCTTAGTTCCCTACCAATGCATGAGAGCCACAAAGTGTACAGGAAATATTTAAGCAGACGTGATAATTCACATTCATTGTCCAACACATGCCCACTGATTGCTAATTTTATTGGTACAGTGTACTTGCTAATAGTTTTATTAGCATTTACTAAATCATTGAGTGCTTACCTAAACCAGAAACAAAAAAACCTGACAGATATACAATATAGCGTGAGTGATCTATTATACTAATGATGTAAAAAGAAATAATTAAAGAAATTTATTTTATAGATATTAATTCATTTTTAGATTACAAGAAACACACAAACAAAATGTTAATTTTTTGTGGGGTTAGTCTTGTAGAAAAGAAAGGATTTATGATGAATCTGTACACTCTCTATTTGAAAAAAAATGCCAGTATTGAAAGTCATTCTTATGTGATTTATATATATAAACTTGCAATGCAATTCATCTTAATTTTGAATTTTCTTCACTTTACCTTGATCGATGATGTGTATATAGAGTCATTAGGCTGCTGCTTTATTAGTGACCTTTGAACATGTTATAATTTGCAAGGGGTGATCAAACAAATTTGAAGAATAATCTCCAAACCCGAGTTGGTAGATTTCCCGTGGTCGTCTTTGACCTTCTAGACTATTCATTGATCATCAACTATACAAAGTGTTGTATTGACATGCATTACAAATTTATTTGTTACCAAACCAAAAAAAAAAAAAAAAATGCATTTAAAAGATGCATTTGAAAGATTTTCAAGGATTTATTTTATATGAAATGATAAACGTGACCGCTGCCTTTAAATCACCAAAAAGCTGCTAATATATGCTCACAACAAAGCAAATGGCAGGAGAAGTTATATATTTGTTTGATATTCAATTGGAAAGTGTGAAATCTCTAGTTTCAGAAAACATGTGAAACCAACATTATGGTGATTCTTTTTAAGCCTCCAGGATACAAATGATCATAAAAGTAGACATAGTATTTTTCAATCATATGTCTGTAACAATATGTCTCTAAATAGTAAAATACAATCCTGAATCATTGGAGTGTTTTGGTTTGATTTCTTGCTTTCCCTTTTTAAAGCCTGTAAATTTGGCAATTGATTTTATTACTTGAAATCACGTTCCTGCATGAATGATGTCAGTTTGATTAGTTTAAATTCACTATGTATCATATTTGGACAATGTAAGGACAAAACTGTCAGTTTGATGTTACATTTACTGTATATAATATTTAGACAATGTTAGGACAAAACTGTATCATTCTGTCTGCCAATCGTGTGATGTATGTCATGTTACAATAATCATTCATGGAAACAGTTTGGAACCTGTCAAGGTTAATATTATTTTCCTGTTTCCCCAATAATGCTAATGTTGTGAGTTCATGAGCCTGGCCTTGTTTCTGATAAAACCAATGAGTGCTTTAGCTTTAAAAGTAGTGGCAGTACATAAATTGTCTGTTGTTTTAAATACCATGAATAAAATGCAACCAACCCACAACTCTGAAAGGATTACACAATAAAAAAATGGGTATTAAATACATGTTGGCGAGATTGCCCTGCTTAAATTTTCCCCACAAACATTAGCCTACATTTTGTAGGAAACGGTACTGTACAGGAGAGCAGAGTGAATTGGGACAAAAATCATGATTTTACATAAATTTGCTTTATAACTTTTAGATTATTCACTGTAGTTTTTTTAAATTTTGATGTGGTTAGTAATATCACTTCTAAAATACAAAACAAGGTATTTGACATAGTTTACATATTTTAAAAAAAATTTTATGCAAGTAATTAATCATTAGGGGGAAAAAAGGTGATTGTGGGGTTGGAGTGGACCACCATGCAGGTGAACTGGGGAAAAGTGGGACAATAGGGGAGAAGTGGGACAAAAATATCGAAAATGCTAAGATAACATATTTTTTGAGGAAGTTATCTAAAATGATTATTTGAAATATTAAAGGTAATATAGCACTTTTAACATATTCTTACAATCCTTTAATCAATATTTTGTTTTTATTATTTATCTCCTTGGAAGTGCACGTTGATAAATATTTTTAATATTCATCGTTCCAATATTATTACTCTTTTGTCATAATTCCATCTCGACAGACGCAAGGTGCTCCAAATCCATTTATCTGATGGTATCCATGACCTAGGAGGGATGAACTGGCAGCTCCTACTCTGCTTGATTCTCTCTTGGGTTCTCATCTATCTCTGCATCTGTAAAGGAGTCAAGAGCTCGGGAAAGGTAACTATATATACTAGAGTATCTGTCGATCCTTAATACTCTGAAGCAGCAATCGCTCTATGGTCCATTTCAAACTCTAGTGAGTTTTTGCAAATCAACCGCAAACAAGTTAAAGGACGAAGACCGATCAGATTTGATATGCGCATCCGCAAACCTTGCAATCGCCAGTCCATTCGTAAGTGAAGAACGGGTTTTGGCCAATTTTACTTTCTTGAATTTAGCAACAGTAAGAAGTAGATCAGCCAATCAGTGCTCTTGTTGATTACACACCATACGCGCTTGTGCATAAGTTATGGAATTAACTTTAAGAAATGCACCCCCTTTATTGTGAAGTCATATCAGTAAAGTTAAGATTTCTTTATTTCCGTTTGAAATTGCACGCTTGAGGGTAATGTCATCAGCAGCCTTTGTTACGCCATGCATACCACTCGATCTTAAATGTGCTAAACACAAGCCTGCGGACCACAGACAAGTTTAACTACAGTCAAATCTTATGTGTTCTTCGTCCCTGAGTGAGCCTGCCATTGATTTGCGAAAGCTCACTACTTACCACTTATGTCTGACATGAACCCTAGACCTTACACTATACAATGACCCTTATTCTGTCCCTGACACCCAACCCAATCACACCCTGATCCCAAACCAATATCTTTAAAGAATAAAGCCTAGAGCAACTGTCACCTAAGTAAATGTCAGATCACTGCTTCCACTTAGGTTGTGGAATTATAGTATTTCTGTGTCCCTTCTATCCTTTGCCTACTTTTAGAACTCAGCTCAATTAATTCTAAACACATCTCTTTAAGATTGCGATGAACTTGCCATGACTCTACACTTTTTCCCAATGAAATATAATGGACTACATATATAGTATGCACAGTATTTTTTTACCAACATCTGTTAGGCAATGATATATAGGGGAGACTGGGATAATTATGGCCCTGGGGTAATTATGGCCCCTTTGTCTTTGAGAACTCATAATTCTTTGCTGCATTACACAATGATAATTTAATTTTTTACAAATGCCTAGTTAAACTCTTCCTATCGTATTAGAAAAATAAGCCATTTACTTCAAATTTTGTGCTTAGGGGAGCCTAGAATGTACAGCAATCACAATTCTGTTCATTGGAAAGTGGCAAGTCTGCTTTTTTATTTGGGTGTGATATCATTAACTAAAATCATTTAAGAAGAAATTTTGATTGAAACAGAAACAGAAAAAAAACTTCCACCTGAATATCTTCAATAGTAAAGCTGTAAAGAGGGATAAAATTAAAAATGTCGCTTTGGGTAATTATGGTCCCTAATGCATAAACAGTGTAAAAGCGTAGATGGGGACATTCACTTGTATGATTATGTACATAAATATTGTATTGGCTGAACCAATTATTGATTAAATCATTGTTGGTGGTTGATAAGTGTATTAGGAATACCCAACAACATTTTACATTACCGTAATTAATTAACATAATATCTTTGAATTCATACAGTCATTACAATAGGGGCCATAAATACCCCAACCCGTGGGGTAATTATGGCCCCACAAAGTTGTTAACATAATGGTAATTGATATGCAAATGAGAAGTCACAGGTTTATACTTTCCTTTGTATATTAAAGGTATATAGACTGACTGTATTTTTACATACTTAGAATATTATTGGACTTTTCATTAAATGGTAGTAATAGGAAATGTGAAAAGGGGGGCCATAATTACCCCAGTCTCCCCTATATTTGTGCTGAACCAGTTCTCAGATTGGATTAAATTTGATTTGGTTTTTAGCTTGTGTTCTCAGATTTGATGTCCCTCTCCGATTTGAATGTGTTTTTGTGTGTACCTAAAAGATGGTTTTCATGGGGCACACAAACAATTTGCGACGGATAGAATATTGAAGTCCAACATTTGCTTTTTATGCTGCAAAAGCTTTTGCTGCACAGAAAAACAACAGTTAGACTTCAATATTCTATCCTTTGCAAATCATTTGCATGCCCTGTGAAAACCCCCTTTAACAAGATGCCTAGATGTCTTCTGTAGACTTTTAATATTGATTAATACAAAAATATGAGTGTCATTTCATTGATGTATTCCTTTGAAACATGTTTAAGGTCTTTAGACTCTATACAAAATGACTTAAAGAAATACCTGAACAACAGTTATCACCCAATAATTTAAAACTGAGCTCATTGAACTTGAAATTATATGAAAACTCATGAAAAATTTCATAGAAATGATTGAACCATGAAGCAGTGTTACATTTGAAATTGCACTTCCCAGGCCTTGGATAACTTTGTAAGTAAATGAAGTAGTTCCCCTATATTCTAAATAAAAATGAATTGTAAGCTCTTGGCAAGATGTCAGATCTTCCCTGAATTTCTTTTTGCTTTACAAATTTTCATTGTCATGAAACCCATGAAACGATAACATTTCTCTCGCGAAACCTCAATATTGCATTTATAAGGAATGACTTATATGTAAATCATATCTGGCACCTATGGTGGAAGGACGTTTTAAAAATGCAATACATACTAGATTTATTAGTGTGCATTGTGAATAATTCACTGACCCGATGCAACAATAGATTTGCACTGAAAAGAAAAGGGTAACAGACTTTTCATATTTTCCAGCCTCTACTTATTTACCCCAAACAACTTTACAAGAGTTCATCCATAGAATACAAATACAAATTGAATTGAATTGGGTAGAATCACTTCACATAATAAAATCTTGATTAAAATCACCAAATTTTTTCTTCAACTAGTTTGAAAAAAAATGATTTTAGACTCTGTGCAAACAAAAATTAAAATGATCTACATGGTTTATAAACTTTTATATCATGAAAATTTTGTCAATGGTGAAGATAATCAATAAAAATGTAACTATTACAATTTCAGCTATTATTTTATTCATGATATATGTTGTAAACTGTCCAACACTAAAGTGAAACTCGGTGGTTTCATATTTCAATTTTTTTCCCCCATCAACAAGTAGTTGTCTGAACCAGATTCTAAAATGCTAACCTGATATTGTGATGGTAAGCAGAAATTTATCATTGGACAAAGACTGAATATATGCCTTTTTATTATTGACTGTAAACCAACAAAGACTACAACAAATACAAGTGATGATGATTAGCCATCTCATCTTTTTGCAGAGAACTTATCTTTCCCCATTCTCTCCCTTCCATCCACCACTCGATTTATGTTTTATTTTTTTGTTTGAAAAAACATTTGTATTCTTAAAGTTTGGCTGGCATGGCGCCAATACATTTATTGACAGTGCCTCTATTCTCCCCTATAAAAATAATGTTTTTGATAAAAGGAATATTTTGGTGCCTAGACTGAATATCTTCATTCCTTTTAAAATGCTTAAAATATGCTACCATCCATGGTTTCCAATGATCTAGAAGAATTCCCATTCGGCAAGCATGAAAGAAAATATGGCAGTGAAGCACATGGTGCAGAAACATTTCAACAGGCCAGTTGTCGCCATGAAAAGACTTGTGTGTTATACAAAATATAATCAACCATAATTACTGATTCCCTCTGGCTATGAGTTTTGTGAGAATAAATATTACCGGTTCTATGATTTTGAATACTAAAAAAATGTCTATGTGGGGAAAAACAGTATTTTGAAAGCCTTTTTCATGTCAGCTCATCATAATAAAACTAGCTGATGCAAAAAAACAAACATTGAAATCATTTGCAAACAACTACAAACATTCACACAACTTTCATGTGATATGTGAGACAACTTTCTTTGTGCATTTGTTGGTGCTTATGTATGTGATAATAAAAATATGGTATTATTGAAATAATTTGCATACCCTAATCCCTGGAGCTATGGGTATTGTGAGGAAAGAAATTGCTACTTGGATGATTTTCATCACAATATCCTTTTGGAAAAGAGTATGAACAATAATATTTGACCTCATCATCAAAGGAAAATCAGAAGCGTGTATAGTCTCATGAAAAAAAATTGAAGTCATTAAAATATTTGTTTTCTAACCAGTTTTGATTGAGTGCCCTGCATTACATGATAATTTATTATACCATAGCCTGTTGAAGACTGATATTTTTTTTACAATAACCAAAAAAGCAAAATTCCACAAATCATTTTCATTATAATGTTACACAATGTTATCCATTAGATATCAATGTTCAATGAATGAAATCATAACATTTCCCAAGAATTTTAAGATTCATGCAATTTCTCAATAAGGGATCCATGTTTTTTAATAAGGAAAATAAAATTTAGGGGACATGTATTTTGATATTCCTGTTTCAACATTTTTTTTTGCAACTGTTCATTTTGGACACACATAAA
The DNA here is from genome assembly GCA_940671915.1 of Paracentrotus lividus. Lineage (NCBI taxonomy): Eukaryota > Metazoa > Echinodermata > Echinoidea > Camarodonta > Echinidae > Paracentrotus > Paracentrotus lividus. The sequence continues at coordinate 7,225,825 of CALNVZ010000174.1, forward strand.
AAAAAAATCATCTTGCAAGAAATACGGTGTCTGGGCTCGAAGCCAAATGCAAAAAGCAGTAGAGGAGAATTAGATTAACAGTTTTATTTGCTACACTCCAAAGTTGAGATAAGGTGTATAGAAACACATATCAATATGAAGTAGATATTTAAACAAGGTTATTACCTGATTATAAATAAGATAGTGGTAAATATCATAATGTTCATATGTTTATGGAGTCAAATAATGATGTTAACTGATGTTAACTGATGTTTAAGTATGTCTGATAAGCATTACATGATATTTTTTAGTATGTATTCCTCCCATTATATTTCTCTCAATGTATTCTCTCTCTTTCACATAATTTTAGCCTGTTTACTCATTAGTAATATTACTATGTAGGCTGGCTATAAATACTCCCTATGGCAAGCCGTTTGTACCATAATCCTGATAAACTTAGTTTATCGCCGATAAACTCAGTTTATCGACCGATAAACTAAGTTTATCGCTCGAAAAACTCTGTTTATCGACGATAAACTCAGTTTATCGCCGATAAACAGAGTTTTCTGGATAAACTTAGTTTTTCACTGAAAAGCAGAGTTTCTAGCGATAAACCAGTTTTTCACCGAAAAACTCTGTTTATCGGCGATAAACTCAGTTTATCGAGTGAAAACTTAGTTTTTCAAAAGACAATGTCGATAAACTTAGTTTTTCAACCGATAAACTGAGTTTATCGGTGATAAACTAAGTTTATCTAATTTATGGTACGTTTGGCATGCCATAGGTCGCCGTTTGTACCATAAATTTGATAAACTTAGTTTATCGACCGAAAACTAAGTTTATCGCTCGAAAAACTCTGTTTATCGGCGATAAACTTAGTTTTTCAAAAGACAATGTCGATAAACTGAGTTTTTCGTTTATAAACAGAGTTTTGAACTGATAAAACTAAGTTTATCAAATTCGATAAACTCAGTTTATCGAATTCGATAAACTCAGTTTATCGAATCGATAAACCAGTTATCGAATTCGAAAACACAGTTATTCACTCTGTGTCGGTGTGGGCGCCATTAAATCTCTAGCTCGATCTGTGTGCAAGCGCGATAGACGCGGAAAATCATCGGGAACGCAGTACATGCGGTGGTAAAACACCTATTGGTCTACAACCTATTGGTCCACTAGCCAATAGGTCTACCTCCATTCGGTCTACACCTAATGGTCCACTAACCATTTGGTCAACCCGATTGGTCCACTAACAATTTGGTCTACCAACCAATTGGTCCACTCACCAGTTGGTCTAACATCCAATTGGTCACTACCAGTTGGTCTACATCCAATTGGTCACTCACCAATTGGTCTACATCCAATTGGTCCACTCACCAATTGGTCTACATCCAATTGGTCCACTCACCAGTTGGTCTACATCCAATTGGTCCACTCACCAGTTGGTCTACATCCAATTGGTCCACTCACCCAGTGGTCTACATCCAATTGGTCCACTCACCAGTTGGTCTACATCCAATTGGTCACTCACCAGTTGGTCTACATCCAATTGGTCCACTCACACAGTGGTCTACATCCAATTGGTCACATCCAATTGGTCTACATCCAATTGTCCACTCACCAATTGGTCTACATCAATTGGTCCACTCACCAATTGGTCTACATCCAATTGGTCCACTCACCAATTGGTCTACACCAATAACTGATCCGCTAACATGTGTTGTATCAATTCTTCAGTAGGGGAGTGGCAGACATAATATTTTTAAGGGGGGGGGGCTACGTGAGGGAGTGGTGCAATTTTTTTTCGGAACTTCGGCCGTCATACATCAGCAAAAATTGAGCAAAAAATTAAAACAAAAAAAAACCCCTAAAATATTGGAAAAATATACAGATTTGAGCCGATTGACCATCTTATACCTACCACCACTAGCGGATCTAGGGGGACGAGGGGCCGTGCCCCCCCCCCCCAGCCCTATTGGCGCGCAAAAAGGGGGGAAGACAAGAAAAAAGCAGAGAAAGGAAAGAAAAGGGGAAGGAGAAAAAGAAAGAGAGAGAGAGAGATAAGAAGATGTAAGTAAAAACAGTACTAAAATAACAGGAAAATAAAGCTAGGTCGTAGATTTTCGCTCGCGCTTCGCGCTCCGCATTGTTTACTTAGATCAGTAGGGCTATCTTTAATAAGCAGGCACCCCCCCCAAAAAAAAAAAATATATATATATAATAAATGCACTGTTTTCAGGTTATAAACCCCTCACAAAAGTTTCGCAAGTTGACTTTGGACCATGATAACTTTTTCAGGTACGCTTTATTTATCCTGATATTCATAGCATTGGAAAGATAATTTTTTCCCCTTTTTATATTCCTACTTGTAATGATTATGTCATGCTTCAATGCACAGAATATTAAGAATATGGAGAAAATAAAAAGTCAAATGTTGCAAAATGCATTTATCAAGCGAAGTTCCGCAACTCGACTTAGGCTCTGATAACTTCGAGGTATTTTCTAATTTTTATTGAATTAAAGACCATTGTCAAGATAATTTATTCCTCTTTTCAATGACACCTAATTGTAACGATAGTGCTGTTCCTGCATGGACAGAACACCTGAACGTTAGGACAAGTCAGAAGTTAAATGTTGCAAATTGAATGCCTATTGTGAGTATTATTGTCTGTTGCGAGCAATAACAATGCATTTCGCAACTTTTCACTTTTTACTTTGCATTATATTCGTTAGTTATGTGCATTCAATAATGATGTTAATATTGCAATAGGGTATCAATAAAAAGAAGAATAAATGAACTTTTTAATGCTATAAAAATGACATGATTAAATCCCCACAATAAAATGTATCAAGTTCAGTGTTGTGTTACAGAAATTTAAACTGAAAATTATCTTCGCTTTGTCATGTATTCAAGTGGTATTGAGGGGTTCTGTGGACACAGGCATGACACCACCCTGACAAATAAGGTATCAATCAAGAGAGGAATAGATTAACTTGACAATGGTATAAAATTCAATAAAAATTAGAAAATATCCCTCAAGTTATTAGGACCTGAAGTGAAGTTGCGGAACTTCAATGTGATCAATAAAAATGCATTTTACAACATTTGACTTTTTACTTTTCTCGATATTCTGATAGTTTTTGTATTGAAGCATCATACAATCATTACAAATAGATATCAATCAAAAGGGGAATAATTATCTTTCCAAGGGTAATAAAAATCAGGAATAACTAAAGCCTACCTGAAAAGTTATCATGACCCAAAGTCGACTTGCGAAACTTTTTGTGAGGGGTTTAATATCCAAAGTTTCGCTCGCGCTTAACGCTCGCATTTCATTATAAAAAAACCACACATTAGCTTGTTCATGAAATTGAAAAGAAACAGGTTTTCAAAATCCAATGTCTAATAGACTTATGACACCCCCCCCCCACCCCCCCCCGAGCCTAGGTCTCCAAGCTGTTCATCGAGGAAATTTTGATGAAGAATTTTCCCGCGCCCCCACCCCTATTGGAGAATGCGGATCCGCCCTGTACCCCTATACGGTGATTTATGAGCTCGTGCATGGTTGGCCGAGGCTGGAAAATTTTGAAAAGTTACCCCCCCCCCCTGCTTATCGCTCGTCCAGCGTGACGCTCCAAATTAATTTTCAAATTGAGAAACATGAAAAAGGGCTTATATGATTAAATAAGCTGTATAAACCATGACCTAATGGTTGGCCGAAATTTCAACCCCCCCCCCCCGAAGGTCACCATATATGAGAGCAATAGGGTATATAGGGTGAGGTCGCTCGACGCAATTACTAGTCCAATTCATCATAAGGGACAAGGATGCGTAATACATGCATCCGATGGATGTGGACCAAACACCTAGTGAACCAATTGGTTGTGGACCAAATGCCTAGTAGAAGTACAGGCGAACGTCGACAACGCACATGCGATATATATTGTGGTTTCCCATATATGCACGTATCACATGTTGTATGTTGCCACAGCGCCCACTATTGTTAAAGCTTAAATAACCGTGTTTATCGAATCCCGATAAACTTAGTTTTTCGGTGGATAAACTGAGTTATCAATGTGTTTATCGAATTGAAAAACTAAGTTTATCGAATTGAAAAACTCAGTTTATCGAGTGATAAACTTAGTTTTTCGGTCGATAAACAAAGTTTTCGATAAAGAATTGATAAACAGAGTTATCAAGAAACTCTGTTTTTCAAGTGAAAGCAGAGTTTTTCGAAAAAACTCTGTTTATCAGCGATAAACTGAGTTTTTATTTTGATAAACAGAGTTTATCAAAGAAACTCTGCTTTTCAAGTGAAAAACTAAGTTTATCAAAAAAACTCTGTTTATCGGCGATAAACTTAGTTTTTCGGTGATAAACAGAGTTTTTTCGAGAGAAACCTTGTTTTTCAAGTGATAAACTTAGTTTATCGGCGAAAAACTGAGTTTATCGTCGATAACAGAGTTTTTCGAGCGATAAACTTAGTTTATCGGTCGATAAACTGAGTTTATCGGCGATAAACTAAGTTTATCAGGATTATGGTACAAACGGCTTGCCATATCCACCCCATGCAAATGGCAGATAAAAACAATATTCAAATTTGCTGTAGTTGATTTTCCTCTTCCCTACATTGCAATGGCTGTGCCATTAAAAAAAAATCAATGTAACTTCTAGAGCTTTTATGTAGACCATGTGCAGTCCACCAAGTACTGTTGTGTCCACACTTTAACAAAATCTTATATCTTATGGGGGTATATTGAGGGGTAGAGTTTATTTCTGAATCAGAGTAACACCCTGAACTTTTGATAAGATAACCTTCATACTTGACAATATACATAGTTGAAACTTGCATCAACATCCGATCAAATGTTGGGAACGTCATAGTCTGGCGAGGCTGACGTCCCAAGCAGGAAAGATGACTACCACAATATGCTTGCTTCTTGTAAACACAACCCTTGGGAAATAACTTGGATTAAGGGTTACGTGCAGTGTTAACAGGTCACAGAGGTGTGATTCCAGAAACATCACCCATCATGGATGGTAGACACTATGAAAGCAGTAATGAAGCTGGATGAAGATCGAGGCTACAGCATGGTTTACTTCACATATCCCTTACCCCCTTTGATATTAGAAGTCTTCATGTTCCCGATAACAGATACAACATGTTGGTAAATCGATATGATATGCGTACACGTACAGTACATATATCAAACAACATACTCTCAAGTTGACATTCTGATGTCCCTTCTAGAATTCCTTATATGTTCCCACCATGCTGCTTACCTTGTTTTTTCAAAAAGTAAAGTTCATGAGAAGAATTTTCAAACAAATTGGTAATTGATAAGTTGAGCCACTCGTTAACACACTTCCGTGTGACCAAAGAGATATTTTTTCATCTTTATCCCTCAAAGCAAGGATTAAATCAGTTGAAGAGAATTTTGTGTGTCTTGTGAATAAAACCATCTTCAGTTCTTTACTTTTTTCCACTGGAATATGGTGCCCATAAAAGTTGAATAAATATATAAAGATGAATTATTATTTTTAAATTTTTTATTATAATTCACTTCCATATTTTGCTCCATTTTTTATTTCTCTGATCTCTATTTGTGATGTTATCAATGGCGAGCGATCTTGACACTAAAAATAAACTTAATTTATGGCAACCTATTTATTGATGTTAACAAAATATTGGATGAGTAGTAAACACCTCCTTGTATGAAATAATAAAATATTTCAAAGTTTGTTATCAATATAAATCATAAGCAATATTATCTCAAGCTAAATATAATTTATAATAAATAAATAAGTATAAAAATTTATATAAATATAATCTTTAATTCACTCTTTAATTTTCTCTAAAAATAGGGTTGTGATTGTAAACTGCTGTACATTAGCACCCATAATTTGAAGGCTTATTTACTTTTATTTTGAAGGCTATTTTGTTACTGATACAAAGAACCATCTCAAAGTAGTCCCAAATCAGTCTCTAAGTATTTTCCGCGATTCCTGCAACTCATGAAACCTCGCGGGGACTGAGGAGACGTCTCGAAGAAGTCTCTGCAACAAGTTTTAAAACCGTCTCCTAGCCGTTTCAAAACCGTCTCAAAGTAGTCCCAAATCTGTCTCAGAGTAATTTCCGTGAAGTGAGATACCAACATATTAAAGTAGACTGTTTAAACGAAGTGGTTGGATAATAAGATCAAACTTGTCTGATGGATGATCTGTATATACAGAGTGAGTCAGTAAAAATGTCCCATCATTTTGACGTTGTCTTGTGAAAAGCATGAAGATTTAATCATTGGTTTCATGACATGTTTTGGTAGAGTCATCCTCCTAGCAGATGTTGGTACCCTTTTCAATGGGATCTTTGCAAGCATGAGTGAATAACAGACAATCTTCAGAAAACGGTAAAATCTTACCTGTGCCAAGAGGCTGGGTGAAGAATAGACAAATTGAGAATTTATTACTTGTGTGCACGCACAAGAGTAAGACATACACTCCATGAACTTTTTTTGTAGCTTCCCTTCTTTTTCTTTTGTAAATATGTAAACAGTTATAAGTTTTACATTGTGTCATTGTTATTGTCATTGTTTTCATTCATTGAAAAAGAACAAAATCAAACTGAACTGAACCGCCATTTGCACATACACAAACCACATACACACCCACACCTACACCACACACACCCACATACACACCAACAAACACCCTCCACAAACACACATACACGTACACACGCACATACCTTATCTCATCCACACGCACTAATACACATCCACACACATACACACAACCCTCACCCACACACATACACGCATACCCTCACCCACACACATACATACACACACACCCTCACAAACACTCCCAAACATTCAGCCATGGTCTTGCTTGGTAAACAAAACATCAAAGGGAAAATGTTATTGTTTACTGTGTGTGGGTGTGTATGTGATGATGTGTGTGTGTGTTAGGGAGGAAAGGTGTGTGTGTCTATGTGTACGTGTGTGTGTGTGTATGTGTGTGTGTGTGTGGGTGGGTGTGTGTGTGTGTCTGTTTGTGTGTCTGTGTGTGGTGAGAGCATGTGTGTGTAGACATATTCTGTCAACATTCGTTTTTAATCTTCATCCATCTATTTGGCGCAGATTTTACTGTCTTCTGAAGATTGTTACTCAATCATGCGTGCAAAGATCCAAATTAAAAGGGTAATAAATGCTTGGCGGATGACTCTGCCAAGACATATCATGAAACCGATAATTAATTGTTCTTGCTTCAAACAAGACAACTTCAAAATGATGGAACATTTTTTAGGACTCACTCTGTATAAGGAAAAAAACAAAACATTATAATTTGTGATTTGTCATTAGTATTATGTTATAATTGGTACATACATGTATATCTCTTGGGTTTCAAAAGAAATCAATGAACTTTATCACATTGTTATCATTATGGCATGTGATCATGACACTGAATTTCACGAAAATAATCACACATTTATAGCCTATTTTATCAGTTATTATTTTAAAAAAATATTTGATGAGTAATAAACACCTGCTTCATTTCTAGTACTTGATGTATGCATACATCTTTGAAATAATAACTGATTTCAAAGTTCATTATAGATAACTATGAAATGTAATCTGAAGCTTCATTTATGGTGGTTTTATTACATATTTTTTTAACTCTTTAAACAAGTTTACAACTTATTTTATTTCTTTTCCTGCAATTACTTTTTACATGTAGCTTATACACTGTTTGTATAACCTTGTGATAAAACTAGATAGAAATAAACTGATTAGATGGTAAATGAGTTACATAGCAAAATTAAGCTTATGTGATGATTAGAATAGATACATGTAACTGAGATGAATACAGCCTAATCAGTCTTGCTCTGTAGCTAGTATAAATATGTTATCTCCTGGTTCTCCAAAGAAATCAGTAAAGGTCATCAAAATGGTTTGCATTTCCATAGTAATGTTGTTTCTTATTGAAGGCCTTCACTGAAAAAAAAAACATCAGAAGGATAAAAACATGTGTATCTAAATACCAAAAACATAAAATGAACTAGGGAAATAATACAAATAAAACAAGAAAACAGTGGAGTATGCTATGATGACCGATATGTTAAAAAAAAATATGCAGTACTATATCATGACACCAGATGTATAATGTAAACCCATTTTTGTCTGCTTTTCAAGGTAATAAAAGAAGTAATATTTGTTTTTAATGTATTAGCAATTATTATCAAGATTAAGCTTACTTGATCACATGCTCAGCGACCCCCCCCCCTCCCCCACTCGCTCCACCTTCAAAAACACTTTGGGTAATTGTACAGTAGTACAAATATTTATTTCCCAACAAATTATCAACTCACACATAGAATGTACATATTCTATTTATTTATGAACATGTGATTCTACATTTAAAACTAGTAAAAAGACCTTGCTACTTGATCAGGATCATGTCAGGAATTATGGAGAGTGACAGCCGAAAGAAGAAATATTTTTTTCTTGCAAATCTTTCATGATAATCTCTAATGTGTCCTTGTTTTGAGGATAATGATATTGCTATTGAACAAATGGATATTGATTCATGTTATATTAGAATCTGAGAAAATAAAACAGTGCCACTGAACTTTATTTTGGATTGATATGCAAAGATGTATACTTAAAGATGGTGTCAGGCTTTTGCATTCCTTGAACCCGATGGCCTCAATAACAATATTTTCCCACCATTTGATAAAGCTAGAAGACGAGTGATAATGGTTCTTTAAAAAAAAAATAATTTGATGGATATCTATTTTTGAACTTTGTAAAAGTAGCCCTAAATGCTTTCAGGCTTATATATCCCGCACTGAGTACCCTGGTAAGATACAAAGACAAAGACTCTAAAAATGTGCAAAAAGCTGACCCTATCTTTAAGTATTGTCAAGTATTCATCATAGGATGTAATTCAATAGTCCTTGTTTAAAGCAGTTGTAGTTATTAAAAAATCAATACTCAAATTCAGTCCTCGAGTAGTATTTACTTTTTCCCTGATGAGTTCTAATTTATGCTGCTATTCCAAACTTTTTTTATAGTAGAAGCTTAAGTTTAAATTGTTAAAATTTCAAATGTTACATGGTCCAAGAAGTGGTACGTAACAAATGATTTCTTTCCTTTTCTTCTTCCTGCAGGTTGTCTACTTCACTGCCACCTTTCCGTACGTCCTGCTCACCATACTCTTGATTAGGGCAGTCACATTACCAGATGCCATTGATGGGATTTATTTCTACCTCAACCCAAACATCACTAGGCTTGGGGACAGCCAGGTAGGTGTCAATAATCATACCTCTAGTCAATTTTCATCCCAAAGGCATTGTGCAAGCATGAATTTGGTTGGGGTCCAGTTATTGTATGTGGATGTCCTATTATTGAGAGCTTTTGTTATATGTACCAAAATGAATTATTTCAAGTGTTCAAAACCCCCAAAATTGATACATGTTGACTGTCAATAACCCATTGCTGAGTTATCTTCCCCTATCATGTGCATATCGTTTAAAACATGATTGTACATGTATCCTCCCAGCCCCCTTCCCCCTCCCCTTACATTTATAAAATGTTGTCATATTCTCAGATACTTGAGGTTTACATGCAACAATCATCTATTTACAAAAGTCTCTGCAGTATTTCTGGGGAAAATCATTTGAAAATAGAAACAAGCTATTATCGATATGGTGGCAGGAGTGGGATACTTATCTTGTCATTATAGTTGTGACCCCACCTTGCTATCAGTAACACTCAATAGCATGGAAACAAACCTGCCATGCTATCAGCCACACCCAGTAATATGGAAATAAACCAACGTAGCTACCATGCAACCACAATCCGTCATGGAAAAAAGCCGACCGTTATAAATATGGTGGCAGCGGTGGGATATAATACTATCATTATAGTTCTGAACCCATCTTGCTGGCAGCCACACCCAGTCACATGGAAAAAAATGCATCTTGCTACCAACCATACATAGTAAGATGAAAACAAGCCTACCTATCTACCAACCACGCCCAGTAAGATTGAATCAAGTTGGCCGTTATAAATATGGTGGCAGTGGTGGGATATAAATGCTATCATTATAGATTTGAAACTACCCTGCTGCTACACACACACCCAGTATCATTGAAATAAATGCATATTGCTACCAACCACATCTAGCAAGATGGAAACAAGCCTACCTATCTATGAACCACACCCAATAAGATGGAAAAAAGTTGACCATTATAAATATGGTGGCAGTGGTGGGATATAAATGCATCAATTAATAAGATCTGAAAACTACCTAGCCTGCTGCTGCACACACCCAGTAACATGGAAATAAACCCATCTCGCTACTTACCACATGCAGTAAGATGAAAACAAGCCAACCTATCTACTTACCACACACAGTAAGATGGAAACAAGTTGACCATTATTAATATGGTGGCAGTGGTGGGATATAAATGCTATCATTATAGATCTGAAACTACCCTGCTGCTGCACACATCCAGTAACATGGAAACGAACCCATCTTGATACTTACCACATGCAGTAAGATGAAAGCAAGCCTACCTATCTACTTACCACACACCGTAAGATGGAAACAAGTTGACCATTATTAATATGGTGGCGGCAGTGAGATATAAATGCTATCATTATAGTTCTGAAACTACCCTGCTGCTACAGACACCCAGTAACATGGAAACAGATACATACCAACCACATGCAGTGAGTTGGAAACAAGCCTACCTAATAACCAAAAACACCTATTAAGATAGAAACAAACCGACTATCATTGATATAATAGCAGCATTAGGATGCCAACCTTGTCATTATAGTCCTCAACCCTCCTAGACACCAACCACATCCAGTAAGAATGAAACAAACTATTATTAACATGGTGGCAGCGGTGGGATACCAACCCTTTTATTATACTAGTTCTGAACCAACCTTGCTACCAACATCATGCATTTAAATGGAAACAAACAAACTATAAATGATATGATAGCAGCATTAGGATACCGACCTTGTCATTATAGTCCTCAACCCCCTTAACGCCAACCACATCCAGTAAGATGAAATAAACTGATATTTAAAAGATAGCAACGGTGGGATACCAACTATTTCATTATAGTTCAGAAAGCACCTTACTACCAAACACACCTAGAAACATGGGAAAAAACCCACCTAGCTACCAACCACACCCAATGACATGGAAACTAACTGACTATTATTAATATGGTGGCAGCTGTGGGATACTGACTATTTTATTATACTTCTAAACTCACCTTGTACCAACATCATGCATATAAATAGAATTCAATTTGCCTTCAATTTGCCTATAAAGATTAAGTACATTATGCAAACTTGATCACAAAGAAATTTTATATCAAATATTTCAATCTCATTTTCCCATTGATTCAAGTTATAAATGTACACCCATCTGCCAAAAAAAAAATCAACACATGAGAGCATAATGAAGCATGTCCTTGAACTGTGCGGAGGAAGGTTTGAAGGAAGCGGCACTGGTAAAAATGAAAATAGAATTTGTACATAATGTCGTCTGCTAAGAGCCAGAATGGCGTTGACTCATATCCTTTAACACAGACTTAATGCCCTGTTTTATCTTAATGATACCCTACATATAGGTGCACGTGTGCAATCTGACTGGTCCATTGCATAATGAATACAAATCTAACTCTAATGCTGTGATGATTGCCTGATTTTATTCTTTTCATAATCCTTTATTCCTACATTTATTTCCCATTCGAATAGATCAAAATCAGACAATAATGCATATATCTGTTAATTTTTGCATTCTTTTATTTTCCCCTCTTTTCTTCAGGTTTGGATGGATGCTGCTACACAGATTTTCTTTTCTTATTCGATAGGTCTCGGTACCATGGCTGCTCTTGGTAGCTACAATAAATTCAATGTGAACTTCGTCAGGTAAATCATAAACAAAATTGCCTACAGCTCAGTGGCTAGGTTAGGATATCAGTGCTTAGGGCTTTAACAAGAAGAAACTAAATTTCTCTTATTTTGTTATTTTTTATTCACTCTTTTATTTTGTTTTTCTCATGGGGGCATTTAGTATCAAATATCAATCTGTAATGTTAGGGTCGTATGTACTGATTTGGTTACAATAAGTCTGAATTCACTATAGGAAGTTCACACACTCAACTCACATATGTGAAGGAAAATTCTGCTAAAAACAGTTTAATTATTTCAATCGTCTATCTAACCTTTTTTTTTTTTTTTTTTTTTTTTTTGCATTGAAATTAGCTATATACAGCAGCCACAAACAAATTATTTCCCAACTTAAAATAAAAAGAAAAATCTAATCATGGTTCTTATTTATTCCTAATTAAAATACATAAGAATCATTGGCAGAATTAGGACCAGTCACAGGGTTTGCGAACTTCCGTCTCTTTACCATATTGCCTGTATCTGATGCTCTACTCCCAAATCATCTTTGAATATAGGGATGCAGTCATTTTCGCCTGTACAAACAGTGGCACAAGTCTGTACTCTGGTTTTGTGATTTTCTCCGTTTTGGGCTTCATGGCTGGCAGGCAGGGGGTTGAAGTTGGAGACGTAGCAACGTCAGGTAATTCTTAAAAAGCAGATCAAAAATAAACAGTGACTATCTCTCTCTCATACATCATCATCATCGCCCTGGACCCCAGAGGAAAGCAAGAGACAGCGAGAGAGAGAGAGAGAGAACTCACTGCCAGGTATTTTCGTAGACACATAGGGACCAAGCAACCTCTCCTGCTCGGTTTTCTGCTTTTTATCTAACAGGTGTGACCTTCTTGCATTTTTTTTTTGCACTTTTCATGAATACATAAATAGATATATATATATTAACACTTCAATCAAATGCATCATATTCAATATCCATCCGGTATCATAACGTACCATTCAGGAACTTGGTGTGGCAGCTCATCACAAATTCATACAAAGTACTCTCATACAAACTATATCATTCATCTGACTGAGGATCTCACAATTATTATTTTTATCAGAAAGTGAGTTACAGTAGGCAAAAAATACATCCCTCAATCAGTGCCACAGCATATTAACAAATAATGAGATTGATTTGATACAGTACATGCAAATGACACACTGGCTTCATTAACCTATAAGTTGTAATCAAGTCATTATCACAATCAATCATCGTCATTTGGATATCTTCATTTAAACCAAGACTGAGTGTGACATTCCAAAACATTACAATATTTATACATTTATATTTATTTATTACAATACAATACTTCAAGTAAATAGACATAGTTTTGGTAATCTCGAGTCTTTAAACTTTTCTTAAATTTAATTGAATAGAAAGGGGAAAATCACTTTAGTTCAGGAAAAAATTACACAAAATTAATAATTTTCAAATTCATATATTACTTATCAAATTTTCTGACAAGGTTTGCAATTATAAGTACTTTTGTCTTAAATTTGGTCAGTACTCAGTAATCTGCTTTCAGCATTATCCTCTTTATTATTTCAATTATATTTTTTATATTCAATCCTGACACTAGAACCTTGAAGATTTGTATATTTTCTTAACTCACATTAACAAATATTATATATTTATCAGTCAAAGCTACTTGAATCAATCATCTTTTGAAAAGATGGTTTAGATAAAATTAATTTTCATGTTTACATTAAGATTTAAATTCTTTCAGGTTCTATTTCATATTCATTTTATTGATGACTACCTGTTCTACCATTCGTGCTTCACTAAACTCTAACCATTTCAAAATAATAACCATAATAAAAATACATTGAAACATTCAGTTACATGCAAATTCTTTGGATGAGCATTCAGCTTGTAACTATTATACAACTAAGAATATCTGCAAAACTTTAAAATAACATCATACATTCTAAAAAGCAAAATATAAAGAAAACATTCCTTCTTATTATTTTAAGCACAGCTTTTAAAAGAATTTTTCTGTTTGATGAGAAAAGGTTGCAAATAGGACTATATATTTGGGGCTTTAACTCTCACATCTTTCTGCAAGTGAGAAGTGCATTTTGGTGGTTGAAGTGTTTTTGATGAACAATTTTAAAGTGCCTTGTAAGACGCTGAAGCCACACTTGAGAACTTTTGGTTGACCATTTTCACCTGGGATGGAATTTTGGTTACACTGAATGGTTCCATTTGGGACCTCAACTTTGAACAGTATTTTTTGGTTTGGAATGACTGAAGTTGAGAATTTGAACTTTTGGCCCTTGAATGGTTTACCCGTTCATTTTTAAACGTGATCCTGCCTTTTTTCGCCAGCATCGCCCAAACTTAAATGCCATGGATTTTGGGGTTGTGTTAAAGATCTGGAATTCTTTTTGATGACCCTTGCACCCCTACAACCAGACTTTAATTAGACTTTGGAAGAAATCATGTGACAGTTATACCTTTCTATCTGTAGTCCTCATTAGTTCTATGGATATTTATAAATAAATTGTAAGATGTCATGAACCTTCCAGTTTCACAATTGCCAACATACTGGCAGCAGATTGGACCTTTCAACAAGTTGAAGGCTTCAAATGCCTTACAATTTGGATGATAATATCCAAAGGACCATAAGGGACCTCGGTTGAAAGGAATTTACTTGAACTATATTGTGATTTCTTCGAAGATCCTGTTTAGTCTGATGGTAAGGTATACAGTGGGCTTTAAACAGGGTATGAATTCAGCTTATCCAATACAGATACCTGTTATTGTTGAATTTCATCCATAGAAATATGGACTAGTTTGGAATTTATTTTGTATTAAAGCTTGATCAAATAGATATTTTTCTTTACCCATTATGGGAGAGGCATGGTAATAAGGAAACCTTGCAACATACATGTACAAGTTTTTCCTTTAAATTTATATTTTTTACTCTGAAAAGATCTGTAAATTGTCGGATACACAGTAAATGTAAGTTTTCTTTGATATTTCAATTTGATATTTACAAAATTGGTCTTTCCAAAGAAGGGAATGGAAATTAGGCCTTTTTGACAAGTTTTTGGATTTTTTTTTTTTTTTTTTAATCTGAATATTTAAGGATGTTATTTCATTGGTAGAGCATTCTTCTTGTAAACTTGCAAACAATTTTTTTAAAATTCATTTTACATCTCAAATTTTAATTTTTGTAAGTTGCAGTGTCACATTGATGTCTTTTTGTTTAAGTAGCTGTTCATTTAAGCACTTCAGAAAATGTTTGAAAATAACATTAAAAGGATCCACATTCCAGCAATTTGTTAACTCTTTTTCATATTGTCATGAAAACAGACAATTTCAGCTCAATGACGGACAAGGAATGAATTGTGAATACTTTGCAGTGCTTGTAAAATTTATCAAAAACCAATACAGAGAAAAAAAACTTATATTCACACAAGTCACTTGTCCTGGACTTTAGTTTTTCCTTAGATATGCATAGCTTAGAATCGTTAAATCTGGTGAAATATTATACTAATATTTGTATATTAATATCTTTGGAACAATAGATTTGAGCCTTCGAAATATATTTTTTCTCAAAGAAATTGGTATTCTGATGCACTGTAACAGATTTTTTTTTTTTGAAAAAATGAATAAAAAGAATAAAGCATTTCCTAAAGTCATTTGCATTTTGCATTTAGCAGTTTTATGAAGAAGAAGAAGAAGGGGGAATCTGCTTCTTGCATACTCTATGGCTCAGCAGCTTAAAACAATTGAATTTGTGCAAGTTATGAGGGGAAAAAAGACATTTTTTTAGGCAACATTATTTGAAATGGATTTCCAAACCCTACTTGATATAGAACTGTGCTGCATGCCCTTTGTGGCATATCTTTTATGCATTCATTCATTTTGTGTGTATCATATAGTTTTAAAGTACTGTCCTATCTTGGCCCTCGGCCCACCCCCTCTCTGGTAAGTATGTGGTGAGTACGTAGCCACACTTTAATGGAAGCAGAATCAAACTTCGCCTTCTGTAAAAACAATCCAGAGAAGCTTCGCTATCATCAACAGAGAATATATTATAGTATTGTATGATTGCTTTTATATTTTTTTTTTTTTTTATATATTGTATTTTACAAATCAATACAAATATTTTAGCAAACACTGAAAAAATTCTTCTAGTTTTGAAATGAATAACCAGAAAATAAAGACAGGTGTGCCATTACACTATAATAAAAATGTATCTCTATTAGTATTTTTGAAATAATAATTATGTACATGTACTTTTGCAGAATTGTATCTCCATTTGATGTTGACATGGTTTAAGTTTGTTTCTGGCATGTCAAAAGCTTTGGTTAAATCATGATGGAATGGATTTACTGTGTTAATCCAGCTAAAAAGTATATGGAACATTTACAATGCTAATTATCTCAAGGTCACCATTTCTTGTTCTACCCATAATCATTATGAATTAGTGGTATAATTATGTACACCCACATGTTTTTTTGTACAATTATGTACCTATAAAAATATTGAAAAGTGGGAATTGATAGTCTTTCAGGTTTTTAAATTGTTTTCCCCCTCAGTGCCCAGTGTAATGTGTCAGACCAACTCATTCCAGCTATGTACATTACATTATTACCGATATATACATCAATGCTTTCTTAATGTGAATTCAAACATTTTGCTGTATAGATTGTTTACCTACTAGGAACCAGAAGCTGTGTTCTTCACATTTTTTTTTTTTTATTCCAACTTTTCTAGACTAATAGCACAATGTGCACCTCGTTTAAAACCTTTCATTGTATCTGTTTTCATGTGATGACAAGCATGTTACCTGTAATGTGTGATACATTCAGCTTTTATTTAATGTTCATCATGAAAGACGACATAAATGTAGAATTGGTCCCAATTTGGTCCCTATTATTAACTTAGGATGGGGTACACATCAATAAATTGTTAAGTTATTGATATAAGTAGACAAATTAGAAAAGTTTATTTTGTTAAGGTCTCTAGAAAGTGTCGGTCGAAGTGAGCGAATATCTCTGAAAAATAAGAGAACTGGGCCTGGGTGGGTCAAGATCCCTATTCTGAGCAGCAATGGAAACTTCAAAATAAATCCTCTTTTGTTTACTTATAAATGTAAGTAAGATGGCAAGAAGATTGTGTGTGGGTTAAGATTTTTCTTTCTGTGCAAAACATTCTCATTGGATATTCAGAAGCATAATATGAGGTGTATATAATTATAGCACCTTACAATTAGCAGATCTCTCTTATTGTTAGAGATTTTATATGTAACTCATGAGGGACTATTTGCTTAAAGGTAATTGTGGTTGATTATAACTTCTCATGTGGTTTTAAAGTATTATGTAGATTCCTACAGATAGATTTACTTTTTGAAAAAGGAATTAAATAGTAAATAAGTGTTTAACTGCCCATGTATAGCCAACATAGCACATTGCCTAAATCAAAAGTTAACATTTATTACTGGACATTGCATGGAGAGGCAAATGAGTTTTGGACAACTTTACGCCTACTTCCAAGGTACGAATATTTGAAATAATCCACTAAAATTCAATTCCGAAATAGTTTTAACAAACACAATGTTGAAATATTGGGGTCAACATTAATTTAGTCAAAGGTTTATATGGATAAAAATCTGTATAGATATTAGAAGGGGCCATGAATGTTTGCTTCATTGGTAATAAATACATTGTAACCTTGCATGAACCAAGAGGCTGATTACATGTGACAATGGTAGAGATGGAAATGGCAATGATCTATTAACCCCCCCCCCCCCCCCCACCACTACCACCACCACCACCACTACTCCACCATCCCCTCAATATTCTCTCTCCCTGTCCCAGTCCCCCTCCCCCTTTGCATCTTCTTGTTTTTCTCTCATCTCCCCCCCCCCCATAAAATTTGATCCCGACCTAACATACCTTTGATAAACACCCACCCAGCTTAACATCTTCCCCCTTTAAAGGGAGAGCGAACTGAGCAATACTCTCATTGACTGTGTGTTATAAATAGCTAGTCTTAAAATATACCTTTTGAGATAACTATTAACGAAATGGTGTCATATTAACCTACAATTTAATTTGTTTTGGAAAACTAAAATGTTTTGAGGGGGAACTTATGTGTTTCGATACAAGGCAACATAATTATCATGGTGCGAATTCATTGAGTAGTGAAAAAGTGTGTTTTCATTCAAATGGGCCTGAATTATAAGACTACACTATCAGGATGTTGCATTGTGGGCTAGGAATTGGGGCAAAATCAAGTAGTTGAGAACTTGAGGTGGTGCTATACAAGGCTGCTAGTTCGTACTGGCTTTAACATCCAGTGGTGGATCCAGCATCACATCTGACAGAGGATTTACAATGTACATAGGCTATATTGTCTGAGGATAAAAGCAGTTATCATCCCAAGGCCTGTGTAAATCCTTTATCAGAGCTGGTGCTGGATCTACCACTGACATCATCAGTTCCAGTAGGGTCCCTGCTTCAATTAATCCTAGGGGGCCTACTAATCTTTCATGTCTAACCTTATAACATTTAACTTTCACTCTGCAACTGTACTACTATACTCTTATTCTTTGCCAGATTTACCTCTGCCATTTGAACATCATCATCAAGAGGTGCCCAATCTCAAATCAAGCGTGTGTTCAGTAAATGTCATTAATGACAGCATTCCGTCTGCATAGTATGTTACATCTAGATGTTGACCCACTCCTCCATAAAAACCAGTATTCGCTGTAATAATAAGCATTTAGTCATAATGAGATAAACGCTGCCTTGATTCTGACGGAACGTCGTCTCTGTTTCTTTGTTCTCCGTGCCTTTGAATGTGTTTAGGTCCAGGGCTTGTATTCATAGCCTATCCAGAGGGTATATCTCAGATGCCTATTGCTCCTCTATGGGCTTTCCTCTTCTTCTTCATGCTCATCATCCTGGGTATAGACAGTCAGGTAGGTTTGCTTTCTACCACCATCAGTTCCCACTAAGGTACCTTCCCAAAAGTTAAAGCCGTGGCCCGCTGCGTGAACGCCGCACAGCGGCGCTTTATACCAGCTGTACTAATCCCCTTCAATTAAGTCAATGGAAGAATAATAGGGGAACGGTATATCCTGCCTATGAGCCCGCTGTGCGGCATTCACGCAGGGGGCCGCGGCTTTAACTTTTGGGAAGGTACCTAACATAAAGTTACCATCAATTGCAAATTTGAAACAACCATTCTGATTGGTTAAAAGTAAGATTTTTATAAAAAGAACTCCAGGCAACAAGGATCGTGATTGGCTACTGTCAATTTACAATTGATTGTAATACTTTTTACAGGGCCCACAATATATAAACAAGATTAAATAGATTTGATCAACATACACAGAGGGCTAGTCCCTTCCTCCAAATTGCAGATTTTTTATTTTACCTTTTAAAGTTTGACATTAAAAAAGCTTTTTATCGTAAAATTTAAGCAGAAAAAGTATTTTTATTATAAATACTACTTGTTTGCACATAAAATATTATCTGCTGACTGTCATAAGGCTTTTACTAGTCATATCATGCCTTGAAACTAGTTTAAACAAAGATGCATGGAGTATAGATCTTGAATTTATTATTTTGAAAACGCTTGGTCATGGCTCCACACTAAGTTTTTATGTTTCTGGAACGAAACACCGGAGGTCTACTTGCCCTATTTTTTCTTGATCTTTATAATGTCGTATTGTTTGTGCTTGTAAAATTCTTTATCAAGAAAAAGGTCTGCTTTGATCATAAATTACCATCTACATACACACAAAAAAAATCCTTAACCAAACTGATTTTAACTACTTTTTGGATCAAACTCTAAAAGTGCTGAGTTGTGATAGAGTATATTTGTACAGTCCCTTTGAACATAAGTTTTACCCAAGTTTCTGTACATTTATGACAATAACTCAATTTGGCACAAGCAAAGTCCTCATTTCCATTGTTACGACTATTTATACAATATTTTGAAAGTCTTTTAGGATACACACGCCCAAATGCACATATTGTTAATATTTATTCAGAAGATCCGAGTTTTCAATTACATTATGATTGGAGTAATATAACTGTGACCTGGAGATCTTCATTATCAATGTAAATTTGTTTTGAGCTATTATCATACACAGTTTGTTCTGCCATCTAACATACAAAGTGGACGTCCTTGATTAAATATGTTTAAGGGATGTTCATTAAACATGACCCATACTATTGAAACACGCCAAGTCATGTGGTGACAGTACTTCTTTTTGAAAAAGATAGACCAATCTAATTTCATTACTTTAAAATTTCAAATGAATTGAAACCAAACAAAATTTAATCTGAAATGTTTATCATGTATCACAATGTACATTGGTTGCTTGAGTAAGCTAAATACAGACAAGCCTACACAAAATTGCTAAATCACATTTGTTGAGAAACCTTTGAGAAACATGCAACATTATCCTCAACATCCTTTTTGAATACTTGTTACTCTGCAAAATAAAAATCTTTTAACAATTTTCTTGAATGTCAGTAATCAACACCCACCCTAACAGCTGTGTAGATTGCCTTATCTCAAGATTGAGTGAAGTTCAAACCATATGACTAATGATCATGCAGTTTTATGTTGCCAAGATCTTTAAAGGAAACATTCAAATCTATTGCACAATATGATTTCTAAATAGCTTGAAATTTAAACAAATGTTACATTGGTTACTTATGAATAGATGATATTCATACTTGTTTGGGATAATTTGACTGATAATATTCATATAAGTGTGGGATAGCATTAATAATAATACATGTATATTTGTTTAGGACAATATACATGTAAATAGTAATAGCAGTTTAGGGTACTATAATTCTGGATAGGGCTGTAGAATAGAATGAACTATGCATATGCAGATCAAGGGGGGCCGAAGGGGCCACGCCCCCCCCCCCCCCCTATTGGCAGCGCAAAAAAAAAAGAAAAAAGGGGGGAGAAAAAGAAGGGGGAAAAGCAAAAATAAAGAAGATTAAATGTAAAAACAAGAGGAAAAAATAAAGAAGACTGAAATAAAGCCAGGTCGCAATTCTCGCATCCGCGTTACTTGACCAAATCATGTTTATAAGGATTAAAAAAAGTGCTTACAATTTCAGCTTTCGCTTTGCGCTTAGATTAGTTTGTTTAGTAATACGTAGGCCTATCCTGTTCATGATGATTACAAAAATAGCCCCCCCCCCCCCAAAGTGCGTTAGCACTGATGAGATAAAAAATCTTGCCATGGGGATAACAAAAAAAAGCACTAAAAATGTCTCGTTTTCATTAATATATTTAACAAAATATTGTTAGTGCTTTGTGCTCGCTTTATTGTTGATGAGATGATTATCATCTTGAGCATAGCACAAAAAGTGTTCAAAAATGCATTTTTTTTTTCAGGCTAATATATCACAAAATTTCGGCTTGCGCTTCGCGCTCGTTTTGTTATGGGATAATCATCCTCTTGAAGTTTCTTGAGCATAGCACAAGAAGCATTTAAAATGCCCTAAATGCACAATTTTGGCTCGCATTGTTGAATGAGATAGGCATCTTCTTTATGAACATAGCAGAAAAAGAGCTTAAAATATTCTATTTTCAGGATTATATATCAAAAAAATTTCAGCTTGCGCTTCAAGCTCGCATTTTTTCAAGATAGGTATCTTCTGTAAAAGCATAGCACAAAAAGCGCTTAAATATGCATTGTTTTCAGGTTGTTATATAAAAAAATTTTGGCTCGCGCTTCGCACTCGCATTGTTTGATGTGATAGACCTAGGTATCTTCTTTATGAGCGTAGCAAAAAAAACGCTTAAAATGTACTATTTTTAGGTACATTTTTTGCCTCACGCTTCACGCTCACATTTTTAATT
Source organism: Paracentrotus lividus (assembly GCA_940671915.1). Taxonomy (NCBI): domain Eukaryota; kingdom Metazoa; phylum Echinodermata; class Echinoidea; order Camarodonta; family Echinidae; genus Paracentrotus; species Paracentrotus lividus. The sequence continues at coordinate 7,247,636 of CALNVZ010000174.1, forward strand.
GAATACATTACCTTGTTCATGAAAAATGCAAATAATTACACCCCCCCCCCCCCCCCGGCACTTAGCTCTGAAAGCAGCTGATCGAGGGAAAATATGGATTAATTTTTTTCCGGTCCCCCCATTGGAAAATGCTGGATCCGCCCCTGCTATGTGCATGATTATACAAAGTGATAGATCTACCAAATTTAAAATATTCAAATTTCATTGCATTGATACCAGAAGAGAAAGTAATACATTATCCCTTTTCATTCATGAAGAAATGAAATCAACAATAATTATCATATCAAGATCAACTGGAGCAGTCTTTATTTGCAATATTTTATTTTGTTTATTTTTTCTTTCATTTTTCATTACAAAAGGTACCTGGGAAGCATATGTTTAATATGTATACCTGAAAAGTAAAAACCACAAATGCTGACAATAAGCTCTTTTTCTGATTTGTTTAATATCCAGTTTGTTGGTGTTGAAGGCTTAGTGACTGCATTCATTGATCTCTTTCCAAACTATTTGCTGAAAGGGAGTAGAAGAGAATATTTTGTTTTCTTCACCTGTCTCTTCTACTGTATAGCTGGTTTACCTATGGTTACATATGTAAGTATATATACTGCCCTCTAAGAGTTTGGGTTCACCTCACCTAGCTATGTTTGGTAATTTGGTCCAAATGTTGTTTAAGTACACAAAAATACATTATGCAAACAATATACTTCATGATTATCTCTCCAATGGAGGAATTAAAGGCGGTCCTGCCCGAGCATCGCTAAGCTAAAACGAGGACTCAAGATACGATCTGTGTGGTCGCCGCCATATTGTTCACGATCGAGAACATGACTTAATTTGCATACGGCCGGTTGTCAATCAAAATTAGTGCAAACACGCGCCAGCCAATCGCGATCGCGCTGTGAGTGCGAGGCGTACAGCGTATGTGGATACTCTGTTTGTGTATAAAGCATTGTATCAGTGCACTTTCAGTGAATGCATATACACAGTGTTCGGATCTCGAGATTATCACGTGCATAATACTTCTCGCTTGCACAACAGGCGGGGACATCCGAGCGGTCGAATCATTGCCGATAACAAATTGGCTCATTTCTTCGCCAATCGTTCGGGCGTTCTAGCTTTCGGTTTTTGGACCACTGCGTAAGAGTCGCACATCGTTGGTGTGAATGGGCAGCTTGCACAGTTCGTTACCGCGTACGTATTTTGAACTCCCTCTACACTATGGGGAACGTACACCTTTAAGAGATAGTCAAAATATACAAAAAGTGCAAAACATGATTTTGCACTAATTTATTTGATTATTGAAAAGTGGAGAAATAAGGAGGTCAAAGAGTAGATGTCCATAGAGGACAAAATTGAATATAAACTAGTATGAGATTGTTGTTGAGAGACTTCATGTTTTGAAGTTCATGTAGAGCCATATGTCAAAGCCGTAAATGAGTTGATACAGACTTCCTGTGTTTATTGACAACTGCCAAGATATTCCATTGGTTCATTGATCTAAATGCTTGATGGTGTGAAAAATGATATTTCCTGGACGTGCCCAGGGGTTTGCTAGCCTGAACAGGATGTATGGTTAATCAATCTAACCATATGACAAAGTTTGCACGGATCAGAGATTATTAACTATTTGGAAGTGAAAAATTGAATGTTACCGAAAATGGACTTAGCCCAAGATCTTGTCTTACTTTTTTGTCCTCATTGGATTAATACAACGTTATTATTTTACCGTGTTTGGGATCTGCCAACTAAAAACAATAAGTCACTAGTACTCATTTTGTGGTTTTATGGTTTTTCTGAAACAACTTCTTCCATTATTTGCTATGTTCTAATTTATTTGTTTAATGTTAAGATACATTCACATTCTGATAAGGTGTATTGAATATGCAAAATATTGGTCTGGAGACTATGAAAAGTGTTGAATATATAAATATTGAAATTGAATTGAATCAGTTAAAATCTCTGTTAAGTGAAATTTATCAAATTACTAAACTTAAAGATGTGACAAGATTTACTTTATGAGTTCTGCTGAGTTGTTAATTCAAGTCTATAGTCACATGCTTTGGGAAATATTTATGGAATATCTAGGACAATGTAAATGTTTACATGACAACCTGTCATTTCGTACATATTTTGTGATTATAGGGAGGAATGTATGTATTCCAGCTGTTTGACAACTATTCAGCCAGCGGAAGTGCACTCCTATTTGTATCCTTCTTTGAGAGTGTTGCTATAGGATGGGTCTATGGTGAGTATGATTTTAAAAAAAACAAAAACAAAACAAAACATGGGTGCTGCATGTTGCATAGAATTTGTGATTTTTGTACCATGTTAAGATACTTTACCATCGGTGGTAACTGTTCTGAAATACTGGATTGTGATTGGCTGTTGCACAACTTTACCAAGGTAGTTACCATTTACTACAGTAGCATATTTTTATGCAAAGGTACCCAGGACATACCCCCTCCTTCCCCCTCCCCATTTAACGTTTTCCCTTATGCAAATGATAATAGTCCTACATTAAATACATTTTAAGCACATTTTGATAAGATATACAGTGCATAAAAAAAGTTTTATTTCAAATTACACACCATCAGAGTTATGTTGCATATACCACTAGTTGTAACTTTGCCATCAATGGTAACTTTCATAGAATACCAGTATTTGATTTGATTTGCTATTGAGCAATGCTACCATGATAATTACCATTGACACAAAGTTACCATTAATGGTAGGTTTATGCAAAGAGACCCTGGAAGCTCACTTGAATAACTGCTTTTAAAAAACACTGAGAACAAGAATTGTACTCTTACGATTTTGTAATTGGTATGTGATTAAACAAATAAAATAAATATAAAATAAAATACTTAAGATTAGGATTAGGATGTCTGGGATGTGACAGGGGTATCATGTTACATGTACATGTATGTCACACAATAATGCTTCTTTTGTTTTCCCACGTGTATGTGTTTGTGTGTAGGTGCTCGCAGGTTTTTAGGGAATTTCCGCACAATGAATGACTTCAAGGGGCTGTTTTTCTGTGGGCAATATCTGAAGCTAACCTGGCTGATAACTACTCCATGTTTTGCCATGGTAAGTTCTACTTCAACACCATGTGAGGTTATAGCCCTTAATGGGGGTTTATATCCACTTGGTCTAACAGTAATTGGTCTAGTCCTTTGATTAGCTAATAGCTCTCCTAACAATTTAGTCATATTTCTGCATGGTCTAATTCTCACCGGGTCTTATACTGCCATTTTGTGTAATAAGAAATTATCTAATTGCGCTTTTGTCTAATTTCCAAATGAATATTTGGTCTATTACTAGTTTGTTATAGGTTATTGACCAAGGGGTGTTAGACCAAATTGATATTAGACAAAATAGGCATTAGAAAAAATAGGAATAAGACAAAGTGGCAACCAGATTAAGGTAATGAGAAAAACTGGTTGAAGACAAAATGAAATAAAGACCATGTGAAATGAGATCAAACGGGCATTAGTTAAAGTATGTTTAGACCAAATGGCATTTTACCATATGGGGACCAATCAACTACTCAGTATAACTTATAATATGCATCACATGAACTCAAAATCATATACTGTAAAAGCAGAAACTTTTTGTAGAATGAAAGATTTGTGAGTCATATAATCAAAATTTTTGCAATTTTTCACTCCCCGTAATTTTCACAAATTGCAAATTTTTCTTTTGATGATTTTTTAAATCTTGTTTTACAACAGTTCTTAATATTGACAGCCCATGCAGCTCAATCAATCTTTAACCTAACTACTTATGATATGCCAGTCCCTCAATTATTCAAAGGACGATTTATGAAATATTTAATTTTTGTATGATATTGCTATCCACTGCAGGCCATCTTTATCTTTAGCCTGGTGAAATATGAGCCCCTAAAGTACAATGATGTATACGTCTACCCATGGTGGGGCTACATGATTGGATGGATGATGGCCTGCTCCTCAATGATCTGTCCTCCAACCTACTTCGTCTTTCAACTTATCTTCAACAGCAAAGGCTCACTCAAAGAGGTGAGGCAATAGTAATTACATAACTTTAAGAGAGATGAATAATGTGCATCTTAGGGCCCAGCTAGTCACATGTAGAAACTGCATGGCCAACATACAGAAAATTACAATTTTGGGAGTACATGTCTCATGCAGCCGTACATATTTCTCTTCAGGAAGACTCATTGTGTAAATTCACGTGAAATATTCATCGATATACAGTGCGTCCCAAAAATAACTATACACTTTTGAAATGGCTATCAAATAAAAAATATATGATTCTTGGGGAAAAGTTTTATATGTATGTAAAGCTTATAACCTCAACTATCATTATGACACAAAAAATTCTGAAAATAACGCATTCTTCAGTGAGCAATACCTACTTTTGTGAAGGACACAAAAAAAACAGCCTGCGCAGGAATTCGCTATTCATTTATCACCTTTGTATGGCACGCCAGAAGGGAATCAAAGAATAATGGAATGACTCAGCTAACAGAGTAAAAGATATACCAAAAGTTAGAAATAAACAATCAAAATTAAACAATTTTTTTTTCACCATTTCTTTTTCATATCATTGATTTTTGCTTTGAATTCAGTTTATTTTTGTCTTTGTTGGCTGATTTTTTTTCATTAATGCTTGAATCCGTCTTGGAGTGCCATTCAAAGGTGATAAATGAATACCGAATTCCTGCGCAGGCTAATTTTTGTGTCCTATACAAAAGTGGGCATTGTTCACTGAAGAATGGGTTATTTTCGGAATTTGTTGTATCTTAATGATACTTGAGGATATGAGCTTTATATACATCTAAACGTTGTTCCCAAGAATCATATATTTGTTTATTTGGTAGCCATTTCAAAAGTGTATAGTTCTTTTTGGGACGCACAGTAGAGCCTGAAAAGCAGTCCAATACAAATTACAAGATATTTATATAGCAATTATGTAATAGACAAATAATATACATTGTAGCAACCTAATAGACACCCAAGTTTTGTTGAATTTGCTATTATCAGACAAAAACTTGGATTTCTACTTCTAGACTTTTTCTCATAATCAGTGAAAACAATTAAGATTACACATAACAAAAATAATTATTCATACAATCACTATAGTAGTTTTCTTGTTTCAGGAGACCTTTTAATTCAGTCATGACATATGGCATATGCCCTTTCAAGTATGTTGGTTGGAACCATAATAATAATAATAATAATAATGTATTTATATAGCGCATTTTGCATTATAATGTTCAAATGCGCTGTGTACATAATTTCATTTTAAAGCTACTTTACACTTAATTACAATTACAATTATAATACTTATTTATAACATTAAAATAATACATGCCACAAATATGGGGGTACATCATACATAATACTTAACATTAATATGATACATTGAACTAGAACATAATAATAATAAAGGCACCCTTGTAAAACCATGTTGATAGATCCCCATATGAATTGGCTATGCTACTCATTAGTTTGAGCTTTATACCACACCCGCCCCCCCGCCATCCCCGTCATCGACAAGACCAAAACTAGAGACTAAATAGTAGATTGACAAACCAACAAGTGGATTAGTATATTACGCGATGCGGAATATATGTCCCCGCCAATAATATAAAATTCCCATTATATCGCATCAGAAAGATAAAAACGAAAAGTCAATTCTCTGTATTCCTGTACAATTATACAACCAAAATATGTAAAAGCTACAGAAAATGTTCCAAGTCAAAAATCCGTGAGGAAGTTTTGTAGTCCTCACCTAGTGCTATATCATAAAGCAAACAAAATTGATAAAATCGGTATGAAAAATAGCGAAGAGTAGCATTTTGTAACCAATGTACAATATAGGTCAAAATCAAGGTCAAAGGTCAAAGGGTCAATAGTCAAAATTCCTGAGGAAGTTTTGTAGTCCTCACCTAGGTGTATATCATAAAGCAAACAAAATTGAAATCGGATGAAAAAATAGCGAAGGAGTAGCATTTTGTAAGCAATGTACAATATAGGTCAAAAATCAAGGTCAAAGGTCAAAGGGGTCAAAAGTCAAAATTCCGTGAGGAAGTTTTTAGTCCTCACCTAGTGCTATATCATAAAGCAAACAAAATCGAAATCGGATGAAAAATGGCGAAGAGAGTAGCATTTTGTAACCAATGTACAATATAGGTCAAAAATCAGGGTCAAAGTCAAAGGTAAAAATTCTGTGAAGAATTTTTGAAGCCATCACCTAGTGCTATCATATAAAGCTAACAAAATTGAAATCGGATGAAAATAGCGAAGGAGTAGCATTTGTAACCAATGTACAATATAGGTCAAAAATCAAGGTCAAAGGTCAAAGGGGTCAAAAGTCAAAATTCTGTGAGGAAGTTTTGTAGTCCTCACCTATGCTATATCATAAAGCAAACAAAATCGAAAACGGATGAAAAATGGCAAAGGAGTAGCATTTTGTAACCAATGTACAATATAGGTCAAAAATCAAGGTCAAAGGGGTCAATAGTCAAATTCCGTGAGGAAGTTTGTAGTCCTCACCTAGTGCTATATCATAAGGAAACAAAATTGAAATCGGATGAAAAATAGCGAAGGAGTAGCATTTTGTAACCAATGTACAATATAGGTCAAAAATCAAGGTCAAAGGTCAAAGGGGTCAAAAGTCAAAATTCCGTGAGGAAGTTTTGTAGTCCTCACCTATTGCTATATCATAAAGCAAACAAAATCGAAATCGGATGAAAAATGGCGAAGGAGTAGCATTTTGTAACCAATGTACAATATAGGCCAAAAATCAGGGTCAAAGGTCAAAGGTCAAAATTCTGTAAGAAGTTTTGAAGCCATCACCTAGTGCTATCATATAAAGCTAACGGAATCGAAATCGGATGAAAAATGGTGAGGAGTAGCAAATTGAAGATTTTGATCACATACGGACGCACGGCGACGGACGGTATGGAATGGACGGACACACACACACACACACATACACACATACACACGTACGGAGCCCGTTTCATAGTCCCCTGCTCGAACTCGTTCGGCGGGGACAACAAATTGACCATTATATCCATCGTTAAAAGGGTGTCGATTTTGATTGGTTAGGAGCATTTCATGTGATTAAAAATAATACTACTAGAAATTAAAATGTTTCCATTTGCCCTAGTATAATTTTGGGATAGTATTCCATCTGCAAACTATTAGCGTGCAAAAGCGCAAGAGTATGCATATTGGGTGCTGTGCATGAAGCCAAAACAAGAAGTTGGTGTATGGTGAAGATTAATCAAATGTTAAGATAGAGGTATAAAGTTGCTCTTTCTTTGATCTCGATGCCATACCTCTTTTCTTTTTCCTTTTTTTTTTTTATGTGAGGGATATGAAACATGTATACATGTTTGGAGCCTACATGTACATTTGCAAGAATGGTGAAAATCTACATGATCTTAGCTTCTGTATAATTCCATTTCCTCCAGGGCTAAACCGTTCAGGAAATTGAAATTTTCAGTAGCCGCAATCTATAGATTTCACCATCTTTTGTCTGTATATTTGTTCACTGTAAAAATTTAAAAAAAATCACTATTAATATTGTTTTGCTCTCTCCATTCTTGTTTACCATTCTCAGCGCTGGACATTACTGACCACACCTCAGTTGACCCATTTACGAAGCAACGAGGTGGTAGAGGAGGTCCCTGACCTAGAGATGACCAAGGTGGATGGTGATCATGGTGAGAACGGCACCAGCCTCCCACCTTCATATGACGAGGTGGCTGAATCCCAGAATGGCAATGCCAACCTACAGGATGTTAACCTCAATGTATAGAAACCTTGTATCATTCATTCCCATTGATCCGCAGTGGTGGATCCAGGATTTGAAAATAGAGGGGGCACCAGGTCCGATGAGGGGGCGACCTGCCAACATTTTAAGATTTTTTTTTTCATGCACAGTCAGTGAGTGGTTTTCAAATTATAGAGAGGGTGCTCGTCCCCTGCGCCCTGCCTGGATCCGCCACTGATTGGTCTTTGGGGATATATCCATGCGGTTTATATCCACTTGGTCTACCAGCAGCCGGTTCGATACCTTGATTGTCTAATACCAGTTGGGTTAAAACCCCACTTCGTCTCTTAACAAATTGGTCTAATTTCTGCTTTGTCTAATACATACTTTGTCTAATTTTAACTTGGATGAAATTTGGTCTAATTGCAAATTTGTCAGCTAATTTCACTGAATTGCCTGATTGAATTTCCATCGCATTCTCAAATGAATATTGGGTCCATTACCAGTTGTATATAGGTAATTAACTTAGTGGAGTTAGACCAAATAGACATTAGACAAAATGGGTATTAGTCAAAATGGTAAATAGGCAAAGTAGTAATTAGATCATTTGACATGAGACCAAACATGTAGATATAAACCAAGTGGCAATTTACCTTCAAAGACATTTGGTGGAATATCTGTGGGAATTCACATGCCAATGTCTTTTAAAATGGGGTTCCTTTGAATGATGCAGGGATTGCTAAAGTGTGGTGCTATGCGGGGCAAGTTCACAGGCCTGGAGAGTGAAAGAATCATGTGTATTATGAGTACAAAAAGAGGTTTTGCTTCGCTCAGGTGGAGATTTAACTAATCATTCTTGCAATTCCTGTTCAATGTAGCCCTATGGTTATGAAAGCAGATCTTCCCTAGTATATATTAATGGCAGTACTTGGACATAATGCTAAATCAATCAAAGCTAAGTCAATGATTGAATAAATCAACATTATGTTTTAAATGGGAATAAATAGCAATTTATAAGGATTTTCTTTTTGTTACATATTTTAAAGGAGATCAAAATTAATTCTTCAACATCAAGCTAGTCTAAATCTGAGAGAATATGAAACTAAATTGTGTCCAAATGGGAGATATTCATCCCATTTTTTTAAAAGCTAAAAAGCATATGTAATTGAAAGAATTTCTATAATGGTTCAAATACTTTTGCAATTAATATTTCCCTGTAAAAAGAAGTAATTGTAATTACAGATTTGTTCAGAGTAATTAAGTTTTGTTACTTACACAGGGTACGCTCTGAATCTTTTGTGAGGGCCCTATCACTGGGAGGTATCATAATTCTTCTTGTACAGCTATAGACAGGATATTTATAGGCATAGAATCAAGCGTTTCTCAATTATACTGCCTATTGGTTGATTTGGTGAATCTTTGTTGTCAAAAATTGAGGGAGGTCAATTGAGATTGCAAGACAAGGGAAGACTCTTAATACAGGTGAATGATTTGAAAGTACATTGAATAAGGAAGCTGTGATTCTCAAAATTCAGCATGTCACAAGCACACTGCATTCAGAAACGTATGCAACAATACATGTAACTTATTCCTTTGTATAAATGTAAACAAATCGTGTAATTTGATTGGGGTCAATGATTTTGAAATAGCAAATAAAGTTGTTAATTTTTGTATATATTGATTGACATATACTTGTGATATTCAATAAGTAAAATATGAAATGTAAAGTGATGGTGAATTATGTAATAATATTTTAGTCATTGGGATTGGGGATTTTAATCAATTTGATTTTCATTTGCAAGAATCTAAGAAGAATTTGTACAAAGTTTGTTTCATTTTAAATTTGGGCAAATGATACATCATAATTTGTATGTCTTACTTTGAACAACTCATGCAATTTTACTACTGCTTTTTAAAATTTTCATAAAGAATTTGCAGTAATATTTAAAATTATCATAAGGTTTCCTCTGAAGCTATTTTTAATGCTTTCAATAGTTTTCTTTATCTAAAAGGGTAAAAAATAAACCCAACTTCATTTTTAATGAGAATCAAGTTTTCTCTATATAATGTGTACCTTCTTATTATGCTTCCATAACAAGAAAAAGCCATTAGAAAAAAATGTATATTTTTATATATTTCATATATATATACTTTGGGAGCAGAGAGTAATTAAGACTTTGCCTCATTCCAAGTGGCTCAAGAAAAAGCCAAAGCTATCATTATGAGATTTTTAAATGTCTTTTTATTACCTCTTATTGAACAATCTATTGGGGTAAAAATTGGTTTACTTTGTGTCAGTGTTCTCTGTAACAGAGTGAAACAAAAACAATATTTTTCAATATTTCAACTTAATCACGAGAAACTGAGAGTATTGCTTAATTTGTAGCCACTTCTTGGAAGTGTCCCCATGAAAGTTCTTTTTATTTTGATAACTTCTGCATTCATTGAGCTATGTCCATAAAGTAGGAAATATATTTGCTGTAATACCTGTAACTATTGGTAATGTCTATTGGAATTGTAACACATTCATGGGTTTTAATGTGTCTGGTAAATAGTGTTGAAAAGTAATGTTTTTGTGTCACTCTGTCACCACATGGACTTGCCATGATATTAAAGACTCCCAACTCTTATCTTGACACTAGATGGTATTGACTCAAGAATAAGGTGTACATTGGTCTGTGGCCTGTGTGCTATTTGTTCTGGGCAGACACCTAATCCATATATACCTCCACAAGATGAGCTATTTGAGGCAATCTCACTGCCATGGAACGCTACTATGTAGGTTTTATATTTCTTTCTCGAACATTAAGCCGTCACTTAATAAGAAAATGCTTTAAAATAAGCTCAAGGAAAATCATGTCCTATCATGCATATATATATATATATATATATTTATAATTGAGCAGCATTCAAGATGAGCCTTACATATATGCTATATACTTTTATTCTTCCTTATTAATGCAGTGGTCACAAAAACATCTTACATGTATTGTGCACTTCTTTACGGCAAATTACGCATACATTCTTTTTTTTTGTTCAGTAAAGGCCACCGCACACCTTACGATTGGTCTGCGACCTGATTGTGTAATAAAACGTCATAACATTGATGTGGGTATTTAGAAATAGAACATCATTACTGTGTAGAGTTCTAAATCATCGCAGGAATACTTATATGTTCAAATCAGTGACTATGTAACCTCCTTATTAAAATAAAAGCGAATTCAATATCTAATCGTAATGACGTCATAGCAATCGCACGATTGGCTACGATTTCAAAACAATTTGCCCTTTACTCCTAAATAAAGGCTTGCAATTTTCCAAAATTCGATATCAGTATTCTTACAGCTAATTTGAACCTCTAATGATAAGATTTTATTCATTCATACTTTCGGAAAATAAGGAAAATGCGATTTGTTCCAAAATCGGATCGTAGACCAGTCGTAAGGTGTGCGGTGGCCTTTACGCATGCAACAGGCATGACACACAGGGATTTTTTCGCTACACCTTTCCCTCTGCCAAATCAAAACTGTAAGAATCACAGAAATTGGCCAACGAGGCATACTGGGAATACACATATCATGTACATGTAACTTATAATCAGTTATGACCTCTGCATTAACTATATCTTAAACCAAAGATCAAATTTATTAGTGTCATAATTGGCTATTTTCTTACAAGCCACCGATCTATTGTGCATTGCATCAATATTTTAAACATGTTTGCATTCTTGCATTCATGTTTAAATAATCCTGTTAAATGAATATTCTGAATATATCTATGTTGAATCACTAAAATGCTTGTAAAGTCCAAGACAACACAGGCATGAAGGGAATACAAATCTCACACTGTTTAATAACCAAAGTCAAATAAGTCTTTCTGTTGATGATGTGTGCAATGGTAGGACCATATTGTGTGATTGCTTGTATATAAACTTATATTCATGAAATGCAATAGCTTTTTATAATTCACAGATCAAAATGCATTTTCGAGATGTAGAAGGCTGTAAAATTAATTTGTACATTGAAAAAATGGGTTTTTAGAAGGAATGTAGAGTTAACTATCACTTTATCAGAATAAAATTCCAGTTCTATATAAAGGGTTTCATCCCAAAAGTGATTGAATACACTTTTTGTAACTTTCAGAGGGGGAAATAAGCATTCGTTTACAAGATTTTTGACAGGTGTATATGGAAAAGTAATACCAAGAGGTGTATTTTGATATATTCACTATTAGTTTTTGGTTAATACATTTGCTAAAAGATGACTACGATGTTTAATGGCTCAATTTTCACCAAAAGTTTACTTATTCCTTTTTGGAATGAAACCCTAGATATAACATGTAAATGATCAAGACCAATTCTGACTCTGATGTACAATATAACACTTTGAAGCAAAGTGATACTTTCATATATTTAGCACCCATGGTGTTGCTTTATTCTAGAATTTGCTTTCTGATCCGTGTTCATCAAAGATACATATAAATGTACAAAATGCATAAAATTTGGTGTGGAAAATTATGTTTTTATTTGAAATTTTGTGTCAAAAACTGATTAAAGTCAAATGTTACTCATTTCAGTGTTTTGTGAATCGTGTAGTGGTAAAGATGAATCTATATCTAGTATTGTGAACCATGTCATAGACTAGTAAACTGATGTCTGAGTATTTCCGTCCACATCAGATCAAGCAATAAAGGCCTTGTGTTTTTCCCCTTTCAAGCATAACCAAAGTCTTTAGTACAACAAATACAATCTCTAACTGTATGTGAAGTTTTGCAAAACTCGCCGTCAATAAGCTATAAAGACACGTTAGTCACATAAGTGATCAATTCAACTAGTCTTAATTTGATCTTGTTGGTGAACAAAATATATATTTCAATAAACAGTTATTACTGCCAATCTTGTACTGTAATCATCGTCAGAATAAATGTATATTTGTGTGAAGAGCAACTCATAAATAGCAGATAATGTAAATGCCGGTATTCTCGAAAGGAGACTTAACTTAGTAGGCCTACTAAATAGGTATTTTGTAGGCCTGCTAATAATCACCCTTTGAGAATACCGGCCTAAGACTACAAACGGACGTGAATGATCTGTATTTTTTTATGTATCTTGATATGCCGAGCAAATCATATTTCAGTTGTACAACATGCATTGAATTTTTAAAGAAAAAATAAGAAATGGGCTTTCAAGCCATCTGTTTGATCAAAATCAGAATACACCTTGGTCATTCTACACCTCGACAAATATATTACTTTGACTATTATGCAGAGCTTTTTATTCATATTTAGTGCGGTGATTATTTACTGACTATATATCTGTGGATAATAGAGTTTTATATAATATATGTATATATTATATGACTAAACTATATATTAGTCTATTTTCAAATGTCCTTATTCTGTTCTTGTACCCCAAGTCTTATCAGATTGTATCAAATTACTGGCAGCTTTTTATAAAGGAATAATACATACCTGAATAATGTGACTAGTAATTTTTATATATGTAAGTACGTATCAATTTTTCCTTTTAAAAAGTGGCAATTGTGTTAGAATAACCTTTTTCATCAATCAAAAGTTATAATTTTTTTTTCCCAAGAAGACATTCATAATTATTACCTGTTCATAATGTTGTAGCCATTGCCCTTTGTAAGTTTATATCAATGTGATCCTTTATCAAGCCTGTTCAAATCATTCAAAATCATTGCTCTTGCTTAAAAGAAACAATTATTTTCTCTTGCTATAAAGTCCCATTGATACTGTCCTCATGAATAAAGTCATTTGACAATATGCAAGTTTAAACATCGGTTTTGAGCATTTTTCATTTCACTGCAGTGTGCTTTAAGTTTTTGAATCCTTGGGGGATTGTTCACAATATCATGAAGATGATCATTCAAAAGCTTGTATCTCCGGCAGATAAATATCATCACTAAGTTATACAATTCTTTCAAAGTAATATAGCTGAATCTGAATTCTTGCTTGCACGTCTTTCACTATTTTTAGGGCAATAGGGGTATTTCATTGCAATTTCTATCGCTTTTTGCTCACTACTTATCAAAAACAAATAATGTATTTGTACATATAAGTGAAACCGAATAAAAAATTTAGTTTAAATTGCACTTTATTTTGAATCAGAAACAAAACTCCTCAATTCTAAGAATTGATGGGTCTAATTTTCTAGCATATCCATTACAATACACTTTTTAAAAGCAAATTGCTGGCTGCACACATTTCTACAATAATAGTTTCTGAATTTATTTATAAAAATAAAAAAACCTTTGAATTTTGCATGAAAATCATTCTGATGTCTTCTTGACAATACCTATCAATACTTTGTATTTCAAAATAAGTAATCAATTTTCCTTTCAAAAAGACTAAGGTTATCAAAATAATTAAACTTATCTATTCATTTATAGAGAAAACATGTCAGGCAAGCCTAAGAGTAATAATGTATTCATGATCATTTCTCATAGATGGCTCAAACAAGTAGTAAATAATTGACAAAAATTACTATTATACACCTCGTAAAAATAAAATATATTGCAAGCCTAATATTTTATATTCTAATCCTTTTCTGAATTGATTATACACCCTTTTTTCATTACATGATAGGAATATATATATACTCAACTCAGAAAGGGATTATAAAATTATTTTTTTAATTACTAGTTTCAATCAAATCAAATAAAATAATTAATTTCATTCCCAAAATTTTACAACTTCTTTTACATCGTATTGTGCATTAGTTGTGTTTTTTGTGTTTTTTTTGTTTTTTTTTATCACTGTGGCTTAGGGTGATACCTACTGGCGAGAACTCAATTATAAAATTGTTAAGCCTTTTCGAAACAAACTCTCCTGGTAATGGGAAGTTTTACTATTCTGAGATTGCCAATAACTATACATTCAATTTCAATTATAAAATGCACAGCAATCAATATCACAGAGTTTCTGGTAGTAATAATAATATAAATATTGATCAAAACAAAATAATTCTGAAATCTTTACATTTTTATGCAGTGCAGCCAGTAGTGAACTGTAGTGTCTGGATACATCACTATTAGCCTACAAGGCAACAGTCAATCATAAAGATGGTTGATGAATCAGATTTGACTGTCATAATATATTTGCCCTAAAACACAAAAGGGCAAGTCCAAGCTATTTTGCGCGGTAACAAACGGGACATTCAGAGACAAAAATAGGGCTTGTTTGAAAAATCTTGAAGAAAATCTCAATCCTTTGGTATATTCCTGAAGGTACTAAGAATGCTCAACAAAAACATAAAAAATAGTTGTAATAACTTAATTCATAATTAATTTATGATCATTTATTCGTCGGTAACAAACGGGACCGCAAAAAAATGGTGTTTTCAAATTTTGACTTTGTTCACATATAACTCTGAATTTAAAAAGTAGATCTAAATTTGCAGAGTCATATCCTCTTAAACATGTGATAAACATTGTAAGGATATATTTTAACGTTAATGCAACTTCGAGTTTTCTGGCAAAGTTCAAGTTTAAAAAACTATGTCAGGTAACAAACGGGACAGTAACACACGGGACAATTATTCCATGAAATAGCCAAGGCGTAGCAACATCTTTTGTTAAAAAATCTCTCTGATAAAACAAAAGAAACATAATACAAAACACAAATGTAAGAAAAACTTATTTTGTTTCATTTATAAAGGTGGGAGGGTGGGTAATAAAAATGTTTGATTTTACATCAGCTCAGTAACTTTTGTGAGACTTTTTCTGAGACCTGAATATTTTAAGTCTAAAAATATGGAAAGCTATGTGCTAGGTTCGCGATATTTTCACCAGAGTTAGCCAAGAAAATATAAAAACAGAAAATACATACTTTTTGGTTGTACTCTTATGACAAACCTCTTTTTTAATTGGTTGAAAATAGCATTTTTAATGCATTTTATATATTTTTCATGAATATTAATGAGCCTTGTGATGTCATATGACCTTGAAATGACTTTTTGACCTCATTTGCATTAAGTTCATTTCATACCCTTTATGGTGATATATGACACATTATGTATACCTTTACAAACCCATTGACACACTTGACACAAAAATGGTCAAAAAGTCGAAAAATCACCATCTCGGGAACAAATAGCGTGGACTTGCCCAAAAACAAAAATCTCATAAACCTGCTATCATGATGTTGATAATGTTTGCTCAATCCACGTTTGGAGTTTATCCAGTTCATCTTTATTCATCTCATGATAGAGTTTGGGGTAGCTCTGGAACTGGCAGGTGACGCCAGCCTTCACCAACTGGTTCTTGGTAGACTCACCCCAGTCATGGAGGACAGGATCCTTACCTCCGTGGCATTGGAACAAGGGAGGTTTACTGGAATCACATGATGAAAGATCCTGAATGCCAAAAAAAGAAATATTGAACAACAGAAATATTAAAAAGCAGATAGTGAAAATAAACATATTATAGATGTTGAAAGTATACATTGTAAATAATCACCACTCATCATATCCATGCATTTGATGAAGTGATGTGTCTTTTTAGCAGGTTTAAAACTATACTATACCTGAACTTATTAGTAGCATATAGGAATTATATTGATTTGCATGAACTGAATTAATTCTTCAGCATTGGCAATTAAGAAGAAGAAATTTCAAGATTAGATTCGTCCCAAATGGATGAAATTGATGTTTTCTACATAGCACAACTACTGAAGGCTGACTTCTAACAAGACCAACAGTTTATGACAAAAAGAGAATATTAAATGAAAATATTACTGACATAATGAGTTCCTAAGTAATTGTAAAATAAATGACATAAGATGGTCTTTTCATTTCTATGCTCGAAATCCATTTAAATACATATGCATGCAGATATCTAAAAATATATATTAATATCAAAAGTGTGATAGTTTGTCATTTATACAAATGTGTTGAAGAGTAGCTTGCTCTGAAACTGCGATTATGTTGTTTCTACCAAATAAGATAGTAATTAAAAAGAATAACAATTATCTAAAAAGTATACCAACGATTCATTTGCAACAAACATAATAAGTGCAATATAAGCTAAAAAGGGAGAGAGAGAGAGAGAGAGAGAGAGAAACACACACACACACACACTGGGAGACCTATGGGTTACAAGGAAGTTCAATGAATGAAGGAGAGAAAAGAAATTGTTATCATCATTTATTCTTAGCACTGTCCATATGTAAAGACACTGCTAATATTAATCAAAGAAATCCAGCTACATAATTCATTTCAAATCAATCAAAGTCAATGATAATAAAGATTTGTGGAGTGGTGCTGGCTGATAGGACAGGCTTCAAAAAGGAATTTAATTGAAGTGGTGAGAAAATGTAGTTGAGGGTAGATGGGGCATAATCTGAGAAAGGAAGGAAATTCAGGTGCGAGGAGAATGTGGAGTGGGAGATTGAGGGAGAGGGAGAGTGAGGTCAAAACATTTGTAGAATGAAATGATCATAAGAGAAAGTGATGAGGAAGCTGGAGAAACGGAATTGGTACTTGGAGGGATGGAAGTCAGTAACTAAACCCTTTATTAGAGGGGAAAAGACACTAAACAAAAATGATGATGATGATGAACAATCTCCTAACAAGAGATCAATGAGCAAACCAAAAAAAGTAATCCATCAAAGTACAAACCTTATAAACTTTGGAGTTTTCATTGAGGAATGAAGAAAGTGCGAACACTCCTGCCAATTCCCGTTGGAATCTATAGGCTACATGTAAGGCCAAACAACCTCCCATTGAAAATCCACCTGTCATTCAAAACAATTAAAAAAAAAAAAAACCTGTTTGAAAAAGATAATTTACCTCAAATGAAATACCTTCATAGCAGTAAGTGGTTCAAGCTTGTAAACTTCAGGGCCGGCATTAACTCAAATGTTTGCACATGAGTTCTGGCTACTAATGGACACCTAAAAGCCCAAATGTTTTCATTACTATAATAATAAATAACCTTATAATAAAGTGAAAGTGTAGTGAGGACAGGCTTGCAAATTTCAATTCTGTGAAAAAGCAACCTTTGCAAAAATAACTTATTGTGCAGTACTTTTGCTTTGATACTGACCTACAATGATTTTATTCCTTGGGATTCCTTGGTCGACTTCTTGCTGAATAACCTTGCCAATTTCCTCACACATGGGATCAATGCTTTCTAGGTCTTCAGGAACATTGTTTGCTATCCGATTACGATCAAACCATACTGTGCTTGGAGCTCCTCCTTTTGGTGTGTAAGGTCTGTTCCAGGAAGAAAAAAAAAATAAATAAAATTTGAAATTACATCACAAATTTATCAACAGATACAATTTAACAAAACTTTTGATAAAAATATTTATCAACAATACGCTTAAACAATAAACAAAACATCTCATAAAAATATTGATTATTAAATACGCTTCAAAAATAAACAAAACATCTCATAAAAAATATTGATTACCAAATATGCTTAAACAATTAACAACACATCTCATAAAATATTGATTCACAGATATACTTTAACCTAAAAGTTAACAATATACCCCCAAAAATGAGAAGGGCCTAATATATATAGAAACATAACAAATATCAGATACCAGTACATATTAAAATGATTATTACTGTTAAACATACTTCATGTCTTTAACTCATTTAACAAAGTTTCATTTTCATTGAGAATACATTCTCCCTCCATTCAATGAATCCCTATAATTGGCTTAAATAGGCCTAATCATTTTTAGATATTTTTCAAATTAAATTGAGATGTTTTTATACCGCAGAGGGGCAGAAGGAAAGATGACTTTTGAATTGGGTAGAGAGAACTTTCTTCCAAGTAAGCTGAACAGCCATTCCTGTAATCCTTCTGATGTGTCTCCTGTATTCATTGAAATGAGGAAAGCCGCAAGGGCCAAAAAAAAAAAAACTCTTTCTATACATCAAATGATTAATAATGACAAATGATATTATAAAATGGCTCTGTGATTTTACGCATCTTGGATGGTCAAAACGGGTCACGTGTGATGCTGTATTTTTTATGCAAAGGCTCTACGTGCATTTTTCTGCGAAAAAAAAAGAAGTGATAACACGAGCTGGGTGGGGCTTATTTACTTTGTTGATTGGGATGGCCATGATGTAGATCTTGAGCTACTTACCAAAGATTCCAAGGGATACTCCCTTGGAATTTTTTGGGTAAGAAGCTCAAGAGCTAGCAAAATGTTGAAATTTTTATAATAGCCATAACACACTTCATGTGTTGTGCGATGAAACGTTAATGCAGTGATCGCTCGATAACTTTAGATGGGGGGCCGCACCACTGCATCACTCACTTGGGGCTCATTGCAGCGCGAACCCTATCTAAAGCTATCTCGCGGTGCACTGCATTACCGTTAGCGCATGCTTGGAAGTGTGTTATTGCTATATTATAGCAATAATTTATGCATTGACATTTGTAAGGCATGCATGTGGGACTGCAATCTCTGAATGGGGGTACCTAATCATGGCCATCCATCAAGAAAGTAAATAAGCCCCGCCAAGCTTGTGTTATCACTTTTTTTTTTGCGCAGAAAAATGCACGCAGAGCCTTTGCATCGAAAATACAGCATCACGTGACGCATTTTGACCAACCAGCCGGATGCGTAGAATCACAGAGCCATTTCAATTTTATAAAACTTTAACCTCGTCCTGTGGGAGTGTGGCTATGCATGATGTACACTTTAAAGTACAGATCTCAGGCCTCTACAAAAAATTTATTTTCCACTTGCCCTATTGGACAAGTGAAATTTTGTTTTGCTTGCCCAAGAGAAAAAACCACTTGCCCGCCGCGGATTTTCTTAGTTTCGATATCAGTAAAAGGATCCATTTTTGTAACTGTCCACTTATCTTTTTTGTTCAGATTTTTAGTACAAATGATCATCATAATATATTTCCCTCCAAATCTAACATTTTTTACACATATCGTTGCTTGTGTAATATTTTTGTCTGATTCATGTTTAAAAACATAGATCTATATTTTATTGTGTTTTTTAGATGAAATGTTGAAAATACATCTCAAATAATCGCTTGCCCGATGGGGCAAGTGACTTTGAACTTTGCTTGCCCACCTGTTGTTTTCACTTGCCCCGGGCAAGCAGGGCAAGTGGGTTTGTAGTGCCCCGAGATCTACTTGTAAAGCACTAATAGTAATACACTTATGCATGGTCAATTCATAATTGACCTTGCAGCACTGGGAAGTACCATACTGCAGCAGTTTTCTTCCAATGGAAAGTCAATGCAGCAAAAGTAAAAATGGTGTCTTGAGAAGGTTAGCCCAGTCAAGGTGGCATTTCCAAAAAGGGTCTAAAAATTGTACTAAGCAACATAAAAAATATCTAATTGAAGAATTATATTGCAATGATACTATAGATTATCTTAATTTATTTTGAGGTAGGTTTAACTTGTTAGAAGAAAAAGAAATCTAGAAAGTCTAACTATTTTTTTTTGTTAAAGCTGATTTCACTAATTATTATTGAGAAGTTTCCTCAGCAACCAAGAGGCCGGGCGACAGACAGCCATTTTTCAATACTGACTGATGTTGGTTTGCAGCTGTATATTGTGCTTGTAAAGTGAAACCACTCGCTCAAATGAACGGGCGCGATTGTACACAAAGTGAATGGGGGTGGAAAGAGGAAGTTTACCAGTGAGTATTGGTGAGTGCAGTGTGACTGAATGAAGCACTGCTGTATGCCTGAAATAGATGTTCCGAATTTTCTAGACAATCTGCTATAGATTTTCACCTCATCGGGGTACACAATAATGACGTGAACAACGTTTCCAATGCCATTCAGCTGCCCCCCCCCCGCAGAAAAATAATATTCGTGTAACGTTAGCGTTAGGCCCACTACGCGTACGTGGGGGCTAAGTTATTAAGTAACGAAAACGTTTTTTACGTAAATTGAAACCTTGTGTACGACGTCATTTTAGTTTATTATTACTTATACTTACCTACAGATCCATGTAGAAAGACTATACTTGAAATATGTGAGCGAGAAGCAGGGTATATCTTCTAATTTCAATCTCACTAAATTAGTCATTTGATCGTGTATATTCAGCAGCAGCCAGCATTTACTTGTTTGCTGAAGCTGACGAGCATAAAATACGGTACCTGGTACAGTACAGTACCGCGGTAGGTGTCGCTGAAAATAAAAATCATGAAGTTAAAATGACTCAACCCTACATGTAATAAACAAACTTTTGCGCAATAAAACTGCAACGTACCGGTACCCTCTTCTGACAAACTTTTTTAATTGGACAATCTGAAATAGTGTTTTGTGACTTAATATATGATAAAAGGTCAATTTTGTACAAAGGCAATGCTAATCGGTGATTTTTTTTTTTTTTTTCTTTTAATGAGTCGTGCTTTATAAAAGCTAATAGTAATCAATTAAAACTTTAAAGTATAATTTTTTCCATATAGGATGTTGTTGGTTTTTATACTGGTTTTAGATTTTATGGCACTATGAAGACCTGAGTGTATGAGATTAAATCCAGCTACTTACACTGAATAAATTGAATAGACATGTGAATTTTTTTACTGACATAATGGAGGCATATGAGCTGAGGGCAAGCCTGCATGCCTAATAAACGAATACTATAGAGGCAGTTCTGTTTAAGGGCCACAAGAAACTTTGTCTGAGCCAGCAGAATCAAAATCCGACCTTGCTTGACAAGGAGTATAGGCCCATTCATACATAAAAATATTGCATGCTCTGGCTATCATGCAATGACAAAAATTTCCAGACTGCTTCTCGGAGGCCGCAGTGAAATAAATTGATGTAATAATTTAGTATTTGTATTATAGCCAGTAATATTGCATCCATAGAGCATTATAGTAAATATCCCCCCTATACCTAATATTACAGTCCCGACATAATAAATTCAAATTTGTCAAAAATGTAGTAGTTCTTGAAAGGTTCTACAACTGACTAATCCCCTAATTCCTGTTATGCATTATATAAATAGTGCATGCTCTACCATGCAACATACTAGATTATGTGCACGACAAATACTAAATTATCCCGAGGGCCTTCACCGAGGCCGTAGGTCGAGGTGAAACAGATGTGCCCAAGGGATAATTTAGTATTTGGAGTTCACATAGTCAGTAATGTTGCATTAATTTATATTTTTTAATTTATAAATTAATTAATTAATTAATTTATTTATTTATTTATTTATTTATTTATTAATTAATTAATTTATTAATTCATTTATATATATATATATATATATATATTTTATGTTGCAGGCATAGTTCCTGCTAACTTAAAAATAGCAAAAATAGTTCCTGTTTTCAAAAAGAATGACAACAAGAACGTTGAAAATTATAGACCAATTGTGCTATTGCCTGTATTTTCAAAGATTCTTGAGAAATTGGTGCGTGTAAGGCTATATGAGTACTTAACTAAAGAGGATATCTTGATACCTCAGCAGTTTGGATTCAGAAAGAATTTCTCTATACTTCTATGGGTGTTTTTAATTTATTAAGTGTTATTGTAGATGCAATTGACAAAGGCAAGTACTGCCTTGGTATCTTTTTCGATTTATCAAAGGCTTTTGATACGATTGACCATGATATACTTGTGAAAAAGCTTGAAAACTATGGTATTAGAGGTGTCGCTTTAAATTGGTTTCGTAATTACTTGAGTGATAGAAGACAATTTGTAATTGTTAGAGGCTGTAAATCTCAGGCCACTAAGATACAATACGGTGTGCCCCAGGGCTCCGTTTTGGATCCTTTATTGTTTATATTATATATCAATGATATTGTAAATTCATCAAAATTATTTTCATATTCTCTGTTTGCTGATGATACCAGTTTAATGCTCTCACATAAAGACCCTCACTTGTTGATGTCATTAGCAAATGAAGAAATCAAGAAGCTTTATGAATGGTTTTGCTGTAACAAACTTTTATTGAATGCCAAAAAGTCAAAAATTGGTTTTATTTAGATCAAAGGGTAAGAAGGTGCCATTAAATATAATTCCCTTATCTATAAATGGTCAAGTTATTATGCACAGTGAAAATGTCTTATTCCTTAATTGGTGTTGTAATCGATGAATATTTGACATGGGGGTGTCATTTGAAAAATGTGTGTGTAAACATTTCTCGAAGTGTTGGTGTTCTTTCAAAATTAAGATATGTGCTACCCAAAAGAGTTTTAATGACCTTGTATAATAGTATCATCTTACCTCATTTATTATATTGTAATGTTGCTTGGGGCCACACTTTTAAAACTCACATTTCAAAACTACAAGTTCTGCAGAAGAAAGCGATTCGAGTAATTACAAATTCTCACTACAGACATCCAAGTAACCCTTTATTTTTACAGCTGCAGATCTAACCTTTCGATCAACTTGTTTCTTTAAATTGCTATGTATTCATGTATAAACTCTTTTCCAGGCCACAGCCTTGCTTATTGACAGATTTATTCGTCCAAAACTCTGAAATTCACAATCACAACACAAGGCACAAAAATTATGTGCATCAGCCTTTCGTTAGAACTCAAGTTGCTCATAATTTATTTCATATATATTGTATTAAGCAGTGGAATTCGTTACCACAGAACATAAAAAGTAAGACCACCCTGTTCAGCTTTAAGGTCTATTGTAGGAAATATCTCTTTCATCAACTCGAATCTCATTAACAGCATGGAACATTTTTGTGGCCAGTCTGTTATTTGTCCTTGTTTTGTCTGTCATTTGTTTTTTGTGTAAACTCCTTTCACTCTTTTTTCCCCTACTCTCTTGTTCTGTCCCTAACCTCTGCTCTCTCTCTCTTTAATATGTCTATTTCATATACCTCACCCCTGTATACGTCTTTGCCCTCAGTCGACTCACCTTGCCTGGATTTTTTTTTTTATTACTGCCCTCTGCATGTATATTAATTTTTCTCTTTCTGTCCCATGTAAGTTAGTTTTTTTTTCATGTATATATGTATTCCCTCTCTCTCTCTCTCTCTCTCTTTATCTCTCTCTCTTTCTCACTCTTTCTCTTTCTTTCTTTCTTTCTTTCTCTCTCCCTCTCTCTTGCCATTAGTATTAGCTTATTAATTTTAGTTGTTGTGTGAGGGACCAAATTTACAAGCGTTGCTTCTCTTGGTCACCTCGTCTTTCTTCTCCATGATATGTTATGAAATGTGAACTGTTCTACTGTATGGATTATTTTATTATTATCATTATGATCTTGTAAAATGTCCATGTGATTTTTCTGAAGAAAGACAAAATAAATATCAATCAAACCTATCAATCAAACCTAATAGATGCATGCACTATTTATTATAGTAAATAGACCCC
Organism: Paracentrotus lividus; assembly: GCA_940671915.1. Classification (NCBI taxonomy): domain Eukaryota; kingdom Metazoa; phylum Echinodermata; class Echinoidea; order Camarodonta; family Echinidae; genus Paracentrotus; species Paracentrotus lividus. Next base: position 7,271,704 of record CALNVZ010000174.1, read on the forward strand.
TAACCCAAAGCAATCGATTTCGCCATTCATTTTAACACAGGTAAAAACCGTTCAACATAACAAAAAATCGTTCAACATAACAAAAAAGCGTTCAACATACCAGAATGTTGAACGACACGTGACACCCTTTCAACCAATCACAGCTCGTAAATAGTAAATAGTGGTAGTATTATACTACCACTATTTACTATACCAAAATGTTGAATGGCAGGTGACACAAGCCCAACCAATCATAGCTAGCTAGAGATGGAGATACAGAGAGAGAGAGAGAGAGTGAGAGAGTGAGAGAGAGAAAGAGAGAGAGAGATCGAGATCGAGAGAGAGAAAGAGAGAGAGAGATGAGACAGACAGACAGACAGAGAGACGCGTCCGCTGCGAACTTGATCCTATAAGGCTGGGTATAGGCCTATACAGTATTCTCTATTTGCTGTATTCGGTATAGAAGCCTATATTTCGTACTTTATGCCGATGACAAGTCGCTTCGGATGAAGAGAATTTGGTTTTCCTCCTGCGAGTACGAGCCGAGGTTGAGGCTCATATGTAAGGAGAAGAATGTATAATTCTTAATCATGCTGAAATTCAGAACATTTTAGGGTTTCTCTGCAATGACTATCAAGCTAGAATCTATGCCATTTCTTTTAAAATAAAGATTGGTATAATTTAGACCCCTTTTCAGATACCATCTTCAAAGTGCAACAATGTGTTTTCATTAAAAAACACCAAATACTTTTAATCTCATTCCTTTTGAAGATACCTTATAAACTTTTTGTCAATTTTTGAAATCGGTTATCGTGGTTAGAGTTCGAGTGGTAGCTTCAGCATAATTAATTAACAGTCGTTATTGCGCATGCTCTGTTCAATTGCCGTGACAACAAATTCTGCCTTGATCATTTACAACCCCGAGAAAAGGTTGGGATTTGGAGCTCAGTAAAGGATAAATTAGTGGAATAGAGGTATGCTTGTGTTCGTATAAGAGTTGATTAACCTAAAAACAATGATGTCTTTTTATATCACTTAATTTTACTGAAGTTTTGAACGTTTTGAATCTGTAGCGTGTCGGCGTAGGCCCTATTGACTTGCAATGCAATTGAGTTCAGTTAGTGAGGCTTGGAATGTGCTGCCAAGTGCCAGATTGATCAGTGATGATGTGGGTGGCTCCTGCTGCCGAGACGGCTCGATCGCAATGAAGGCGAGCGAGGCCGAGGCGAGGGGACACCTCTTGTTTATAGCACCAACAATTATTGATTCTCATGTAGTTTCCCAGTGTCCTGTCCTGATTTCTGTGTCTCCTTCTTCTTCTTCTTTTTGTTCTTCCTCCAGTGCTGTTGGAGATCAGCAAAATATGTTGCGTAGACTTCGTGGTTAAACTTAATTTGCGGAGATTGTTGGTAAGAGGTTGAGTCGGTACTGTGGTCGGGTTGTGTGCACTTACACTTATTGCATGGTCAATTATTATTGACCTTGCACCGCCAAGTAGCTATACACGGCGGACGCTCACCCCTGAAAAGCACGATTTTTCTGCCTTGTTTTTAAAATCATCAGACGTTTGTACTATTCAAAAAGTGTCCTATATTAAAAGTTTAGATCTAGTCTAAACCGACCAGCCCCCGTCGCAAAGCGACGGGAACTGACGAGTCAGTAGACGTTTCTAGCGAAGTTTTTTTTTTTCTAGAGAAAAAAAAAATTGATCACAAATTTCGGGGTCAAGATAATTCATACTCACATTGAATCCAGACTGTGAAGGTCCTTCCTCGAATTGGTGACATCTGCAAATATTTCACTAGAAGTAATAACCTAATAAATGATGAAAAATACTGGAAAACAGAGACATCCACCACATAATTTCTAATTCCAGTTGCAAGGTCAGGTCATCCGGAAGTGGAACGTCGTCTGCTCCAACTTCACGTCTCCGTGCGTGCGCTGTTCAATTAATTCTTCGGCACAGAATTATGGACGGAGGTCATGAATCAAATGACGTCATTGAAAGATGGCAGCGATGGCACTAAAAATTTTAGAAGAAACAAGACCAACGGAAAATTCATTTTGGTAAGTCAAAAAGCTCTTATATACTTTCATTTTTAGTCGTTGTTACGCGTGAAACGACATAGAAACCTTAACACAACATTTTAACATTAGATTGATTAAATTGACCAGTATAATTTACTTTGCGCTCATCATCACTGATAGTTACGGCTGTAAATGGGGGTGGTGAAAGTACAGCCCCGTAGATCTAGTCTAACTCTATAATATGTAACTACTTTTTTTAGTTTTAAAAAAAATGTAAAAAAAACTGGGAAAAAGCTCACCGCTTTGCGTAAGACGTGTTCTCCGCTGTGGGATCTTGCAGATAGAGAATTTTTTCTCTAGAGAGCGTTAGTCTCGTATATAGGCGTCTTAATTTTATCACTCAAGCAATGAGATTGATCAGGAAATTTATTTGTTTCAAAACGAGATTTGTTTGATAAATTGGTATGCAAATTATTTGCCCCCCCCCCCCCCCTCTTGGCAATTGCAACTTTTTCTCCTCTCAATCTCATTAATCCTTTCTTCTGCTTTCTTCTCCGCCCCCCTCTTCCCTTTCCTGTTACACATTTTGTTTCCCCCGCCACCGATGGGCCTTCCTACATGATTGGGTGAAAAAAAAAACACTTTGCAGACGTGATGGATCTCAGGCACGTATCCAGGGCTGGCCAGCCGGCACTACCCCCCCCCCTTTACAAACAAAAAAAAGATGACCTTTTATGGGCAAAAAGCCGTTTTTGTTTTTTGTTTTTTTTTGCCCATCATAAATCCCCCGCCTCTCCCCCCCAAAAAAAAAATAGAGAAAGAGAAAAGTAAAGTCGAAAACGGACCAGCTCAATTTGTTTTATTTATGATGGGCAAAAAAAATAAACATCTAACGTTACCCCCCCCCCCCTCCAAAAAGAAAAAAAAGAGAGAAAACAAAAAGAAAAACATGGAAAGAAAAAACGGGGCAATATATGTCAGGATAAAAAAATGGGTTGCTACCAGAAATGTAGATTCAAATTTTGCCCCCCCCCCTCTCTCTCTGTGAAATACTCGATCCGCCATTGTATCTTTAACTGGTGGGACTACCAGAATAAATTCATTCGATAAAAAATCTTCTTTTGGGCCTGGAAGAAAGCTAGCCGTTTATGAGGTCAATTGAGTTCCGCGGGTCAATCTTGTTTACAATTTGATAAACAAACATCGTCAATTACACGATAGTCAATCACAAAATATTATCGTAGTATTCTAATGCTTTATTGAATGAGTTTCTTTCCTCTTATTATCAAGTTCTTTGGGCTGCAAGCCCTCAACGGTCGCTCAACGTATATTTAGCTGGTGCGCGGATCGCACCCGGATCTCATTCACTGAAGTGGCTGATAGGAAGTACAGAATACGACTAAATGTAAGCACCTCAACAACTTTATCATCTATACTGCTGCCCAACATACAGAATTCTAGTGATAGATCAGGTGAGTGTGAAATTTATTGTCAATTTTAACAATATGGTTGGTAACAGGTCAAAAAAGGGAATGGGTGGCCGATGGGGAATGCGTCAAGTGCCTTCAGTCCGTTTCAGGGTATGTCTGCACGCATATGTGGGTTGTGTGGAGCTTATACAAAAAATTTAGGATGCGGGTGTTTAGGGAGTTTTTATTGTCTTGCGTGAGTTCAATATCTGGAAGTAGAAGCACCGATATTGAAAAGTAAGTTAGACTTTAATAGAGTAAAGTGCCCGAAATTCGACCCTTGCCGAGATTCGAACAGTTTCAGACAAATATGGAAAATAGAACCCCAAAACACACTCAAACACACTCCAATCAACTCATAATCACAAGCACACATCGTCACTGAATACAAACAACAAAAAAAGAATCACAAAAAAATCATACTAAATACCTTAATTTTGCTCCTAAAATCCCAGATTTTGCTCCAAAAGTTGAAGCCCCTGCGCGCTAAGCGAAACGCTAAGAAAAACCGATCGGGAAAAATGCGTTTAAACTCCGAAAATTTGAGTTTTGATGACGCAGTTTTTTGCCACGTTCGAGCCCCGATCGTAACTATCTTACTGAAAAAAGAAACCCGGAAGTGACTCTACAGTGCTAACTAGTTAGAGTTACAACACTGCAATCATGTGACTTGCAAGATTTTTTTCTCTGCCCTAGATTCTAGTTTCAACCGGGTATTCATGCCGCGGCGGCCCCAGTCTGTCGGCAGAGCGCGATGTGCTACCGGTGCTGCGAGTGAGCCAAGATTTCACCGGCACGCGGTGCGTATTGACTTTTCACGCCTGGTCGAATTTATGCAACGGTATGTCTAATCTCGGCAAGAAGGTAGGTGTTATAAAACTTCCGATTTTACTATCAAATAGTTTTTAATTTTAAAAAAGATTTTAACAATTATTTAATTAATAAAATTCTAATATCTGTTGAAAATGAAAGATGATATGTTTTTCATTTTCAAACTAGAGCTGCAAAAAGCTTAAGTGGTCGAATTTTGGGCACTTTACTCTAGATCTAGATGGTGTTGCAGGATTAAAACTGTCTGCAATCCAATTTAGGTCCGGATCAGTTACCAAGAGGTTGTGCAGGTGATTTCTGAGGTGTCCTAGTGCAGAGTATACCCCAACAAGGTGGATGGTATCTTCCTTTGATTGGGAGCACAGCAGGCAGATGTCGCTCGTCACCTTTTGTATCTTGAGGAGCCTATCTTGGGTGAGATACACTTGGCTGCACAGCTGGCTTCTTACTATCATGGCCTGACGGAGGTGTGGACTAGCGTTGCTGGCTGGGTAGATGTCTTCAGCATTTCTGCTACTCTTATGGGTCCATGCTGACAATGAAGACTTGGTGGCTAGTGCCCGATCAATGCAGCACTCTGATGCTGTGCTCGTTGCATTCTTCACCATTCTCTTCCAGGTCGGGTATGGGATTGGAGTGTTGATGAGGCAGAGTAGATCGGGAAGACCAAGTTCTTCTAGTAGACCTTTCCACAACTTTATGGTTGGTGTATTATGTGAGAGAGAATGTAACAGCAATCTGTACTCCATTCGGTCCATGGGTAGGTTCATCAGCTGGCCGATAAGAAGGAGCTTCTCTAGCTTGATCTCCATGCTGAGAGGTCTTGTGTTTGTGAGGAGGTATGTTGCCTCATCAGCAGTGCTGGTGGGCAGTCCCAGAATCCTTTTGAACAAGTGCACCTGAGCTTTATCGATTCTCTTGAGCATGCTCTTTGAGAGATGCATGATGGCTGATCCATATAGCATCCTTGGTACACAATATGTCTTCCACAGTTGTGAGCACAGAGTGGGGACTAGACCTCCTGTATGGGAACCCAGTCCGATAAGGGCAAAGAAGGTTTTATACCCTTTGGATATGATGTCTGAGGGGTGGTCCCGTGAAGTTGTGCTTTTAGTGATGCCAAGGTGGGGATGTTGCTGCACCGATTTGATGTGTTGGCTACCAATGGACCACTGATGGTTGTTCTGAGGACCGTACTTCTCATTAATCACTATTATAGCACTCTTGGAGGGGTTGATGCGGTAGCGCCATGTCAAGGAATACTGATGTGTCACATCTAACATCTAAAAGATAAAGAAATATTTGTTACACGTAGAAATTTTTACTCCATAATTTATGCACGACGCTCGAATGATCACGTTAGCATATGAAATACACTACCATTGTGCCTTCCAATGAACAATAGTCACGATAAAATTTAGATTTGTCATTTATTTTTTGGTAAGTCCTCATTTCTATATACGTTTTCAACTGTCGGGCGGAGGCCGACAGTGGATTCGTTGAAGTTCCTTTTTATATTTCTATTCTTTATTCTAAAAAGTATTGAAAGAGTGGCTTTGCGGAGCACATTTTGTGATGTCGAGTCTTGCAGTTTTTCTTGCGAAATGGGTCCACTTTGGTTATGATTGACAGCACGCACGACAAAGGCGGTCTTTATCGGGAACAGCTGAATCGCGTTGTTCAGTTACGGTCAACGCACTGAACAGTCAACGCAACCAGGAGGCAGAGCTCCATGCGATAGCTAATCAGAGCGCCTAACAATCAAAATGCATTGTCCTCTGGCTCTGTACGAACGAACTTGTAGGCATTTCTATGTGTGTTAGTGAGATGAGACTTGACAGTGACTGAAGTGAAGACGGTCCTACTCCTAGTAAGATGAGGGGTTGGTTGTCCGGACACTTAACAAAAATGAAGCCTGCTTGTTGTCTCAGGATTAAGCCAAAAATATATGTTGAATAATGCTTATCTTTATCAATATTTCATCTGTAGAATATTTTCTAACATATTGTTCCAAAATACTACAAAAAGATTGCTTGTAAACCTTTTCAAATGGCTGGTCAAAATCGTTTTTCCGGACACACAACCTGTCCGGACATACAATGACTGGGTATATACCCGGTTGTTGTATGTCCGGACAGGTTGTTTGTCTGGACAAAGACGGCAATTTTAGGAGCTTTGTGATCAATATTTTATTAATTGATTGAAAATAATATTAGACAATATAACAAAGCACAAATGTTCCCAAGTATTTTTGCTATTTACTGCACAAATTTTGAGAAAATCGAGAGCAAAAGATGATGTTTTTATCTGTGTCCAGACAACGGCCCCCCATCCTATAGTGACGCATTGTATTACCGGACACATCATAATTCTGTACGCACATATTATTGCGCACTAAAGCAATTTTGTGCGCGTAGGTCGGCGCAGTTAAATTCCACACACCAATACATGGAACAAGATTGCTAAAATGAGGCGAAAAAATCTAAGTTTTACCTTATTTTTCTTTAAAATGATAGAAAATGGTTAAAATTTCATATTGCATACCTTTACATTAACAATTGATATATTTTCTGATGAAAAAAGCGTCTGCTTCAAATGTTGACGTGCGGTGTATATGTGGTGATTGATTCTAGTGCAGTTCATCATGGTTTTCGAATCATGACGATCGCGCGAGCGAGAGATTGAAAGATAATTCCTTCAACTTATCAACTTCGCATAATCATAGATTAAAGTTAGATCGTTCACTATGTTTGTTTATCGCGTTACGTTCGAAGTGTTTGCTATCTTTCACAAGGCTTAAATCACACAAAAAGATAAAGATTAAGAAATAGACAAAAGGATAAAGCTAAAAGGATATGTTTTATAAAACAAAAACCCCAAATACATGATCTCTGTCTTAAGAGGGGATTACGATGAAGGCAGAGCAACTTCAGTCTACGTGAAGAGCAGCCAAGAGCCACCAAGAAGACCCACAGAAAATACTAATCACCACCACGCCTAGAGCCGCCAAAACTAAAGAGCCGCCAAGACGCATGGAAAATACTAATGACCGCCAAGAGATCAAAATCAAATGCCAGAACAACCAATAGATGACAAAAATAGCTTACTTTGGGTAGTGTTTAGCTCTTTAGACCAGTATTTTTGAAGCAGCACTTCAACTAAAATAAGAAAAATAATTCAGGAACAACAGTTTAGTTTATATCACCAAAAGATTCAGAGATAGTTTAGGTCCAAGTAAAAATGTAGATCTAAAATATTTAGATTTAAAAGAAATGATATTCAATTAGATTTTCTCCAGTGTTTTTTTCCAACAATTTACGATCACAATAACGTAATCATCATCTTCTAAATTGGGTTTTAGGACAACTACCCCCTGGGCAATTACCCCCAGGAACTCTTCACCCACCATAAATCTACCACCTAACTCAACACCTAACCCTAACCCTATTCCTGAAGGTTGTTGTCGTGGGGGTAGATCTAATTGTCCAGGGGATAATTGTCCTGATATAACTGAAATGCCCTACACTAGAGGAGGCATTTGATGCCAAAGATGACAAATTTAACATCATTGCAACAACAAAAAAGCCACCTATGTTAAAAAGCTAGATGCCCTTATTAAATCCTGAAAGTTTATTATTTATTTATCACAAACATATAAATATATGAACAAACTGGAACAAAACCCTCTTTGCCAGGAAAAAGATGAAAGGAGGATAAGGTTTGCAGGGCATGACCTAAGAATGTCATCTATATCTTCCCCTAAAACTGCCATGACCTGGCACACAAATTGGGAAAAGGAAGAGAGGCCGTCCCAAATATACTAGGCGCTGGACTTTTCAAAAGGGTCTACAGGCCCTGGACTTAGACCTGAACTCCATGGTGGTGGAAGAGGCTGCCAAGGACCGAACTAGATGGAGACTGCTTGCTGCCCAATGCACTACCCAGTGCAGGAGGAACTAAGTTCTAAGTTCAGCTTTGGCTGAAAAACTGGAAAGAAAAAGAAGTTTTGAGCAAAACTCCTGTTAAAGTTGGGTAGGATAAAATGTATGAATGTTAGATTGTAGTTCAGGAATGAGTTATAATCTTCCTCATACTCATAATTTCAGTTCTGGAACAAGTACTTCTTCCCTAATGGACTAGAGCCAACCAATTCAGTATGGCGTCCAGTGTATCATCCGACAATGATGACGACTATGATTCTGATGTGACTTGTGGAAGCAGTGATACTGATGATGATAAGGATTCCTATGACAGTGGAAACTCATCAAATGATAATGATACAGGCGATGATGACAGTGAGGAGGAGAGTGATGATGATGACGACGATGGGCGATCAGGGTAAGTATGATTTTATTGAAATGCTAGAAATACACTAAATTGTAGGCATACGAAAATATGATAATGCAGATAAATTACTCAACACACACATTCACAGGACTTCCAACACTTCAAAGTATCATGAAACTTTAAATTGAACTTCTTGAAGGATGTTTTATTTGGGGCATTTTGAAGTAAAGCACGAATGATCCTCTACTGTAGATCTCTCGCTCTGATGCAATTTGATCAAATTAAATCATACGTCTTATTAAACTCAGAACATATAAAGTCATGCATTGTTCTATATTATTCCGTTTCCAATTTTTTCTAAAGCAATTGAACTGTCATGATCACCTTCAAAGAATAAACCACTCAAATATATGTCATTAATCTTTAATTATCATTTGTGTCTATACTTTTGATATTTTTATGCACAATTTTCTGCACAATAATCACTTATTTTGCCCACTTTTTTCTTGTAATCACCCAAAATACAAATGAAAGTGTAATTTAAAATAAGTATTTTGGGGTGCAAAATGGTCAGTTTTTTACCTTTTGGAAACAGCACTTAATGTATTCAATTAGTATTTAAATTTGAAAAGTTTTCCTCATCCTGTTGTGTACCTCTGTATTATTGATCCCTTTCACAATGTTGTTGTTCTCACAGTGAAAAGCTTGAGAATGTAATGTGGTGTGGCCCCAAGAAGAATCTACCTGTCTTGATGTTCAGACCAGAGTGTAATTTCGTTAAGGTCAAGAGACTCTATGCAACAGGAGGTGAGTCGAATTCTAACTGATAATCTTTTGACCCATAGACGTACAAGTGTTTTAAAGGTCTAAATCAATCACTATTTGATCCTCAAATTGGCAACAATTCTATTTTCATTATGCCTCCGCCACCGAAGGTGGTGCCGGAGGCATTATTTTACTCTGGATTCAACATTTTTTAAAAAATTGTACTTGAATGATGACTCTTTGTTGATGAAGATGGCTACCAAAGCAGATAAAGTGCTGCCTGAGACATCATATTATTTAGGTTGTGTGTTTGTATGTCATATTTGCCCATTTTCACTCGAGACATGAATCTCAAACTCGAGTATAGTTTATCACTGTAGGAAAAACAATCCTGGGCCGTATTCCGAAACATATCTTAAGACAAATATTCTTGTATCTCAGAGTTAAGACAAATTCGTATTCCGAAAATTATCTTATCTTTTCTCTTATCTTTTCTTGTAAGTTCGCTGAGCGCGCATGATGTCATAGCTGTTTTGCGTAAAGTTAAACATGACACATAAATATCTCTGTACGCAAGATAAGATATTGAGATAATAGGTATTCTGAAAATTATCTTATCTATTTTTTATCTTAACTACCTTGGTTACAACAAGAAAATTTACAACAGGTAGGGGGATATTGTATCTTTATAATAACTGAGATTTTGCCCTAATTATATTTTCAGTAAGGGGAAGATCATGAGTACGAGGATCAATAGGCCTACAGAAGAAACATCCTGAAGAAATTAGAGTAGATTTTGCTAATTTCGATGCAATTTAAGACCATATTTGATACCATACACCTTTTCATTTTATGTTTTTTTGTTGAGAAAACCCCAAAGAAACGTCACAATAGAATCAATTTTACGTCATAAAGAAAATTTAGCTTGCAGACAAAAGCGCCCAAATCGCGCAAGATTAAACTACGCCTAAAGTTGATGGTACGCAAACCGCATCTTGTTTTTTTTTTTTTAAGAAGGGGCACTTCTATTGGTTGACCTGAGTATTTAAAACCTTTAATGATTCGTTGATGATAAAAAAATTGGGTGTTACCGGGGCGTGACAGAGATAATATAAGGGTGGTCCTTAGAGAGATAAGATAATTTTCGGAATACGTCTTACGGATTATATTAGCAGTCTATTATCTTTTGAGATAAGAAAAAAGATAAGATAAAAGATAAGACAGTTTTCAGAATACCGGCCCTGATTTATTTTATATAAGAGAACAAGCGTCACTCAGGGATGACAGAAGTCAACCTACAATGTATGAAATTGCTTGAATTGAGCTTGTTACATGCATGTGTACAATATCAAGAACCACTTGAGATATGCCCTTTAAAATTCAGAATAGTGTTATCACCATATTAAGATAGTCTGAATAGATTTTGGATAATGAAGGTAAAAAAAATCAGAGGTCACATTGATCAACTTATGAATTACAGCGTTTGGCCTTGTAATGGCTACATGGTCAGACCTAATGAAGTCTTCATATAAAAACACATTAAGGAGACTTTTTGAGCAATGAGTTTAAAAGTCATCCCATAGGAAAATAGAAAGTCTGCCGCAGATCTGCCGCAGATCTGCGGCAGACTAAAAGTCTGCGGCAAAGAGTATGCAGAAGTATGCGGCAGAAAGAATCTTTGCTGCAGACTCACCGCATACCAGTCTGCGGCAGGAACAGTCTGCAGCAGGTCTGCGGCAGAAAATTGGAAAGTTATACAGTCTGCAGCAGGTCTGCGGTGGAAAATTGGAAAGTTATAGAGTCTGCGGCAGGTCTGCGGTGGAAAAGGGGAAAATTATATAGTCTGCAGCAGGTCTGCCACAAACTTTCATATCAACCCATAGGAAAATGAAAAGTATGCGGCAGGTCTGCCTGCAGACCTGCCGCAGACCTGCCGCAGACCTGCCGCATACTAAAAGTATGCGGCAAAGAGTATGCAGGAGTATGCTGCAGAAATAGAGTTCCGACAGACTTGCCGCATACTAGTATGCCACAGAAACAGTCTGCAGCAGACTGTTTTCTGGCATACTAGTATGCGGCAAGTCTGCGGCAAGAAAAAGATGAATCTTTATCATCAGCTTTAAATGTTTTTGAACCTGTATATATTTGCACTTGCAGGAGCTTCTGAATATGTATGTAATTATGCAAATAAAAAAATTAAATAAGAAAGAAATCAGTATAGGTGTTACTTTTAACTAACTGTGACCAAAATGTTTTAGATTTAGGTGGTGTATATAAGCAGGGAGTGTTCTGTGATAGAGTGTGGCGGGAATGCGACAGGCAGGGCCAGAGCACAGTCTTTGGGGTACAGGGGGGAAAATAATATTATGCTTCAAAATGATAAAGGGTATGCCGCAGACCTGTCACAAACTTTTTATAATGCTGAAAGAGTATGCGGCAAGTCTGCGACAAGGAAGTAGCATATGAATATTCATGATAAAGGGTATTTCACAGACCTGCCGCAGACTTTTCATCATGCTGAAAGAGTATGCGGCAAGTCTGCAACAAGGTAGTAGAAAATGAATATTCATGAAAAAGAGTCTGCAGCAGATCTGCCGCAGACTCTCTCTCATACTGAAAGAGTCTGCGGCAGGGCTGCAAAAATACTAATTTGCATGTGAAAATCTGCGGCAAGTCTGCCACAAGTCTGCGGGAAGTCTACCACAAGAGTCTGCGGCAGGCACAAAACTTTCCTATGGGATAGATCACAGAGGTCAAATTTTTTTTTCTTCTAATCTCTCTTAAAAGGATAGGTTTCCTATTTCTGACATTCAAATTTGTAAAAGGAATTGTTATTGGGTGTTTAAATTTTCAAGTACTGGAGCATGCAAAAGTTTGAATTTTAGCTCTTTGTTAAAATGTTGTCGTTGTTTGTATATTTCATGGAACTTTCATTCATTATATGAATATTTACGCCTTATTATTTGCGTTTTTTTTTTCTTCTGATATGAGTAGTTAAAATGCCTTGCCTCTGAAAAACCTGTCACTTTTTCTTTAAAAAAAAATTCCTCAGAATGATTCTATATTTCTTGTAGATGATTGTATTTCTATGTTATGTACTTGATATTATTTGCAAAGTTGGGTGGAGACATACAAGTGTAGGATTACATCCAAAATATATGTGTTTGTAACACCTAAGGTACATCCTTGAAGTGTGCAAAATGTATTGTCGGTGATTAATGGTAATTTGATCAACAACTAACAATTGGCCAGCTATGTGTATTGACATTGTGGTTCCCTATTCATTACACTTTCTCCCATAAGAACACAACACTTCTATATATATTCACACTAGTTAGCATGACACATGTTCTTGTGTTCACTCTCAGTTTCAAAATCCTTTTGTTATTCTAATCCATGGTCATTTCTATTAAAGCTTGATACCTATGAAAGGAACCTTTTAAAATGAATATAGGCAGCAAGGATGGCCATTTACTGTACAGTACTATGCATGTTTACAATATGTAGGCCTACATGTATAGAATAGGATACAGTAAACTTGAACAAAACCACTCAATAAATAAGTGTTGCACATGTATTTGTAGGCTACATGTAGTTGTTTTTCTATGTGTACAATGTAGGACGCATTATAGTTTGAAACATGTTTCATAAGAAACCAAAAATATTGGCCGGTATTCTCAAAGGGTGACTTAAGTTAGTAGGCCTACTAAATTTATATTTTGTAGTCTACATGTAGGCCTTGCTATTGTTTGAGAGAATTGCAAGATCTACTAAATATGCATAGTAGGCCTACTAACATGACCGGACATGATAGCGCAATCGGTTAGAGCGCCCGTAAAAAAGGTAGCCTTTCTTGCTTTCATGAACGGGAGGTCGTGAGTTCGAAACCCGCCCGAGTCATACCAAAGACTTACAAAAATGGTACCTAAAGTTGCCTTTTAACAAGGAGCTCAGGGGTAATAATAACATCATGCAGGGCCCGCTGGGAGAACAGTTGTCAGAACTGAAGTGGCTACCCTGGGTAAATAAAACGATATTATTATTATTATTATTATTATTATAACATAAGGCACTCTTTGAGAATACTGGCCATTATCTCTAGCAATGAGTGGCTTCTCTAACAAAGCTGATCGTTAGTTTGAATTTGAATTTAGATCATTGATAACATTTTTATTTTCAAAAAGTTGATATCCGTGTAAATCATGTGTATAGAGCCAAAAGGATGTTTAATCTGTATGGTTGTAATATGCAACCATGTACATATGTACAAGTGTAACACTCTGCTGTTTCTAAAACAGACAAAACTATAAAAAAAAAAAATATGTTTCTTTTTTGTTACAACAATACAAGCAACAGCCTGTATTATCAGGAAGAAAAACTAATTGTACAAAGAACATGATAGTTAATATTAGCATTTTATAATGCTAGTCTCTTACTACAAAATAAAATTGTATTATTTTACAAAATTCCCAATCTATCTATTGCCATCAGAAAAGCACCACCTTGCCTACAAGATTGTACGCACTGACTGCAGAGTGATCAGGCAGCTCCTACACAAACATGGGTTCCATGAGGTAAGTGTTTATATGATTGCTATAGAAACCACACAGTGCACTTCACAGGTATTGTCGCTGGCAGTAATTATTTTATGTGGTAATGAAATTGGCAGGGGTTGCTACAAATAATGCAGTGGTATGATAGATTGTAATATTAATTGGAAAATTTGGCAGTTAAAATTTCATTGCAATGCTCCGCTGATGTAGACTCACTGCAATTAATTAAAACTTAATTAATTTGAAACTTCCCAAATATTTGCCATGGAAACAATACAGTTTAATGCCCAGATATTTTCAGTGGTAGTCATCATTTTTAATTGTAATGAAATGAGTAGGGTTGCAACTTATAATCCCATAATGTACATGTATACCAGAAAATAATTACCATTATGCCTAGTCTTTATTTGGATATAATCTTTCTAAAATTTTGAGAGGATTAGTAAACCAAGAGTATTATTATTAAATAATGTCAAATAAAAATACCTATTTCTGATACATGCACTTTGTTGGAATTTTACAATTATTCATTTCAATATTAGCAAAATATTTAATTATGTTGTTGAATGTTTTATTCTACTAGAAACATATTTGTTTAAAAAGCAATGCATCTCATTAATCATCATTTAACAAACAGATGCTAGGACAAATATTAGGCAAGCAAAGAACCAAGCTGAGTCTTACTTTTGTATTACAATGTACCTTTTTATGTCAATGAAATGTTTAGGCTGATTGATGAATTAAATAATATGACACAATGAATATTGAATTCTTCTAAAGTTGATTAAATCAAGTATAACTTTTTAGATAGAGATGAAGTTAGATAAATAAAGAGAGAGAGGGGGAGGGGGGGGGAGATGGAGAGAATGGGGGAGTAGTTATATCTTCCATGTCTTATTGTCAAAATCAAAAACATTTTTGGGTTTGTTTGCTTGTTTTTGTTTTGTTTTGTTTTTGTTTTTTGTTTTTTGTTTTTTTTGGGGGGGGGTGCTAAAATTAAGAAGCCCGCATATAATTAAAGAATCCCTTTTGTAAATCATTTGGACAGTGTTCTTGTACATGTTTGACTTTATTTCTGGTGAACATGTTATCCTGTATGTTTAAAATATGAGTTATGTTTCATTGTAGGTCCATCCTAATAGCTCTGATTTCAACTTGATGTGGATTGGCTCTCATGTCAAACCATACACACTCAGGAGCTTCACTGACTTCCAGAAAATCAACCATTTTCCAAGGTAAACTGATTTCCTTACAATATATTCAAGATGAAACAAGATTTCTGAGTATAATCAACTCAACAATAATATGAAATGAACATCACAAGTATTTCTTGTGTGTTATTGTACAGAGAAAATAGAGCTAATTCTCTATGTTGATGCTTAACTCATGTAAAGTTAATCTGTGTATACAAAGGTACAAGTACTGATTAATACAAAACTTGTTCAATTTGTATAGTCTTCTTTGAACATTTTTAGTAAAATTTAGTGGATAATAAGCTGGACATTATGCCATTTTTTGTTTTGTTGTTGTTTGTTGTTATTTTTTATTATTAACTTTTTTTTTGTGTGTGTGTGCATTTGTGTGTGTAGGTGTGTGTACTTTTTCTACTGGAGGACCAAAAATTAAAGTTTGAATGTTTTGGCTGTTAATGTTAATGCATGGCTGTTGTCAAGATTGTTTAAGTCTTAAACAAAAAATAATTGAAAAAATGAGCACCAAAAAAAAATGGGATTCCATTGGGCTTTCCATGGATCAGGCTATAGAGCACCTATCTTATAATCAGGAGGTCTTGGGTTTGAATCCTGATGGATCCCATTTCTTTTCTCATTTTTTTTTTTTTTCATATACATATATATTTCTGGGCCCGTATTTAATAAAGGACTTAATCATTTGTCTTAAGTCTAAATATTCTTTCTAAGATTTTGTCTAAGATAAGAAAAATGCCTTAGCCGTATTCCAAACACGTTGGGCTCTTCGTCTACGTTCAGAAAAAAAATAAGCAAAAGTCTTAACTTGTTATGACGTCACAAAAGTCGCGCAGAAGCAAAATGACAAAAATAGTTGCGCGCAACAAAGGGCCTTATGCCCTACACAATCTGTATAAAATACGCTTATAAAAGTTTTATTTTTCCGTTTTGAAATAAATTTGTAACAATTTATGGATGTCGTTACTATTTAGTTTATATCTCACAAATAGAATTAAACTGGTTAAAAGTTTAAGATGCTTCACATTGCAGATTATGTCTAAAATGTATGTGATTATTTCAAAAGAATTTGATGAATGTTATATGTTTAGTTTGTGGTGTCAAATGAGCTTGCAGTATATTCAGCATAGAAGTTAAGCCACTATGTAGTAAGCTTAAAGTTAGACAAAATTCTCATTTTTATGTGCGTATTTGAAGGCGCATCTTGATTTAAGACTTTTGGCTTAGCCAAAATCTAAGAATTTATGCTTAAACTGTCAAAATCGGCTAAGCCAAAAGTCTTAAGTTAAGAAAAAATCTTAGCCATTTTGGGTTTATGGATTTCACATTTTAACTAAGAATTTTGTCTTAGCCAAAAGATAAGCAAAAATGCTTAAATTTCATGCCTAATTCGTTTATGGAATACAGGCCCTGGTCAGTTTCACCCATTGTTCAAATTTTTTCCACATCCTTTTCTTCGGTTGACATTCATTACTGATTGGTTTTTGTTTGTTGTTGTTTTTGTCCAGGTCCTATGAAATCACAAGAAAAGACAGATTATACAAGAACTTTCAGCGGATGCAGCATGCAAAGGTACAGTTACGCCATAAACATTCTTATTTTTTATAAAATGCTGTTAAAATTTCCTTGTTCTCACTAAAAGTGATTCTTCTCACTACCACATTACTCTCATAAGGACCAGCAGGTGTAAATGCTGAAGACAAGATCAATTCTCATTTAGAGAAAATACTTAAAGCTTGTTTGTTCTCAGTTTTCCTCTCTTACATGTAATACAGAACCAGCAGTCATAAATTTAAAAGATATGATACATTCTCCTTTTGAGAAAATAATCTTAAAAGTTGCTTGTTCTCACTAAAATGATTCTTGTTACTACCATATATCTCTCATGATAAGGGCCAGCAGGAGTAAATTCTACAGATAAGATCAATTCTCATTTTCGGAGAATACTGTTAAAAGTTGATTGTTCTCACTATTAGAACCAACAGTCATAAATTCACGGATAAAATAGATTTTCATTTTGATAAAATACTGTTAAAAGTTGCTTAATCTCACTAAAAGTGCTCTGAACTTCTCATTATTTCTCTCATAATAAGATCCAGCAGTAGTAAATTCATGAAAATAATTGTATAAAAATTTAGTTACAAGTGATTTTTGGTGGGCACAGACTTGTGTGGTTGGCCTCACTGGACATTGCATTATGAGTGCATGAGAGATTAAGATGTTGTGCTAATTGCTAGGAAATTTAATGTCTCAAAATACAATAGTTGCTTGTGGTAAAAGGCTCAATTTGTTGTTGAAATCATTCCTTTATTCAAGAAAAGTAGATACAATTTATGATGATACATATACAACAAATAATATACATAATAATACAAAGAGATAGATGTGTGTTATACAAAGAATACTGATTGCAAGATATACCAGGTCCATTTGCTATATAGGCATTTGGCAGGTTTGCATGGTTATGGAATAAGAATAGATAAACAAAAGTAGTAATGAAGTCATACATATATATAGATGGATTCATTATTAATACAGATCTCCGTGTAACATATATTAAAAATAAAGCTCCTTAATAGACTCGATCATAATTATTTAAAAACATTTCCTTTACAATTTATATTAGGTCATATTCAGACTAAGTGGGACATTTAGCTGAAATTTCATTGTGGCGCTGTGCCTTTGAAAATGCAAATTAGGATCTGAAATCAACACAAAGGCTTCTTTACCGTACAAACAATTATTTAAGTTAAAAAATTATGTGATCCAGTTTTCTTTCGCTGAATAATTGAGCAAACAGGAATTTGGACGTATGGGACTATGGTGCTTTAAATGCCTCTTATTCTTATAACTAATCACTTTTGTAAGATTTTTTTTGCTTAAAGTGATTTTCATGGACTACTCTAACATGGCATATAAATACAGGTAATTTGGATTTAGTTATTTACTTGAAATGTCGAATTTAAGGCACTGGTCGTGTCACTCACATTTTGGATGTCGTGTCACTCACGACAAATAGAGGTGGACCATTTTCCACAGAGAGGGAATGATTAATAAGGACAATAAAAGTCAGAGAGGTACACTATTCATGTAGATATACCAGCACTTATGGTACCCTTAAAGATCTACTTGGGCAGAAATTCAACCATAACCAATGATGGTCAGAAACCCATGTCTTTTTTCTGTCGTGTCACTCACGCACTGTTTTTTAATTATAATTTCCAGGACCAATTGTAAAATTCAAATCTAACTGGTAATGACAAATGCCACTCCAACATTATACATAATATGGTAGTCATGATCCATTCATAACCTACAAGTGCAAAGATATGCGCCCTTCTATCAGTCCAAATGTCGTGTCACTCACGTTTGAATATGACCATTAGTAGTTTACTATGTTGTTTGTTGTTTTTATTTTTTCTTGGTATTGGTAAAGAGAAACATTACTCTATATATTTTGCGTATTTAAAATTGTGGTAGCCTCTAAAAGCTTTTACTATTTTGGTTGTGTTTTGCAGGGTGCACGCCACTTTGACTTCTTGCCACAGACCTTCTGCACTCCTTCAGAGTATGATGATTTAGTCGGTATGTTTGTGCAATATTATTTATAAAAAATCCGAATATATTTGTATCATTTCCCAGCTATAAAAAATCTGTTGTATTATTTATAAATAAGTACAGGAGAACTGTTTTCTCGTGTGTGTGTTATTTTTAGAGAACTATTCCAATAGTTTTTCATTGTACAAATTAAATGATTATTTATTCATTTTAAAGTTTTTATGTGGATTTTCCCTACTCTGCCATAAAGAAATGTTATGTATACTCTTGCCTTCACATTCACTGAGTTACTTTGATCAGATTGACAAGCATTCACAGAATTATTTCTTCACCCCTTCAAACTTCAAACTTGCTAACTATAGTAACATTGCCATCATGAAATACTGAATTTTGATTGGCTGTTGAGCAACACTACCTGAGTAGTTACCATTGATGGTTATTAATTGTAAACTGAACATGCACTGGTAAGGTTAATGACGTATTATACCTGGGTTCTTGACACTTGACCTTTGACCTCTTATCTCTTCGCAGTTGCACATAACAAAGACCGAGGGACATGGATTGTGAAACCAGTAGCATCATCGAGAGGAAGAGGCATCTTTCTCGTTAACAGTGTAAGTGTAATATACTGTATATTTATAAGTGATTATTGTCATGTTTTTTTAATTTTGCAAGTCAGTCATAGCGAAACTTTCTACTTTAATGTAACAATATTAATAGTAATGAAATAATCACCAAGATTGTGAAATTTTTCTCTCATGATTTTCCAAACTAATCCATAGGCCTAATCATGAATCCATAGGCCTAATCATTGTTTTAATTGTTTTTTTTAATGTAAATAAGGGTACATTTTTTACCTGGGCATAAACAATGCTTGGAAGCCTTTTTTTTATAGACTATAATTTATTAGTTCAATGTTCAATTTATCCCCCAAGAAAGTCATTTATCATTTTACATGTTTGTTCCTAAAAAAAAATTGTGCAAAATAGATATTTTTTTGTTAGGTGGTGTTGCCCCTGCCTCCCCCTTCCCAACTAGATGGACTCTAAAGTGACAAATATTATACAACAATATTGTCCGTAGAATTGAAGTTGTATTGCATAGCTTGATTGCTTGATTATATGCATGCTTTTGTACAATTTCTACAGCCTCAGAATGTGCCCTTGGATTCAGCGTATGTGGTTTGTCGGTACCTCAATAACCCTCTCCTTATAGACGGTAAGATCTTCAATCTCTATCCTTTAAAATCATGCTTCCCAATACATGCAATAATCATTATGATAGTATTCTGCCTATTCATGAAATATGACATAACTTCTATGAGCAAAATTTAAAGAAAAACAGCTAGTGCATTATATTCCCTGTGAGAATATCAGCCACAACATCCACCTTGAAATCTTCTTTTTTGTATCAATATTGATGAATAAATAATGATGAATATTATAAGGAGTTAATTTCTATGCCATTTTTCAAATAGGTTTCAAGTTTGACTTGAGGTTATATGTCGCTGTGACATCATACGATCCACTTCGTATATACCTGTACGAGGAAGGCTTGACCAGGTGAGGTATTCTACAATTGTTCAAATTTGTTCTTTGCATTTGTAAAATAAGGATATAAGAGAATGATAATAACTTCTTATGCACCTAAGAATTTAAATTTGTTGGTGTAAGTAGGACTCTGTTTTTCTGCCAGAAATGGGTACAATAGCGGATAATTATCACTTTACAGTGCAAAATCTCCACTCTTTGAGGAGCATTCCAGCTGCCTGTTAGACCAAACATGCTAAAGCGAACCACATAACATTCACAATCATACCGGGTACCCAGTTTTAATACCTTGGGTGGGGTCAAGCATGAAGATCAAATGCCTTGTTCAAGGGTCATAAGTGCCGGTGCTGGGGATCGAACCTGCAACCTTTGCATTGGCAGTCAAATTGTGAGACCACTAGACTACGACACTTTATCTATACAAGAGACTAACATTAAGAACATGTGCACCTTGCCAGCTTCATCCCTTTCCTCTGTGAAATACTGAATAATTCATGCTATATAGTAATTAAGAGCATGAATACCAATTTGAATTGATTTCTTTCAGGTTCGCTACTGTGCAATACAACCAAAATAATAAGACGATCAAGAACACCTGCATGCACTTAACAAACTACAGTTTGAACAAGAAGAGCAATGATTATGTCAAGTGAGTATATTAGAAAATTTCCTAATTTCTTTTTATGAAACATATCTATACCATGACCAGGTTTACAATATCATGATTTTAGGACTGTTTTACATCTATGTCCTCATATTTCAATTCATTAGGGCCATATAACACAAAGATTGCAATCAATCGCACATTTGTAAGAACAAATTTTAATTGGTAATGGGTCAGTCTTTATGAAAAATAACAATCTTGATTGACCATTGCCATTTATTAACTGATTGCAAACTTTTGGATAATGGAATCCAGATCATCAACCGCAATAGTGTGAAATAGATGCAAAAAATGCATGATTGGAAAACAAACCATAGTCAAGGTTACCAGAATTGGAATAGATAAATTAAATGTTAAGTAGGTAATGGTACTAGTTCAACTAGAAGTTTACAGTGTACCTTAGTGATGCTAAGAATACTTGCCTGTTATCGTGTTGATAACTAATATCCATGGTGATTGTGAGTATGATTCAAGAATAATTAATTACTGTGCATTATGTGGTTACAGTATCATGGGAACTGTAGTCAGTAGTACAGTGAAATGGCAAAATAATACTAAAATATATGCATTTCAATCTGTGGTCCATGCTTTTTATTGTTTGTGCATAGACATAGGTCCCTGTTTAAATTTTAAAATGTTGGGATTAATTTGTTCAAATATTGTGCCATGTGTTCCATGAGCCTAATAATGCTAAGCACTCGTGATATCATGAGAAAATGAGAACAAATACTACATTTCATGTTTCATTTCCTAATGTTTCAGATGTGATGATGGAGATATTGAGGACTACGGAAACAAATGGAGTTTAGGAGCCATGCTGAGGTACCTCAAGAAACAGGGCAAGGATTCAAAACGTAAGTTTTTATATTTCTTTTTTTTAGAGTGAAGTGAGTTCATGGGCTATGCTTCTGGTCCTCTCAGCTATGCTTTGGAGAGGACCCAAAGAAAAAAAGTTTTTTAATGACTGATTTAGCTACTTGATTAAATAAAACTTAATAATTCAATCAATGTGAAAAATTGTGTTAGTTTTAGCAAGAGTAGGATGCAATACGTGATGCTAATCTAACTAATCTCCTTAGTGATGCATTGTCTTTTGCATGTTTTTTTTAATATGTTCCTTACATTTTTAGGTCTGGGTAATTATGTATTTCTCCAAGGTTGAAACCAAATTGATATCCTAGTGCTCATTGTTATGGCATTCATCCCTGTTACTCAGTCTCTCACATAAGATCAAAAGTTCACCATGGAAATTAATTTGTTTATTAAAAGAATCGGGAGATTAGAGAAATGTATAAATTGTGAAGGTTTGAAAAAAATCTACCAAAAATCAACATAGTAATGAATGTTTGAAGTTTTGATTTTATGACTTCAATTGCGAGTCGCTCTCCCATATTTTGTGTATAATTTCCAAATGACTTTTTCATAGCTCCTGATGGAAAAATAAATCTATTTCAGAGAGGCATGAATATAAAGATAGCTTTAATGAAATATAGACAGTATAGATGAATAATAAACATTCTGAAAAAATGGGGATGTTGTGGAATTTACAATACACAACAAATGGGAGAGCAGCTCACAAGTGACGTCAAAATTTTAAACATTCATAACTTTGGTATTCTTTGGTGTATTTTCTTCTAATCATCACTCATATTTTCTGCTTTTTGAAAACCAACTACATCTCAGAATGAACTTTCCCCTCTAAAACGTTAGGTTCCCCTGGTTGATAGACATGTACCTCCAAACATTTAATTGCATCTGTGGTATTAAAATAGAATGTCTGATGTCCACATTGTTTACTTCACGTTAAATAATCTGATAATGTCCCTTTCAAACCAGCTTCTAGTGATTTCAGCCTGCTCTGTATTTTTTATTTTTTCCTCCTTCTCTCAGTTCTTCTTTCGAGGATAGAAGAAGCAGTCAACAAGACAATAATCTGTGCAGAGCTTCCTGTATCTACAGCCTGTAAGATGTTTGCGCCATATAGGGGAAATTGCTTTGGTGAGAATCTCCATTCATTTCATGGGTGCTTTGGAATTCTAGAATGATAGAAAGTAGATTGAATATAAGTGACCGATGAGTCATGTATGCTGGTATTGTGGAGAAGCAAATAAAAAATAAATCTAAGACTTTTTTCACGAATTGTTATCAATACTTCATCAACACTAAATCCATTAAACATCAATAGCTATAAGAGTCATTTTATGTAATTTAATATGTATTGACTGGGTCTTGAATAAATGAAATACCTGTCACCACAATATGATTTACTCTCATGTGTATTGTGCCAGTTAATTTCAAAAGTTGCTCAAATGAATAACCAAGATGGTACAGAGACCCCAACTCTCCTGTACATGTATTTGGTGGGAGATTTCCTGCTTGACTTTAAATTTATAGGCTATCTGTATTTTTCTTCCACCCTAGCTGTATTTCTCCACTTTTCTCCCAATAAACCATCTCTTTGGGAAAATTGAATCTGAATCACTGTATTTTACCTAATTTTTTTTGCAGTTACAATTTTCAAATGTTCAAAGACAGCACTAGATAGCTGTTATAACTATTAAAGAGGCTTCTGGCCCCAAAGATTGTTGTGCTTTGTGCTGGTGATATGGTCTATGTGCACTGGAGTCTCCCATTTGCTTGGGGGTCTCAGCAGGAGAATCTCTCACTTAATTGGGGTGGAGTCTCTGATAATATTTCAGGAAAAGCAAGCACTTAGTATTTGGAGAAAGGCTGTTTGATGACTTGTGATACAGATAGTTTTTGTACAGAGTAATTTTTGTAGACCTTTGAGTAATGTTATCTCTCTTTGTATCCACAGAGCTGTATGGTTTTGATATCTTAGTAGATGCAAACCTGAAACCTTGGGTCTTAGAAGTCAACCTCTCACCATCACTTGCCACGTGAGCCATAACTTGACATACTCTTATTTTACATTCAAAATATGCTTGAAATACATTAAAGAACCATATATGATATACCTAGATACACCTAAGATGCACTTAAGTTGTACATAAGACATACAAGATATACTTGAAATACAGTCAAAGATTGTTACAACACATTTGAGATACACCTAAAATGCACTTACATGTACATGTAGTATACTCTGATAATGTGATCTATCTGCAAGTAAACTTTGTGTACCTGTATTGTTGCAATTATTTTTTTTTATTATAAGCCAGAAAATATGACAATTTGCAAATCTCTATTTATATGTTACAGGCATATTCAATAAGATATGATATTTGAATAGCGCTCTAAAAGTGGTGGTCGGAACATATCGTAAGTGCAACGACATAGAGAATTGCTTGTTGCACTTACAATGAGTTGTGACCACTGCATTACTCATGAATACAGCACTTTACAAAGTTCAACACTTTGCATATATTTTTTACAGAAATTAACACAGTGCACCTGACTTTGAATAACTCCAAGATAGAATCCATTTTAAGAAATACAGTAGCCGATCCAGGATTTTAATATGGGGGGGATGGGGTTGGGCCCACAAAACTTTTTTAATTTTAATATGTACAGTCAATGAGTGTTTTTTTTTTCTTCAAATTATATGGAGGGTGGGGGTGTGCCTCCCCTGCGCCCCCGCTTAGATCTGCCGCTAGAATATGTTGCATTCATTTCACATTATACTAGGTCCCATTTACTAAAGAACTCAGTGTTTTTTCTGAATTTTTATTCATGAATTTAACCTTTTCATTATTTTATTACCCACTTTAGTGAAGCACCCATAGACATGAAGATCAAATCAAACGTGTGTGGTGATCTGTTCAGCTTAACAGGTAAAGTGTTATAGCACATCACAGCCTTATGGTGAACTCATTATCACAAGTCTCAGACTAATTATACATTGTATGAAAATTTAATTCTCGTCATTGATAGATGACTTATTTTTCAAAACAATTTTCCCATTAGAGCACTTTTTTTCAGAATTACCAACGGTCTGTGTCTAGATTAAGGAGAAGTATATTTTTATACCTCCTTTCTGCTAATGTTGAGATTTCCAAACTTTTTTTAAAAATTTTAAAAGCAAATATGGAGGCTAAAAAAAACCCTCTTTTTTTAAAAAATCTGTCTTTACTCTTCTTTGCAATTGAGAGGAAATATACAGAAAATAGATAATGCCATTTTTGAAAGGTGTAATAAAAAAAATCTCCATGTTTCACACTTTTTATTGACATGACTACCAACGGTCACACCATGAGTGGCTATGACTACAAGTGGGTAGGAAATTTGCAGAATGAGAGTTGACCAATTCATGGAATATTACCTGATTGAGGTATCCCAAGTACAGCTTCACCCCCCAAAAAAAGACATGATGAAAATTTCAGCTAATCTAGAGCAGATCGAAAAGGTAATCCTGATACCTATTTCATAGTTTCCACATAAATATGTAATGATTGAAGTGAATCTTAGTCAACTCATCTCATCTTTCTTCCTCCTAAGGCTTCATTGTACAGGATCCTGTGATGAGACGCATGCAGCAAAGTAGGAGAAACCAGGATCTAGCGGCCTCTAGTACACTCAGGCAACAGGTGAGATGTCTCAACTAAAACAAAGAATCTTGTCCAGTGGGTACAAGACAATTGTTCCAGCGACAGTTGATCCTGGCTTTATTGAATCTCAGTTGTAGGGTTAGGGTTCCTTACGGTTTTATTTTAGATACTGTATAAGCCAATATTTTCGCGTTCAGATATTTTCGCAATTTTGTACTAGTTTGGGAAATTTGCAAGTGGACAATTTTTGTGATGTTTTCATTACTATAAATACCATTATGTTGAAGTGAAAATTTTTACAAAGATAACCACTCATACATTCTAGGTTAATGGTGAGGACTAGGTAGAAGTTAGTCATTCCATTAGTGTTCAAGATCAACCCAAGAGCAATTGTCGCCAGATCAAACATCATAGAGCCAACCAGTTCCGTAACATGACTCCCTCATCCCATAGACACATCAAATAAGTGAGAGTTCCACCCAACCCAGAATCATTTACATGTGTTACCATAGTTGGCCAGCCTGGGGGTGTTTCACCTTGTCGTTCTTAAAGTTACGAATGACTTTATGAACGACTGGAAAAAATTTCTTGGGTGCTATACTAATCACTTGCTATAATCATTCAGCACAAGAACCGACCCTCAGTTGTTAGTTTCGTCATTCGTAACCTACGAACAGCTAGGTGAAACACAGCACTGATTCAAGTAGGTTACCCCATGGTTTATTGCTTTAAAAGAAAATGCATCTTGTTGTAACCAACTGTAATGAGTTGGCTAAACTGTAATAAAGTGATCTGTCCAACCCATATATATAGAGATATAATAAGCATCATTCCAGGGTGGTGTTTGACCAAGTCACTTTGTAAGGTACGAACAAGTTTACAAACGACTGGTGATCATTCTTGTGCTAAATGATATAGAATGTGATAAATATAGCAACACCTAAGAACATGTTCCAGCCGTTCGTAAAGTCATTCGTAACTTTACAAACGACTTGGTGAAAGACCACCCAGTATCCACATCATTCAAGATTATTTCAAATTCAATGATTATTGTCTGATATATTCTGCTGCTTCATTTTGAGTTCCATCCCAATCTCTTTAAATACATGTGCATCCCAAAATTGAACTCACCAAAAATGTGTTTTTTCTTTTTTTTCTCTCTTTTAACTTAATAACTATTATAACTATTAATAACTATTATTTGACATTATTATTCCTGTTTACTTTGAGCCAGTTTGTGTTTTTATTGAAATATTTGTTGTTGTTTTTTATTATTATTAAGAAATTGAATGAATCGTTTTTTATCTTCAAATCAGGATGTTCAAAATCTTCTTCTTTTTTAAATTTTTTTTATTGTTTATTTATTTATTCATCAAGGTAGGACTTTGTATGTGAAAATAAGAAATTGTTTATATTCAAGAGATATATATTCTCAATCTGTGATCTGCACTTAGGTGAATACCGTACAGCGGGATTAGATGCCGGATATACTGATCCCCAATTATTTTTCCATTGACTTAATAGGAGGGGATTAGTACATCCGGTATGAAGCTTTGCTATGCTTCTTTTACGTAGCGGGCTGTGGCTTTATTTTTTGCGTTAGTCACCTTGGCTTATAGTAATAAAATGGGGAACTTTTCGTAATAATTTATTAAAATTAAGAAACTCTGTATCTAGTATTAATTATCAGCTTTGTTTTGAATAAACATAACCATGTTAAAATAGTTTTGGGAATATGAATAGATATTGTAGGCAAGATATGATGGTCAATTTGGCATAAATTTGAAATCAAAACATCCTTTTTTCTGAATCTATTTTAATTCTTGAAACTCATAACCATTAATCCTTCTTCATCCAATTTTTCACTTCACTCCTATTTGCATGATCCATTCATTTGCTGTGTTCCCATTCACTTCCTATACGTAGAAGGAGCGTATTGGCTCTGCCTATTCGGTGAGTCTATATTCAGAATAGAGTTTAGCTTTTTGGTATTGGAGGTTTACACTATTATTTTATTCTTTGTTATCTCTAACTAACCCTTCCTTTCCCCCTCCTCTCACTTGACTGCATTCTTTATTACTCATTTTTCTAACTGTTCCCTAGGTTTGTTCTTTATTTCTTAATTAAAGAAATTTAAATTTAAATGCAAGTTTCATAGTTCAAGAAGGAGTGAACCAAGCTAGAATTCTTGTATCAAACGAAAGCAGATTTATTACAGGATAACATAACATATTATTTCTGATGATGCTTATGAGTTAACCCTCAAAAGACTGAGGGGGCCATCATGGCCCCCCGACATTTTCTGCGACCATTCTGCCGCACAAAATTTTTTGATCGCGCCAATTGCTGACTTTATACTTTCAAGTCTCGCGCATCTTTTGAAACCATTTTTGCGAAAATTGGTCATACCGTTACGATGCTGCACGATTTTCAAAAATATCCGTCAGACCGAAAATGGCTCAAAAACATCATTTTGTGTACAAAGTCAATGCAAGTGGAGTTTTCTCACCTTATTCATAAAGATATGAATATTTTCACTTTCATTGGCTGAAATCAATTCATTTTAGTATTATTATGCTTCAAAATGGTTCTTCAATAATTCTTGCGAAAAAACAAAGAAAAACAAAAGGTCGAAAAAACAAAGAAATACATAAGAAATTCATAAAACAATCAAATAATTAATTTCGATACTAGAATTTTTTCCTAGTACAATCGTTAGGAATGCTATAAGGAATAATAAGACACAAAATTAGCATTCTAGGAGCTTTATTTTTTCAATTAGAGCACAAAGTATGATTTCATGCATAAATTAGCATAATTAATTCATATAAAATAAATCTATAACATTTCACAAAAATTAACAACGCAGTCTTGTAGATTACATGACACGCTACCATCGTGCAAATATTCAGCGCGGTCGCGCGATCGGCGGCCGAGATTAGGGTTAAGAGATTTTAAGCTGATTCAAAAGTTGAACATTTTGATACTTAGATTTATCGCCTGTAAATGGAGATTTTATACAGCAGCCCAAGATTTTTTTTATTAACGTTATCTTTCAATTTTGGTTACAAATATCAGAAGAATATGCTAAATCTTACTGTATAATAAATATTTTTACACTCTTCTCCATGTATTTTTTATTGTGATCTTGCATTTTATCATTTTTAGAGAGCTGGGAGGCTGGCCATTAACTAATAGAACTTTAATTGAAAAGAGCTAACGCCACTCATGCTCTCTGGAAATGATATTTTGTGGACATCAGCAAGTACACTTCATAATTATAACAATCTTTCTCCACCACACAGCGTCAGCGGCCCAACTCAGCTGGGATGATGGGCAATAAGCTCTCAAGACCCAGCTCTGGGAGGAAGTCGGCTGCAGCAGGTCCCAAGGATGGCTCTGGACTAACTCTAGAGGAACGTAAGATAGTCCTGGAGAGCAAGGAGGAGTATGCCAGGAGAGGGGGCTGGATGAGAACATTCCCTTCACCTAATTCCATGGATAAATATGGGTGAGTTATCCCAATTAGATTCACCAGGGGGGGGGGGGCGTGTTTCACAAAGAGTTAAGTAGATATAGAGTAGCACTTAAATTGTTGTTATACGTCAACTCATTGGTCAGATCATTCTCAGGGGATGTGCATCGTTGAGAAGTCTGTTAATAATATGGCGTGTTAAGGCCACCGCACACTGTACGATTTTCAGTCCTATGACTAACAGATTTTGATCCAAAATAAAACAGCTCGTGCAAAATATACACGCTTAGATATTTCAGATCCAAAATCGGTCAGTCGTGCGACCGAATTTGTAAGGTGTGCGGTGGCATTTAGATACAGGATTTGCTTCTTGGAGTATGCTGATAGATTATCCTTATATACAAACATTCTAAAAGTCATGGATATAATTAGCAACAATTTAATTGAGATTATTGGATACTATACGGTCAAACCTCGGGAAGAATTTTTGGCTCTTCATATCTCTAATCATTTTTAAAGTTTTTGTAGTGTACAATGGCTTAGTAGAACATTCTCCTGGTCTAATGGATAAATCAAGCAACCCTCCATGGCTATTTATAAATAATAATATATTAACATGTAATTGATTTTATCTACAGTGCATCCCAAAAAGAACTATACACTTTTTAGATAGCTACCAAATAGAAAAATATATGATTCTTGGGGGAAAGATTTATATGTATATAAGGCTCATATCCTCAACTATCATTATGACACAAAATATTCCGAAAATAACCCATGCTTCAGTGAGTAATTCCCACTTTTGTAAAGGACATAAAAATTAGCCTGCATGAATTCACTATTCATCTTGCACCTGGTTATGGAACGCCATGAAGGAGTCAAAATTAATAATGGAATCGATCGGCCAACAAAGACAAAAATAAATTGAAGTCAAGGCATAAATCAATGATACGAAAACAAATAGTGAAACATGACATTTTTGCATAATATTAATTTTTTTTTCTGACTTTTGGTTTATCTTTGACTCTGTTGGCTGATTTATTCCATCGTAAATTTTGACTCATTCATGGCGTTCCATAACCAGGTGCAAAATGAATAGTGAATTCCTGCGCAGGCTAATTTTTGTGTCCTTTACAAAAGTGGGTATTACTCACTGAAGCATGCGTTATTTTTGGAATATTTGGTGTCATAATGCAGGCCTCTACAAAAATTTTATTTTTCGCTTGCCCTGTCGGGCAAGTGAAATTTGGTTTTGCTTGCCCACAAGAAAAAAACACTTGCCCGAATTTTCTTTTCATTTTCTTTGTTTAGACCCTAATCATGATTTTATTTTTAATAGCAGCTACCATCTGAGACCTAATGAGAGTCCATAAATGACGAGCGTATAGGAAGATTGCATACAAGAATATTTATCAATTTTTTGTTTGGGATATTTTGTCTGATTTGTATCCATAAACACACATTTTATTGCGTTTTTAAGGTGAAATGTCGCACATACATGTCCTATATCTTTCTCTCGAATCATGGCTTGCCCGATAGGGCAAGTGAATTTTATATTTACTTGCCCGCCAGTGGTTTTCACTTGCCCTGGGCAAGCGGGCAAGTGGGTTTGTAGTGCCCTGATAATGATAGTTGAGCATATGAGTCTTATATACATACAAACATTTTATCCAAGAATCTTATATTTTTCATTTGGTAGCCATTTCAAAAGTGTATAGTTCTTTTTGGGATGCACTGTATAGTTCTTATAAACATTTGATTTACAATAAACCAAATCATGTAGGATGCAGACAAGGACAGTACTTTACCAGAATGTCAATTCCTCTCTCTTCTTTTCAATGTTTTTCACTCAGTTCTTTGATGGAAAGTAGGAATTCTTTCAACCAAGTATTACATTCCAGACTCTTCTCTGACAGGTATGTGTCATTCCATAATCATCATCTTAGAGGCTAAGTTCTCTATCACATGCATTATTCACACACCTCTGTTTAGTGGTTAACAGATACATTGTTCTACAGCACAGTTGCTCAGAATACATGCATTTACAGTTCTTTCATTGCAGTGCATAATTGTATATGCCAATATGTTCACGAACATATATTTTTGTGATTTGGACTAGTTTGGGAAATTCACCAGTGGATAATTTTTTCTTGATTTTTGTGATGTTTTCATTACTATAAATAGCCTTATGTTGAAGTGGAAATTTTCGCGAAGATGGGCTCGCAAAATACAAGAAAATAACCACTTATACAGTAATAGGACAGAATTCTCGTACAATCAGCCGATTGAAGCACCCACTACTGTGCGATGATGTTGTGAACACTAGTTATTGATTCTTCACTAATGTCCCACAAGTTCACAAATCATTTCTTTATACCAAAGATATAACTTTTATATTGGATGAAAATTGTTGTGGTTTTAGCTAACCCACAAAATGAACATGAAACAGGTGGATTTCTCATAGCATTCACAATATGATCGCACACTTAAATTAGCTGATTGTACTAGAATTCCTTCCCAGTGTACATTGCCATCAAAGAACCGTAAATGCACTTAAACTCTCAGAATCACTGAAACTTTGACTCTCCATAATGTAAACCATACCAAAAACTAGATGCATACATGTCTTGATTCTTATTACAGTTATCTTAGATTCAGTGTGCTTATATATATATTTATTCATTTGCATATATATATCAATAGTATAGAACAACATGAAGGTATAGATTGTGTTTTCATATTTTTTCAGTTTGCAGTTATATACTAATGAATTTTAAGATTTTTATTATATCTCTTGCATTATTCACTCGCGATCAAGCACTTGCTGTTAATGCTAATTTGATTTTAATTTCATGCATATATTGTATCATTTGATTACCATAATTCGATATTGGCTATGATTGTAAAATTATAAAATTGTTGGATATAATTGTGAAATTTGATCAAACTTCTCATATTATGACATAAAGAAATTTGAAAAGAAGCTTAGTAACCCGGATGTTATTGAATCTTTCTCTTGCCTTCTTCTGTCAATCACATTAGTTTGTTAATATATTTCTTTTATAAAAACAGCTGAAATCTTAAAACAATTATTAAAAAAATGTTTTGTATACTCTTTTATCCTGCTGTAAACATGCATCAGGTTTTTTTTTTTCCCTCTTTTTTTTTTTTTTTTTTTTTTTAAATTCTGCGAATTTCCATTTATTTCTTCTATGTTGCATAGCGTTCAAGCCACCTATGTAATTTATTTACAAATCTATTTCTTTTGCAAAAAAATTATGTTTGTATTTATTCACTATATTAATCTCAAAGCAATGTGCAAATTTCAATGTCTGATATCTTATCATAGGGACAAGAAAATCTTGATTACAGTATGCACTCTTGCATGCATGTGTCTACTCACATTGGACTAATTATCATGGGTCAAATCTTGTTAATATTTTGTGCAGAATCTATTGACATCCCAAAATAGAATGTTTGTCTTAGATTCCGGAATAGCATGATCGCATTATGAACCAATCCTTATTTCTCAGATTTTATGGTGTTGTCAGAGGCTCTTAATGGCCTGTATCAATCTTTATTATTTCCATTTCAAACAGAATATTTAAGACAAGTAGGCAATAATAATAGGACAGTTCATATCATACTAATATCAACATCAATATAGGTTGTATATGAAGAGTAATCTAAATAATTCTGGTTTAGTGTTCTTGAAGTTTGACCATGTAAGTACGGTCCAATGTGAACATGTTTTTACGTGAGTAGATATCTTCTATTGTTTCTAGGCGAGGTCAAGTTACCTCATCTGTTTCACATTCTTCAAGGTAATCAATGCGTTCACATGTTACATGCATGAAGCAACCACCAGAGCATGAGTTTTATTTCAATAATTTGGGTTGACTGGCTTTGTTTTCATTTTAAACACCCAGTTAGGTGATTTTGTTTCTTTCATTTTTTTTTTTTTTTTTCTTTCACTATCTGATGAATGTTGTTTTTGATGCCCCAGCAACATAGTTGCACAATTGAAATCATCAAGTTCTTTCTCTTGTTCTTGGGATAGATTTTTCTTTTTCTTGGGCATGTTGCTATCTTTAGATTGTGTCTCATGGGAAAATTTTGGTTCAACTAAGCTATAAGTCAAAGGTAATCTGAATTATGTGGAAAAAAAATACTTGCTTAAAAAGCAAGACATTTGAAACGAAATAATTTTTTTTCGAGATTCCTGTCTTGTAAAATGGCAATTAGGGATGATGCTATGATTCAAACCATAGACAATATACCATAACACATTGAGTGCTCTGCAAGATAGGAATCTCAAAGTTTGTTAGCTCCCTTAGTAGACATGGTTAAAGGTTTCTGATCTTTTACTACAATGTAACTATCCCATGGTATAGTCAGAGGAAAAGAGATTTCATATCTTCATAGTAAAATAATTTCACTCCTTTTGGGATCGATGGGTTCTAGGGAAGATGTTTTTGCTACTAAAAAAAAAAAGAAGAGGAAGAGTTCGCTATTTTTAATATTTTATGTGAATATACCATTGTGTTTGATGATATTAATCACAAATGTTGTTATGTATTGTTTTAATTATGAATTTGAACATCTTAGTTTCACTGTAACTGTATACATTCAGAATATAGGATGTATGCTAGAATACTACTAGACCATATCTTATTAATTATTCAAAGTATCTCTATAATTTTTTTGCCACCTGTGTTAATTTATTAAAGTTCACATCTAATAAAAAAAACCAGAGAAAAATAGTTCTGTATTGTCAAAAAATAAATTAAATACCTCAATAGTTCTTGGTTGTTGCTCCTCAAAATGTAGACATTTGAATATGCATGAATATTAAATTATTTTTTTGCTTTATATTGTTTTTTCTTATTATTTTTTTAAATAGCAAAAGAAATGTTTTGCTTCTAAAAATTGTGTGAATGGTGTTCTTTTATTTGAGTTGAGTTCACATTATTAACCCATATTTCATGAGATATTTAATGTTTGCAGTGTTTTACTTGGCACTCCCTCCTCAAACCTTCTCCATACCCTTCATCCAGAGGTTTATCCTTCATTCCAAGATTCCTCATCCTTGTCCAGAGCCCTAAAACATTCAAGTGTTACAATCAAATGCAACTCGATAGTAGCCAATCAGAATCCTTCTTGCATAGACTTCTTGCAATACAGGCTGACTGTGAACCAACCAGACTGATTGTTTTAAATTTGCAATTGATTGTAACTCTATATGTTACAAGGCACATGTTCCTCCACATTGTGGTGCCATTTGGTCTACAGTCAAGTTTGCATGTCAGTTTGTCTTATCCCAAAGATTTGGAAGAGGTAAAATGAAGGGTGTTTAGATTTAATCCATGGTCTCAATTACAGTTTTAAACTTTACCACAGTCTTTATAAGGTTGGAGGTGTTAAAAAAGTTAATAATCCTTGATGAATTTAGCCCATTTATAGTTGGTCTTTATAGAGAGACACGAGTGTAATATTAAGGAGGAAGTTGTTGAAATCAAATTTGTCTTTCATGAACCTAAATTTGTGCCTCGGCTACTGAAAATTTAAATTCTTTGAATTAGAATCATATGATATTTAAAAGAATTATGTCCATTGGCAGTAATGCTTTAAAATGAAGCTTGGCTCACAGGAAATCGTTCCAAATGAAATATGACATTTTACCCCACCAGATTGATAAAATATATCAGTTCTAGGCAATTTTTAGATACGGAAACAGAGACAGACTGCTTGTAGACCAAATGGCTATATACCTTTTATGTACCATGTTCCTCTCCCATCCATGTTCCTTTACCATATTCCTTTACACACAGTGTGGATACTAGTAGCACACATACCTCCTCACATCCCAGACCTAAATCGGCTCATTCTTCCTTGGTTTCATCCCGAGCCAGGCCGCACACGTAAGTTTAGACAGTCGCATAAGGTGGTCCTGCACTAGCATGAGCTTGACAATTAGCGTGCTATTCCTGATCCAATTAATTATCTCATACTCAAGCTATATTTGTGAGTTTGCCTTAAATAGTGTGCTAATGGAGCATTGCTGCTCTAGGCAGAACACTAAGCCTTATCCCGTCATGTGCATATAGAGCTACAAAATATGTAGTTAAACATCAACTTTGCGCTTAACTAATTTGGTTTTTTTTTCTCCTTGATCTAACTCGCAGCCCGCTATTTGTCTTGCTCTAGGTAGTGCAGCACCGCCTATAACTTCACATTCACACCAGGGGAATCGCAGCAATTGGAATCCTTTACATGTGACTTCTTTTGTTTCCCCATCCTTTTGTTGCCCCACCCTAAAAGCATCGAGTCTGGACAAGATTGAATAAAATTTTCCGGGTCTTTTTCAACAAACGATGACCTTTGCTTCTTTTTTTTGGTACTTATATTGAGGGCAGGGGAGTGAGAGGATTCAGTCGAAAGGGGTAAATTGATAAAATAAATATTTAGTCATTGGAGATCCCATCTTTAGTAGAAAAGAGGGTGAAAGGTTGAAAATTGCTCATATTATTTAGCACACTAGTAATGAGAACAAATGGTGGCAGGGGTTTTAGATTTAACCCTCTCATTAACATAGTCGCCTTTTGGCACCATATATAGAACACTGGTGTCAAGGCAAATTGATTTTACTGCCATTTTGTAAGAGAGCGCCCTGTCTTGTTGAGTTATGTATAGTTGGAAAGCTGGAAACGATAGTTGTAGAGTGAAGCACTTTGGAGTATTGTTTGAGTTATCTTTTTGAAAATTTGGAGTGAAGTGAGGGAAACCAGATTTTTAGAAAAAGTGCTTGGTACGAAAGGGTTAAGATCAATATCTAACATACATCTAAATGCCCTCTAAAAAGATTCATGCAATATATATAGCCAGTGGAATCCCCAAAATAGTTCAATTAACCTTGAGCAAGATCAAATTATGAAGAATTAGAGCGGGTTGTTTTTGTGAGTTACACATTCACATTTGAGTCTAAATTATCATGTTTTTTCTTGGCTTGTTTTTGCTAAATTATGTTCCAGTTGTACGATTTAGCTCTAAAAGAATTTCAGTTATAGGTTGTCCCCCTTTTGTGAATGTGAGTGAGTCCTACATGTACCATCCTACTTCATGTTATATAATGTCGTCCTTAAAGTAGACAACTGGAGAGTCAAAACTGCTTTTAATTGCAACCAAACTCATACCACTGTAACAAAAAAATCTTTACTGATTCAGAATATCTAAACCCCTTGTCAATACCTGTTTTAGATCAGGGGTTATCACCTTTTAAAGAAAGCCCACATTTTCAGGCTTCAGCGGTACCCCGCAAGGGCGTCGAGATTATGACGTCACAGCGTGGGCATCCGTTCTGTGTCCACTTAGTCACATGCATATCCTGTACTGTGCTATATTGCGTACATTGCACATTCTGATTCTTGAAAACTTTCTTTCTCTCTTCTCACCTCATTGCTTCACCCCAGGCCCTTACTAACTGGTCAAATGATATATCTTCCGACTGTTGATCCTCTATCAAATTCTATATTGTTAAGTTAATCCGTTTCAATAATGTATTCTTTTTCATCATAGTAAAGTATAATTAAAATAGGCCTATCCTCAGCACGAGAATGAGTGAAAAAAAAATAATAAAACAAACTAAGTGACATTGTTTTTTATTGTGGACTGTTCAAATCACACTGTTAGTTTTTTGTCATGACAAATTATTAAAACCAGTAATCCTATATATCTATATATCTACATAATCTTGAAATTGTTCGTTTGGTTTGTAAAGTCTTCATATTATTGTGCAGATCACAAGATACTTTCATCCGTTAGCTATAACAATAATTCGTCCAAACTTTGGATGAAAAGCCCCTTAGTTCTTCAGTTACAGTATACGTGAACTTTTTTCATGGTTTCAGATATTGTTTGGAATGAAATAACATTACTTTGTAGATTCGACCATGTTGCAATGGATTTGACAGATTTTGCATTCGTGATACAAGCAGCAGTCTTACGAGAGACGACTGTATATTCCAACCGCTCCTGGCGGACTTGGTAATACACTACCCTATCCCGTTGCGTGTGTAAGAATTAAGCCAAACTAAATTAGTAGTCCATAAATATTGCAAACAAATTAATGCTTACAGAATTTATTCTTAAATATCTTGTCTCTTCAATATGTATTGATTTTATTTTAAGGACGTTTCTGGCCTTTTAGCCATTGAATTTCGATAAATAAGGAATTTTGGTGAAAATGTGACACGACCACCTTGTCAAACTAATGATGGTAGTGTTAATCCGTGCAAGTTAGTTGGGAAAGTCATGACGGTGGCATGATTATATTTTGCTCTAAAACCTTATTTGGAGGGATTCAGATTTTAAAAAAAATCCTATTAAAATCAATATAAATTCAACACAGAATAAATCTTCTTAAGAATGAAGTCATTATAAATTTACGTGGAATTTTAGGCATTATATTTCCGAATGTCAATTGGCAAATTAAACGCTTCACCAACAACCAACGGGCCGCACTGTTCACGGCCCCTTGGTGAGAGATGAGCAAGGCAATTCGTGCTTTTACCATGATTGCAAACTCTTCAAAAATCTATCGCAGCAAGTTCAAACCTACAAAATAATCACAATCGTTAACAATATCTCAATACACGATATTCTAAGAATATACAACCCTGTATGATTTGTCCAATGGTGTAATCAGTTGTAATAAAAGAGCCATATTAATCCGAGACACAGCAGCTATAGCAAGGTAGTACAGTGCGAGTGATGTGTTTACGTATATAAGTATATGCATGCATTGCACGCACATGCATTAAGCTGCGTGCGCAAGCTCAGATCAGCTGGCTGTTGTTCGAGCTGTCCAAGGTGTGACGTCACAAGCTAGAAGCTCCTCCGCATGCCGAGCGTCCCATTTGGGGGCGGATTAAACAAAAACACTAAAAACCCTTTACAGCTATTTCTGAGGGATTCAAGTCATTTTCAGCATGTCAATCGTATAAACGAAGGAAAATCTATTCAGCAACATGCAATTTGGCCATTATTAGCAAATATTGTGTATTTTCTCCGTGTGTGTACTTTAATTACTAACCTCAACCCCTTCCCAGTCTCATGTCATTGAATCATATACTAATCAGCTTTCATTTGGGTCACAATTGAATTTATTTGAAAAGCTGGTAAAAGCATGGATATTTAACCCACAAAACATTACCCTAGTAAGTTGTTGAATTAATTTTACTATTGGTTTTATTTTTCTTTTTTTTAATCACCATGATAAAAGAAATGGTATAGGATCTTAATTTTGGAAAACTAACTGCATGAGTATTATTCAGGTATAGCAAGTGAATTGTTAATTTTGCTTGCCATACATTTCCAGTGCTGATTCTGTTGTTCTAACAAACACTTTGAATCACTCTATGTTCTCTTAGTCGCCATTGAAAATTTTTCTACATTCAGTTGCTTTTTGAAATATATAATTTCATGCATGATTGTGTTAAGTTGTTTTGTTTTTAAATCAATTCAGATTTTTTTATATCTTTCATGTTTATTCTTATTGCATGTACATGTATATAATTCATTGAAATTTCTCTCTCTTTATTTGAAAATATGTAATCCTATGTCCTATTTAATGTTGTACACACTTTAAGCATACTTTATAGTTAAACTTGGTGCATATATGCATATTCTTGCTCTGTTTACTCTTTTGTATCAAATATTCGAAGAATGAAGTTTGACTATTATGTATTGGTTATCTGTAAATATACAGATAAACAATACATACGGGTAAGAAAATGAGACATAAGTTATATTAAATTGCTTCATTTCTTTGTCGATAACAATGAAATACATGTTTTATTTTTAGATAGCAAATATAAAACAATCAAAATAATGTGTTTTTGACAATTTAGGAAGTCGGCTGTGCTGTTGTACCCAGGACTATCACCTTTGTATGATAACACCAATCAAATACAATCTTCAGCCTTTCAAGAGTATATAATTTTCATGTTTACCATTAATCGGATATGTGCATAACAGACTTCAGAAGCTTTGTGTTAATTGTCTTTCAATATAATTTTTTTTTCTTCACTTTATATTAAACAAATTAACATGAAAAAAGTGAAGTTGTTTCAAAATGTATGATCAGGATGAAGCTCATAGTTTGTAATGTTCCCATGACAACAGGAAGATGTCCCATGGGATGATGCAGGAACTTCAAGAGAGGGAGTTGGAGGAGCATCTTGCTCAGCTGCTCAGGAAGCTTGCTACCAAAGACAACTCTGTAGAAAGGCGCAACCTACGCACCAGGGTCCGCAACAAGTTCAGTACCAAGAGGATAGGTAAGCTGTTTTTGTGGTTCTCTCTATAAAGGCTTATTTACATTAACAAAACTGTTTGACAGATTTGAACTTTAGACCCCCCCCCCCTATTTTTTATGCCTCCGCCACCGAAGGGTTGTCCGTCCGTCCGTACGTCCGTCCCGTTTTCGTTCTCGCGATAACTTAAGAACCGTTTGACGGATCACTGTCAAACTTGGATCATGTATGTATATGGTAGGGACAATGATCTGATTAGACTTTGGGGTCATTAGGTCAAAGGTCAAAGGTCACAGAGGGTCATTGTATGCATGAAAATGGCTCGTTCTCGCCATAAACTTAAAAACCGTTTGACGGGTCAACTTCAAACTTGGGTAATGTGTGCCTATGGGAGGGGCAATGAACTGATTAGATTTTAGGGTCATGAGGTCAAAGGTCAAAGGTCACAGATGTCATTGTATACATGAAAATGGTTCGTTCTCGCAATAACTTAAAACGGTTTGACGGGTCAACTCAAACTTGGATCATGTATGCGTATGGTAGGGACATGAACTGATTAGAATTCTGGGTATGAGGTCAAAGGTCACAGAGGTCATTGTTACATGAAAATGGCTCGTTCTTGCGATAACTTAAGAACCGTTTGAGGGATCAACTTCAAACTTGGATCATTATTTACATATGGGGAGGACAATGAACTTATCAGATTTTGGGGTCATGAGGTCAAAGGTCACAGAGGTCATTGTGTACATGAAAATGGCTTGTTCTCGCAATAAACTTAAAAACCGTTTGACGGATCAATTTCAAACTTGGGTCATATTGCATATGGGACGGACAATAAACTGATTAGAATTTAGAGTCATGAGTCAAAGTTCAAAGGCCACAGAGGACATTGTGTACGTGAAAATGGCA
Source organism: Paracentrotus lividus (assembly GCA_940671915.1). Classification (NCBI taxonomy): domain Eukaryota; kingdom Metazoa; phylum Echinodermata; class Echinoidea; order Camarodonta; family Echinidae; genus Paracentrotus; species Paracentrotus lividus. Next base: position 7,311,798 of record CALNVZ010000174.1, read on the forward strand.
TGTTCTTGCATAACTTAAGAACAGTTTGATGGATGAACATCAAACTTGGGTCATGTGTGCATATGGTAGGGACAATGAATTTATTATATTTTGAGGTCATGAAGTCAAAGGTCAAGGGTCACAGACGTCATTGTATACATGAAAATGGCACGTCTCTTGCGTAACTTCTGAAACCGTTTATGGTCAACTCCAAACTTGGGTCATGTGGGAGGAAAGATAACTGATTAGATTTTTGAGGTTATTTATGTAAATGACTCGTTTGTGCAATTTCTGAAGGACCTTTGACAGATCAACTTAAACATGTTTATCCTTTTATTACATCAGTAGCCATCCTTCCTGAGTTGGAAAGAATTCTGATGATACCACTTTAATAGATTTGGGGTCAATATCTCAAAGATGTCATGGTATAAATGGATGTAAAATTACTCTAAATAATGCGCATGCCTTTTTTTTCCGATGTGGCAATACGGAGGCATGCCTTCCGACCGTGCACGGTCGAAGATTCATCTAGTTTTTAATAAGAAGGAGAGCTATGCACCAGAACTTAAAAATTTTTACTTGGACACAGATCAAAAAGTGTTAATATTGGAACTTTCCATTGTTAAAAAAAATAATGATAATAAAAAATGAATAAATAAATAAACATGCAGTAATGGAATATATGTCGATGGAATTCAATGTTGACTCTGAAACTGGAAAATTTCAAATAGATACTCCTCTTTAGTACTAAACTAATATATGAGTTCATATTTAAATCTTTGTCTTTGTGTGATTATTTTTCTTCATTTTTTTTCCTCTTCATTTTCAGCACCAAACCCCAGGAATGCAGTACCGAGCAAATCTGAGGTGAAGTCTGATCAGGCACCATCATCCAGGGCTCCTCTAGCCCAAGGCAAACTAGACACTCGCCCTCAAACTGCCAAAAACTCTGTCAAGCAGCCTGAACCTGCTGCTGCTTCCCTACAACTAACCAAAGCAAATGTTGCTGCAGCTTCGGCCAATCAGCAAAGACCGCCATCATCATCAACGCAAGCTTCCGGTGTAACGCACCATAACGCTGCAAAACTAGGAGACAAGAGCGCTGGTGGTGAAGCAACAAATGGTTCGTCGATTAACATGGTGCATGGGAAGCCACCAGTGGGGCCTGCAGGCCATGGGACAGGTCAGGGGTCAGGAGGGGTCAAGGCAGGGTCAGAGGTCAGCAATAATGGGCCGAGGATGGTGCTGGAGGTACAGAAACCCAAAGGACCTAGCAAAGAGGAGATAAGAGAGATGGTCAATGTTCCGGAGATCTTGGATAGGGGTGGTGACCTCAGGTGAGAATCCTTCCTTTCGTTTTGTCAGATTGCATTTTTATGCCTCCGCCACCGAAGGTGGTGCCGGAGGCATTATGTTTTTGGGTTGTCCGTCCGTCCGTACATCCGTCCGTACGTCCGTCCCGTTTTTGTTCTCGCGATAACTTAAGAACCGTTTGACGGATCACTTTCAAACTTGGATCATGTATCATATGGTAGGGACAATGATCTGATTAGACTTTGGGGTCATTAGGTCAAAGGTCACAGAGGTCATTGTATGCATGAAAATGGCTCGTTCTCGCCATATAACTTAAAAACCGTTTGACGGGTCAACTTCAAACTTGGGTAATGTGTGCCTATGGGAGGGGCAATGAATGATTAGATTTTGGGTCATGAGGTCAAAGGTCAAAGGTCACAGATGTCATTGTATACATGAAAATGGTTCGTCCGCAAACTTAAGACTGTGTGGGAGTCACTTCAAACTTGAGTAATGTGTGCATATGGAGGGGCAATGAACTGATAGAGGGCAATAGGTCAAAGGTCACAGAGGTCATTGTGTACATGAAAATGGCTTGTTCTCCGCAATAAACTTAAAAACCGTTTGACGGATCATTTCAAACTTGGGTCATATGTGGCATATGGGACGGACAATAATCTGATTAGAATTTAGAGTCATGAGGTCAAAGTTCAAAGGCCACAGAGGACATTGTGTACGTGAAAATGGCTTGTTCTTGCGATAACTTAAGAACAGTTTGATGGATGAACATCAAACTTGGGTCATGTGTGCATATGGTAGGGAAATGAATTTATTATATTTTGAGGTCATGAAGTCAAAGGTCAAGGGTCACAGACGTCATTGTATACATGAAAATGGCACGTTCTTGCTGTAACTTCTGAACCGTTTTATGGATCAACTTCAAAACTTGGGTCATGTGGGAGGAAAGATGAACTGATTAGATTTTTGAGGTCAGGACATCAAAGGTCACTGGTTATTTATGTAAATGACTCGTTTGTGCAATTTCTGAAGGACCATTGACAGATCAACTTAAACATGTTTATCCTTTTTATTACATCAGTAGCCATCCTTCCTGAGTTGGAAATAAATTCTGATGATACAACTTTAATAGATTTGGGGTCAATATCTCAAAGATGTCATGGTATAAAAATGGATGTAAATACTCAACATGCGCATGCTTTTTTTTCCGATGTGGCAATACGGAGGCATGCCTGTCCGACCGTGCGCGGTCGAAGATCTAGTTTTTTTGGTTTTTTTGCAGTCATATTTGCCCAAAACTGACATTTCAGAAATATGTTGTAATTCAGGTGACAGGGGAAATTAATTTAAAGAAATTCTCCATTATCTTGACCAGGTTTGAATCTTTTTATTTTAAAAACTATTTTGAAGTGAAAAATAGTTTTTAAAACAAAATGATTATTAAGATATTGGACAATCTATTTGACTTAATTACTCTGTTACTATTCTAATCAAGAACTGAGAAAACACTAAAAAATTAGGCCCCTTTTTAATGAAAATATGTGTGTACATGTACATTAAATTTTTAATGTACTTTACAGTGAAATGACACATTATTATCTTTAGGTGGTATAAACTTTTGCCTATGATGATATTTGAAACTCCAAGATTATATGAATTGATGAGTGTATTCTTATGATAACAGCAAACTACAAGCCAGGAATGCCTTTGCAACCTACCTTCTAAGAGTACAACAGAGACTGCTTGCTGAGACTAGCAAGCCACCAGAGAAACTAGATCAAATTGACCAACATGATGAACAAATGGTGAGAAATATATATCTTACATGTAACGGTTTTTATTGATTAACTACTGCATAAGCCAATATCTTTGCATATTAGTAGTTTCGCAATTTTTGACTAGTTGAAAACTTCACAACGGCAAAGTTTTGCGATTTTGGTAATGTTTTCATTACTGTAGATGGCCTTACATTGCATTAATATTCTTCATGATGCCTGATTTTCAAAATTTGCGATAATGCACATGTAATATATGTCTTATACAATAATTGATTAATTGATTTGTTGTATGTGATTGTCAAGAAAGCAAAAATATTCTTGTAATCAGGGGACACCTGCTGCCTTTTCTTCTCACTATTTATTCTACTCATTATTATGTAGATTAAATTTTTGAATTCTAGCCCAAATCTTTGTGTATGGTAGATCTCTTTCTGGAGTCCCTCTACACAAATATTGCTGAGCTGAATGGCTTTCCGACTCTTGATATCTGCATCTATCCCTTTCCTCAAGACATTGATTTTCCTTGGAAGTCTAATGGCATATTTGTGTGTTCGATTGATAGGACCTGGTCTTGCGTTTCCTGAAGAGGGCAGCAAGCAACCTCCAGCAGCAGTTTAAAGTGATTGTACCAAGTCGTAAGCTTCCAATTCATGATAGGAGGCGTATCCTTGCCAAGCAGTTGGTAGACTTTGTCCAAATATATAGCAAGGTAGGCATCATACATTTTTAATGAGAATCTAGTGAAAATTATTGTAAGCTTTTATGTTATTTAAATACCATTTAGGAAGAATATCATAGTAAATAAAAAGTTCACTGTAAAGGATTGCTCTTCAATTGCCCTTATAGTCATAATATGAGCCAAAATATACCCAAAACAGCTGAAATGTCTGGGCCAAACATTTTGTGTTACCCCATACAATTCGTTTCTGTGTTAGTGCATGTGAGTCTAATCTGAATTGGGTAAATTTCTTGTCCATCTGTCAATACCGTAACCTCACAGCACACAATAATGCTTAGATGAACTGTTACCAACCATTTGAAGCACGTCTACCTCATTTCAATCTTGTGACCTGAACAATAATTTCGCTTTAAACTTGGGATTCATAAAGAATCTTTTTTTTTAGTTCAAATTTCTGTAAGTGCCATATGCATTTGGCCTCTGTTCAGTTCATTGGCAAATGTACACTGAGCCTTATATAGACTTGTTTTACAGACTGAATGTAAATCTCCCTTTGGGTATAAGTGCTGCAAAGCTTCCATAATCTTGATAAGAAAATTTATGGAAAATATGCCCTTTGTTGGATAGACCAATTTCAAAAGCATTATCAATTGATAATCACTTTTTTCCACTACACTTTTCAATATTTTTTTAATGGGGATTTGAGAGATTGCAGTTATAGCATTCCTTTGAATGCTCTGACTTGTGTCCAAAGCCACAATATCTAATCACATATGTATTTATTTTTAAGATGCAACACACTTAACTTAATGCTGCATGTCAACATCATACCCATTCAAACTGCATCCTTGCACATCATGAGGCTTTGTCACTTTGCCGTTTAGTCTGGGAAAGTTATGGCAGTTTTTTTGTTGTAATAAATTATTAAAAAAAACTTGTCATATTTTATGTGATGTTATTTGCACCTGTAGGAGACAGAGGAGATGGAGGGCCAGAAACCAAAGAAGATTGTGAAACCTCATAATCATCACCAGTTTGAGGAAGATGAAGAGAACATCGATGACAACAGGTTCAGCCATTTTGTTGGTGTTGCAAAGTAAGTAAAACTTACCAAAGCTGTAGAGATATGAGTAGTTTAATGAAGGTGGTACTGTTTTCTAAATATCATCCAACAAGATATTTTTTATCTGTTTCTCTCACAGTTTAAAGGGATGCAGTAACATTGAATGATATTCAAATCGCAATTTATTTGATTTAGCTCGTTTTGCCAATACATAGGTCAGTCTGGCATCTCTTCAAAATTGCAAGCAAATCGTTTGCTTTAATTTCGAGATATCAATGATTTCATACTCAAATTTTTAAACCCATCCCTGAATGGGTTTGAAAACCATACACATACACCGCATTTCCTGTTGTGTAGTCCACGTCCCTAGCGGCCTGTTGAGCTTGCAACAGAGGGGTAGTAAATTAACTCGTGTTCGGCTGTATGCTAGCATAGTTTCTTACACTGTTTTAAGGTAGTAAATCACTTCCATTTGATCTGAAACTTTCAGTAGTTTGTTTTTACTGTTTAGAGCAATATAATTTTATTCATCTTGGGGTAATTGCTCTTGGTTTTGAAAGTTAGTAAATCCCTTTAATGTTGAATATGTACTGTACAGAGCCTTAAATTTTGAAACATGTATGTGGTAATTATCAAATTTCTTTGTGTTCTCTGGTGTCTAGGATAAGTTTCTTTTTGCTCTCTGTAGCTCTCTGGCTGAAACAATCAATGTTTGATTATTATTAAAGGGATATATTAGTACTAGGAGAAATAGTGCTTGGGATATATAACTACTTTGTCAGCTGGGACAAAATTAAGTACATATTACGATTAAGATTACTAATTTAGAATATATTCAAACTTGAGCAAATTTGATTCAGATATGGCTGAAATAAATAGACAAAACATCCTTGTATCAATTGTTGTGGGCATTGTTCATTTTACAATACAACTAGCACACTCTTATACAAAATGGGAATTCCATTTGCTTGTGAATTTCTCACACCCATCTTTTTATGCATGCAGAGTAATAGGAGACTACTTTCAGCTATATTCAAACAACTTCCTTTGTTGTTTATGTTACTAATGTATCCCTTTAATCCATTGATTGCAGTGAGAATGAACTGGAGGAGCTCCTTACCACCTACACCAAACAGAACAAATCAGCAAGCATCTTCCTAGGGACCAGTACCAACAACAACAACCCTAAATCCATCTCAGAGATGATGGCTCAACCTACCTCCGTCAACAACAGCACTACCACCCAACACCAACATCATCATCACAACCACCACCACCATCATCAACATCATTCACAGCAACACAAACATGGGACAAGTGGGGGACCTGCTTTGTTGCATCGGAGGTCAAGTTCAACAGAGAACCTTCACACCAGTAGCAATAAGGGTGGAGGGGCAGCAGTGGATATGGAGAAGGAGATCAGTAAGTACCCTTTTGATTTATCCTTCCCTTTTTTTTGTAAGATATGTGACATTTTGTTCTACTAACAAAGTATGTGAACATGAGCTGAGGGAGCATACTTTTCAACTCATGTTTATTAAACCAAATGAAGTAACTGTGTCTTCAAAGTAAAATCTTAAAATATGATACACTTTATATCTAACAATGTAGAGTACATTCTCGCTTGGCCATATTGGGACTGGCACCAATCTGTATAATTGATATACTGTAAGCACTTTGGTCTGAACAGGTTATTTAAGCACTTTAAAAGAAACCGGTATTATTATTATTATTATTATTATTATATGGCTGGATATGAGAGTAACTTTAGTATTTGGACACCATTTCTATCAAAATTTGTAGGTACATGTACTAAAGAGGTTAGGTGATTGTAAATGATAAATGGGCCATTCCACGGTCGGGAGGACATTTGTTGTTTTCTTCCTTTTGCTTTATCTCAAATTCAGGTAGTTTTTGGGCTTTAAACTTATCTGAAATTATTATTACTTTGGGGGACACAGATTAAGTTTGATTTTACCTTCAAATTGTATGTCCTTGTAGGAGAATACAAACTATACATAGTTTGAAGCACTTGGGACTACATGCAATTTTGAAAAGTTTTTTAGACTTTGACAGAGAACTATTATTCCTTTTGCAATTTTTCAAACTAGATAATCTGAAGAATATCAAGTCACACCTAAATTAACAATGAAATTCAATCTGAAGTCACAGAAAAGCTATGAAAATTCAAAATATATCTTGACGGACAAACTGTAACGCAAGTTACCGTAACTCGAGTTACCGACATTAACGCTCCCTGTATTTTACCAGTTCATTTTTTCTTCACTTTGATGCACTTGATATGTTAGAAATATGCTAGGTTCAGTTGGTATAGTTTAGGAACAATTAACACTAATCTGCATCATGATTTTGACCATGTCCTTTTTGCGTAACAACCCGAGAATCTGAACGAGCTTAACAAATACTTTTCTTTTTTAATCCATTTGGTTAGTCTATGTCTCCTTAACATGTGGTGCAAAAAGTAACTTGTAGATCCTAGCAGTTTGAAAGACAGAGGACTTTAATCGTGAAAGGTACCGGTTATTTGTAACACGAGTTACCGTGGAATGGCCCAAATAATGTTTTCTTTATATAAGGAGCTGGATTAAAATTTCAAAAAGTTTGACTTTTTGGTGAATTTTATAAAACAAAGAAGCCGACCAGAGCCGTTTAATAGACGGTCATACATGCTAGGTCGGAGTGCATTGCCTTTTTTTTTTCCTTCCTTTCAAAATATCAGGAAGTGTATGATCACACTTTTGAAGGTGTGATGATTTGTATGATGGGAATAGTGATATGTTTTATTGGATGGATATATTCCAGCTTTGAACAGAGTAGCAGTAAAGCATGGGACCCAGTCAGCCAAAGCACTTCAGCACTACTACGCCGCAGCAGGTCGGTCAGCTTGTATATCCATGCACTCATATTTAAACTTCATTTTATTAACTCCAAACTGTATTGGATTCAGACTAGTACTAAAATTTGACATCACACATGTAAACTGCACCAATTGCTTGTAAAGTCTTCATTTTATTCACTTCAATTTTGTGTTTGTTTCAAAGTGATACTAAAATTATATACAGGGACATAATGTTATGGGTACCATCCCATGCACTCATATTGCTTGTAAAGACAAATGTTTCATATACATGTATAGTGAGCCTGAATAGCTAAACTTTGCACACTCTTTAAATTGATACGGAAAGACCCCATATTTTTCTGGGTATCCAATTCTAGTTTGCTACACAGAGTGAAATCTGTTTACAAATTTCAAGAAACATAACCACTTTATGCTTCACAATTATGTTGATAATCCAAATTCCAATGTTGTTATCCAAATTCAAATGAGAAAACATTGATTTCAGATTACAGTGGAAGAAAAACATTGTGACAGTATGGTAAATATAAACCTTAGAGTTTATACAGTTATATCTCCTTATGTAAGGGAGTTGATATGTTGCTTTTTCATTGGGATCACAACCATTAAATTTGGTTTATTTATGTGAGTGCTTTAAATATTATCCTTGCCGTTTGTTCTACCAAGATGCTGTGTTGCTGATGTTCATATATTTTTAGTTGATATTGTACCTGTATATATTCCATTTTGAGTGAGATTCAACCATGTACATAAACCGTATTAAAAAAAACACATTTAAATGCCCAGTACAGTACAGTGTATATGCCATATTTTTCACGGACATAAATTTTCACAAATGGGACCAGTCAGACTATTTGACGTGTGATTAAATTTTTAATCCAAATTTTCCCAAATCAGTGACGATCATGCATGATACTGAAGTTTCTAAGAATTTTACATGGGGTTGGCATTCAAAAACTTATCAAAAAAGTAAGACGAGTATATTTTTCTATGAGCTCCTGAGTTTGGAAAAGTTTTAGCGCGTTGTTGGATTTGTGGCCGATTGCTGATTCGCGAAATTAAACCTCTGCGAAATATGTGGTGTATACATTATTCTATTTCACATTACATACATGTACCAGTACCACTTCCTGTGTAAACAACCTCCCTTTTTCTCCAATTTTTTTTATTTTTATTTATTTATTTATTTTTTCATTTTTTATTTGTTTTGCTTTATCTTTCTTCTCCCCCCCCCCTATTTCTCTTTATCTTTTTTTTTTAATCTCTTTCTCTCTCTCTCTCTCTCTCTCTCTCTCTTAGTCTCCAGTTGATTAATTTACAAAGCCAATATAATTTACTAATATAGATACCAAATATTCCATGCATATATGATAAAGCAACCACTATTATATCATGTAAAGATGTAGGACAATATATTGCAGTATACATGTATACCTACATGTAGTGTACATCTAAAGAATAATGTCATGCAAATATTATGTTGTACCGGTATATTCTGTGCAAGCTCATAATGGTAATGTTGATGGTCTATGTTTTATGTATGTTGTAGAGTGATGCTGTAGATACAAATGGTGATGGTTGGGATTTTTGTCACGTCTCTAACTATTTATTGTTATATATTTGTAGATCACCCTTCCCCACCCCCCCCCCTCCTTCTGGCCCTCCACCCCCACCAGTAGAATTTATAGAAGTTGCCGGGGCAAGTGGGTATGGAGAACATATACATGTGATGTAGATTGAAAGTGGAGACATATACAAATTCATTCAATGTTAACAGAAACAGGTGAAATTGAGAATGAGAGAAAGAGAGAGAAATGGTTAATTGCAATATGGAAGAAGAGGAAAGAAGATCTATGAAAGAGATACATTCTTTTCTTATAAAGAAGGCATATAGATGGTCTAATGATTTATATTCCTTTATTGGTAAACAGCTGGTTGAGATTGAATCTATGTACTAACCTTGTCTGCCTTCTCAAATCCCAGGTTAACCATAATAACCATTCTCCATAAATCAGTTTGAAGACTATCTGCGATGGAGATGGGGTAGCAAAAGAAGAATGCAGAAAAGGGGCCAGTGTACCTTGAATGAGCAGTTATCTGGAATTGGGTAGTGTAGCAAGATCATTCTAGGCTCACTACGCAAGTTTTCTTACCAAGAGGAGTTATTTAGATGCAAACATCTTCATTTGGGAACGACCCTTAAAGCTCAACTTGAATAGTTGCAGTTAAAATAATTTAGAATGAATCTGTTAGATATGTCCTCATATTGTTCCATTTACATGAAAATATTCCTACACAAAATATAATCATGTTCTGTTAATGATTTCAGATGAAATTTGGGAAGATAATAACGGAACAGTTGGTCAAATAGGGACTAAGAGTAGAGTAGACACCAGTCACGGCACAACACACACACAGATCCGGTGCGAATTGTGTGCATATGATTTACCCATAGATTTACCACGTGGCGGGGAAATCACGCATATGCTTTGACGGTCCGACGAGCGATTTTATTGAAGCTTATTTTACTCTTTTCTCAGCTGTTACACAATTTTTTTGCAAATTCCTTTGGTGTGTGGTATTTATTCACTATGCTTGAGATTCTGGTATGATCAAGAATGGAAATTGATAATAATAAATAAACGAATTGAATTGAATTGAATTGAATTGATTGTTATCATCATGACAACTACTCATGATTATGTTTAATCCTGTTTTTGTGTTTAAACTCCTTTACCAATATTTTTATTACCACATTATAATGTCTATCAGGATCTAAGGAGACAATTTCAGTAAAAGATAATTATCATTTTGACCGAACCAACATTATTCATTTCTGTCCAAGTATTTCAACATTTCATAAATAAATGTCTGCCCTTCTGTTGAGCAGGGCCCCCCCCGCCCCTCCCCCGCCCCCCCCCCCCCCCAAAAAAAAAAAAAAAAAAAAAATGTAGGAAGTTAATCCTCCATTTATTAAAGAGCTATCCTAAATAGTAGGTCTATCCAACAGACATTTATATGTCATGCAGGCCTTACCTTTATAGGTTATAAGACGTGCTGGTTTATTAGAAGGAAGGCATTATAAACACAAACAATATTCTGCTCTGTTAACCTAAAGGGGAGCATATCAGTAAATTATTTTCGAATTATCAGATTTGAATATTACCTCTGTGTGGTCACACTAAAAATATAACCACTGAATTACATTATAAAAATATGCTATTTCACTGCATTGTAGTTACACTAGTTGATATGTGTCCAGATATGTGGAACAATATTTTCTTTTGAACTTGAATTTGAATTTTTTTTAAATCAAAACATGCATTGGAATGATTTCATCTTCCCCATTGAATTTGGAACATAGTGGAAAATAATATATACACATAATTTTCACTCCTAGTAGATGGTTTTCTATGCTACATGAATATATCAAATCTCATGCCTATTTTAAGTGTCATGACTATTGACCTTGCTGAACATAGAGAAATATGTAAACAACATTCCAAATGAGTTTCAATACCCAAATAACATCTACCTCCTGCTCATGCATGTAAATGTCAGCGTGAATTCATAAATGTCTATAGTTCAGGTGAGTAGAGGGTTATATGCAATGAAATGATAGGGATTTAAAACTGGGTTATAGTATTGGTAAGATCAAATATCAGTTATTTTTATTCTCTTATAAATCAGTCAAAGTGGTGGTTACAGTTACACCAATTTTTTATATGGTGAATCATTGTTAAAATTTGAATTTGACCATTGGAGCAGAACTACAATGTAGCACCGACTTTTGTCAGTAATATTATTTCTCTTAAAATGGCCTTCTGAATGATCATAGTGTACATTGTATCTATTTTTCCCTATACACTGTGCCATCCGGCCATGTGAAACAGTGTCGTTAATATTGATTGTTTTTCAGGATTTTGTTGTAGGTTTCCCTGAATGAATATCCATGTACATTCACGTAAACTGTCATTTCAAAGGCCACAAAGGTCTTTTCTTTGCAAGTAGATATTGAACCTGTGAAAACAGGCCTATATGTAAACTGTAACCTTTTTACTGACGTACAGTACATTCCATAATCTAGTTTGAAGTTGATTTGCTTTTAAAAAGACATCCCGACTATGAAAATCAACTTGATAATGTGGTGACCACCTGTTTACCGACTTACGCCAGTGTGTTCATGGGGAGATTTGAACTTGTAAACCTTCAGCCAAAACCCAAGACAGTTGATAAAACAATCAATCTACATCTCTTCAAAGTCAAATCAAACCATTGTGAAGAAAGTCGTGAAATTGAGATCAAATTTGGCTAGTTTCAGAATCATCAAGTGTGAGTTTTAGGTTCAATCACAATGGTACCTCGTCACTTTTCAAGATTCAACTGATTTTTTTTTCCCCTCTCGCAAAATAAGGATTCTGTGAAGGCATAATTGGCCGGTGGCTGCTAATTTATAAAATTGTGATTGGCAAAGTCTCAAACTTGCTTGCTATTCAAAGTTAAAAGTTCTAATCAGAGGTTCATTTGTAGTATGTGCAGGAAGCTTAGCATAGAAACATAGAAATATTCCATATTTTCTACAGAAAATATAATATTATGCTCTATTGAAAACTATATATAAATCTTTATATTGACAAAAAGAAGTATTTAGATTTATTTTTTTTTTCTATAGAACATTACATTAAAAGGACTGACCGATCACTCATGCAAGGAACGCTAAAGAAAGTGTTCAGTATTGAAACGGATGAAATTCTTTACACTATCATATGCATTAGTGCCCTTATAGTTATCAGTGGTACCCAAAAGGGAACATTTATTATTATTGTTTTTCATGAATACTTTACATCATTACAAATTACCCATTCATCAACATCCACCATGCACACAACCTTGTGGCGTTCTCCAAGCAACCTACAATGTACCCACCCACTTACCCACCCACATGTTTCCAACTACAACCTTCTTTATTTATGTCAAAGTGATTCAATAGCAATTGAAACTAATTAGTGGCACAGAAATATACCCACCTGCTGGGTGTACCAGTGTAAGGTATCGATGTGGGTTTGGAATGAATAACTGTTGAAAGTTATTTGCGGAAGGTAGGATTCACCCCATACTGTTTGCTTTGAGCTGTTAACCTTTTTTAAATCAATCCACAGTATTCATTGCTAAGTGTTATTGAAATTAGTGTGTTAATTTCCTCATATTGCTGGTACTCTTTACTGGAACTAGAACTTTGTACAAACAAACAACATATGCCTATATAGAAAACTTTTCAATGAACAAAAATGTTTATCTCTTGTGAATAAATGTCAGGAAAATAATTATTATCAATAATATCTTTCTAAATGATTGGATTTTTTAAATGAACTTTAAAACTAATTAAAAACTGGTATAAAATATAAAATCAAACTCGTAAAACCATACATTCATATGTTAGAATTGGAGTAAACTGTAAAGGAAATAGAGCATTTCTTTACTTCTGGTCAAATTGTCCAGATGTTCTCTAATGTAAATACCAGATCTGAAATTCATGTTCTGTAATATCAAGAGGAAGAACAAATTGAAACTTTTTTCTCAATGAAACTAAATGCGGTTATGTGACTCTAATGCACATGAGTTATGATCATTACAGAATGATCATTGGTTTAAGGAAACATTTAGTATCACCTGTATAAAGAAAATAGGCAATTATTTACATTATTTACCCAGTTTGTACGAAGTTCACTTTCCCATATATAAAGGAAATGCATGATGCAAGACAAATAATTGTAACAGATATTGTTTTGATAACCATATGACATATAATGAGTTTTGCTTGACATATTTATGGTTTGGCTAATCTGCGCTAGACATATCCCCACGTCATCACACCCACTTATCCCCTCATCCTTTTGATTAATCATTTCACAAAATCAAATCAAGAATATTTTGCGACTTACCTATCACTGACACGAAAAGTGCATTCATACAAGAGTATCCAGTGGCGGATCCAGGATTTGAAAATAGGGGAGGGGGCACCGCTGAAATTTTCTGATTTTATCATGTATAGTCAATTAATGATTTTCAAATTAAAGGGGGCGTGCATCCCCTGTGCCCCACCTGGATCCGTCACTGGTATATTGGTACGATTCATTTTTTAAAAATAAATTACATGGTAATTATAAAGAATTACTATTTTTTTCAGGTACATGTAGCATACAACATGTATACATATATATCGGATAAGAAAATTGCATAACATTATGACAAGTTTGGGGAATCATTTGTACATTTGGCCCGAATTTACAAAAGCTGCCTAACCTTAAGCCTGGCTTAAATCTGTGGTTTAACTATGGCTTGCTAAAAGGGAATCAATATGTCTATGTTGCATGTTCCTATCACCTTCACTGAATTCTGGAATCATGTTTTAACTGCAAGGAAAACTTTTGTACTTAATAATTCCCAAGCAGTTTTTAATAGTTTTACTACCAAAAATTATGATGAATTGAACATCTACTTTTTTGAGATTGATTCCCTTTTAGCAAGCCATAGTTAAACCACAGATTTAAGCCAGGCTTAAAGTTAGGCGGCTTTTGTGAATTGGGGCCAGTATGTTTTATTATACAACATTCAGAAGAAAACATATAAACTTAATTTCCACATAATATTTACATGTGTACAAGGTCTAGATTCTAAATTGGAAAGGGCAGGGAATATTTGGCAGCAGTTCCAAGGGATAGTCCATTCATAAAAAGCTGATCATCCATGAAGCTTGTCTGTCCTGCAAGCATTCACCACCAGTCCATTGATGCAAGTAGGCATCGTCTCCCCCACCCTCCCTCCCACTCCAACAATATTAATATAACACAGATTTCTTCACACTAATCAGATTTCATATTCTTGAAAATATATGAAAAAAATGCTAATCATAGTTGTGTCAATGGTGACAGTGTATTGCAATATTATCGAGACTGTTATTATGTTCCTGTCTAGGAGTGGATGATTTTTTTTCCTTTTGCTTTAAAGTCTTTGCCTGCCTGACAAACAGACCGAACACACTTTTCTTTGTTTGATTATTTTTTTTTTGTCCCCGCCGAACGAGTTCGAGCAGGGGACTATGAAACGGGCTCCGTACGTGTGTGTGTGTGTCGTCCATCCGTCCGTCCGTCCGTGCGTCCGTATGTGATCAAAATCTTCAATTTGCTACTCCTTCGCCATTTTTCATCCGATTTCGATTCCGTTTGCTTATATGATATGCACTCGGTGATAGCTACAAATTCTTCACAGAATTTGACCTTTGACCTTGACCTGATTTTTGACCTTAATGTTAATGTGGACAAAATGCTCTCCTTCGCCATTTTTCATACCGATTCATATCTGTTTGCTTTATGTGATAACACAGGTGAGACAAATTCCAGCGGAATTTGACTTTGACCCCTTGACTTGTGACGCGATTTTGACCTAAATTTGTAAGTCGCTAAAATGCTAACCCCTTCGCCATTTTCATTGCCGATTTCGATTCCGTTCTGCATTATGTGATCACTAGGTGACGGACTACAAACTTCTCGTGAAATTTTGACTTTTCTTTACCTTTGACTACGACTTTTATTAGTTACATTGGCTACAGAATGTACTCCTCATTTTTCACCGATTTCGATTCCTTGCTTATGTATGCACATGAGGACTACAAACTTCTTCACGAAATTTTGACTTTTAGCCCTTTGACTTTTGACCTTGTTTTTGACCTATATTGTTAATTGCTAAAAAAGCTAAACTCTTCGCTATTTTCATCTCAATTTCGATTCTGTTTGTTATGTGATGATAGGTGGGACTACAAACTTCTTCACGGAATTTGACTTTTACCCTTGACTTTGACCTCTTTTGACCTATATTTTAATGGCTTAAAAATGTACTCCTTCGACATTTTCATCCGTTTCGATTCGTTTGCTTTATTAAGCACATGGTGATGGCTACAACTTCTCAAAGAATTTGCTCTTTGACCTTTGACCTTGGATTTTTTGACTATATTGTAATTGGCTACCAATCTCTACTCCTTCGCCCTTTTCATTCCGATTCGATTGTTGCTTTATGTGATATGCCTCCTGAGGACTACGAAACACAGAATTTTGAACTTTTGACCCGTTGACTGACCTGATTTCATCTCATAGTATGTACATTGGCTACAATGCTACTCTTCGCCATTTTTTACCCGATTTCCGATTCTGTTTGCTTATGTGAACCTCAATCGTGATATAATGGGAATTTTACATTATCGGCGGGGACATATATTGCGCATTGCGTAATTTACTAATCCACTTGTATTTTACAGGGTTAATCACTATGTATTGCAATATTCAGATGCTTTGAATTTGAGTTGCATAAGCGTGAACATATGCCGATGAGGTTTTATTCCATTAAGACTTTGAAGACATGGTATTTCTATGTGTCCATGTTGATAGAGCAAGTGTGACTGTAAAGCAGAGAGAGGCTGCACACTACAAGTATAATCTCCCTGAACAAGACAATAATGATGATGTGAACAGGCCTCTCATCAGACATCCACTCATGCAAGACATCCCTATCCAGCAGTCATTGAGTCATCATTACATCTGTCTCTCTCTTCTCATTAAATCTCATCATCACACAGGTGCCAGCAATGCTGCTACCAACGGCGATGGACAACACCACCACCACCAACCCCCCATGACGTCATCCTCATCATCCTCATCACTCCCTAAACGCCCCCACTCCTCCACGCCCAACACGGCCGAGGCTCGCTACGCATCGTCGGCAGACGGTGCCGTGCAGGTCTACAGCGCCAGGTTTAATCGGCAGCGACCGTACTCTGCTAAAGCGGGCCATGCATTTGATACAGGTATTCATCCCTTTCATTTTCCTTGCATTTACATTCATAATGACTTCAAAGCTTATGTTACATTTTGGTAATAATGGAAAATAATGAATTTCTCGAACATTTGGAAAAAATGTTGAAACATTAAGTCAAGAATAAGAATGATACTAAAATTGACCTAGTTTTCCTAACTTTGTGTTTCAAATGGGATTCTTTTGTTCTCAGATTTAAAAAATAATTAATTGTTAACATGATATAAATTGTATTTTTAGAGACTGGAAGTAACATGAATATCATAAGAAAAGAAGTTCAGAAATGTGCTATTATAAGAAAACATGTGGCTGCCAAGAACATTGGTTAATAACTATAATATGGATTTAAAATCAAACTTTATAGAAACATTTATTCTTATATTTATATTTATATTTATATTTTTCAACCCAATATACAAAGTCTACATTTCCTTTTTGGTAATTCAACACAGTAATTAGACCTTTATTTTCATTTAAAGACAGAAATACATTGTAAAGGCCTAAAGAAATTAAATCAAATTATTCATTTAAGAACAATAATCAGGTGACCCAGATTATTCTAACCTTAGAAACCAATTAAAGCATATTTGTGACAGGCAACCTTGTATTATAGATTACTTACCCCTGAATAAGAACCATGCACACCCCACCCCCCTCTGAGCAGCTTGTAATGCATGAGCACACCCCACCCTAAACTTTGACATTTCAGGCGATGGCCGATCATCTGGGAGACCTAACTCCGCTGTCGTCTACAGAGATTCGTCAGGAGGACAAATAGGTATATTAGTTTCATCCTTTTGTCTGTCTGTCTGTCTCTCTCTGTCTGTCTGTCTCTCTCTCTGTCTGTCTGTTTCTCTGTCTCTCATCTTCCTTGGCTTTCTCTAGCTCTCTATCATTATCCTTTTTTTCATAACATTATTTGATTGCCTTTCCGACAATGAAATACCATTTGATACTGCCATGATGGAAATTTATAAAAAATGGGACAGTCACTTATTCGCAATCGTAATTTCTATTGTTTATTTAAAAAATTGTTTTCATTAGGGGAAATTTAGGTTTTTATTCAAGTTAAAATCAAGTGAGAGGCATCTTAGAATAGATTGAGAATGGAATTTCTGTTTATTCCTGATTCAGGATTATATTTAATTAATTCTTTCTTTAAAAAGCATTTTAAATCCAGGCAAGTCATGCATAACATTTCCAGAGATGCCAGAATAATAATACAGAATGATTATAATACATACATAGATAGTAAATTAACTTTTACATTTTCATTAGGAAAAAATTCTATTTAATACCCATTTTGCATTTATCAAGAATTAATGATACATTACATTGTAGGTCTCACCACTATATTTTACTAGATTTCTTTCTCCCTTTTATATCTTCTATTAAATACAGACATTGACTATATAGACCC
>CALNVZ010000174.1:7330557-7383116 GCA_940671915.1 Paracentrotus lividus
TGTAGCTATCCCAGTCAGAGACCAGTGAAGAAGAATTAAAAAAAGAAATCATCTAATTTCATGAGACAGTTCTAATATACCCTAACACCCGTCAAGACAGCAGGAATTCTAATTTGATCAATACATTTAGCAGATGTGCACCATTTCTCATGTTTTGTGATTGGTGTTCCAAGAAGTACAAGCTGGGGTAAAATGCATCACAGTGAAAATTATGTATGTCATTGGAAAGGGTAATAAAATGAGGACAACCCTTTTTTTTTTTCCTTTTTTTTTTTTGAAGTGCAATGAAATTGTCATTACTGTTTGACAATATAGGGTTGGTTGATAATGAGAATGTGTGAAAATGAAGTGAGCTCTAAAAGTACGTTAAAAATGTGAGTGCAGTTTTCCAAATATTTGCACCATTGTAGTTTAAATTCAAATTTTTATTTATTGTACATATTACCTATACAATTATAAACAGTACTAAGTGAACCAGTAGTTTAATCAATCTGAAATGCATAACAACGGATTGCAGATGAGATAAAGTTGAGATGGACGTAACAAGGACTATTTTCAAACAGACTAGCATCATATTTATGATATAACGTGGCAACAGTTACAAGTTCCAACCCGACTAAAGCCCATTTTACATTTTTTTTTATAAAGAGCGGGCAAAGACATTATAGAACTACTTAAGTGTGACTATGGCCGAAGGTTACAATTATAAGGACAGAAATGTTTCCAAAATTATAAAGGGTTTGAATTCATATAATCAAAATCATATCATTTTATGGAAAAAGAGCTTTAATCTAGCATATAAAATACATCATTAAGAATTTGGGAGAGGCCGTTGATAATGGGATAAGGGATAATCAAGCAAAAGCAACAATGGAAACTAGATAGATGTACAATAATTGTAATTCAGGAGAAGGTATCATCAAATGGGGGCATTCCAATAGGATTATAACACTCTTTTAAGGCTTTATTGATAATTGGATATGAAATGAATGTAGAGCACTCACATTATGGCTTCTGAAATCGGCCTCGCTGTATAGCCTTAAAATAGAATTCACTTCAGAAAAGATCAATTGGATATTAATACAAGGGATTTGCAAGTAATTGAAAGCTACTGTGTGAATATTTTGGTGGTTTTAAGGATTATTAGGTGTTTATTTTCACTATTAGAGGTGAAATGAATAGAATACAACATAGTGAGTTTATCAAAACATGACACAAACATAGCCTTGAATAATGTTAAGGTATTTAGATCAAAAGTTGTTTGAAGTTTCAATTGTCATTATTATATTTGTAAGTGATAAGATATTTCACATGAATTTCTAATAATCATAGTATGTGATAAGATCATGACACATAACCCCATAAGTAAAGCAATCCACACTTTGTTAGTAAAATAGCTTCATAAAAATTGTTAATTACATTGAGTCATAATATCACTTAATCTTTGGAATTTTTAAGGCACTTAAAGATTTTAAAAGATTTTATTAACTTCATATTCAAAGTGCCAAGAAATAAGCTGTTACACTTGTAGGTTGACGGTAATGAAGATATTAGTATTGAGAAATTGTGGTACTTGAAAATGTTACTTTCATATGTATTTTAAACAATGATAAAAATAAACTGATTTTGACCTGACACAATATAAATATATTAGCATTGAAAAATAAGGATAAAATGCTGCGGATCTGATTGTCTATAAAAACCCTTTTGTCTTCATCTAAGAGCAGTCAAACATTCATTTGTGACAACTTGGGACTTCCTAGAAACATTTTTACTTGCCTTCCTTCAATTTTCACTCTATAGCTGCTGGTTGATTTACAATTTCCGTCTGTTGCCCTCACCCGCCCTACTTCTTGATTTAGTTTTTGTGGTTTTTATTTTGGGTTCCATTTTTAGCAACCCCCCCCCCCCCCCCCCCCACCAAAAAAAAAAAAAATCTTCTCTCGTTTCTAGGGAATGTCTGGCATAGTTTCTTGATTGATTTGCGAGTCTGTATATAGCTCAAACTGCAAACCACATGGGCCTTTAGGATAACTGAGCAGAGCATCATCTACTTTTGTGAGGAACTAGCAACTAATGGTTATTGCTTAAAATATGTAGGATGTAGTTTAGGTAAAAGTTTATCTTGTTTTAATTTATTTTTGGCAGGAGGAGGCAGGGGATTGATAAAATAGGTTCTAATTTTGAAAACATGATTCATGGTTTTAAAGTTTTTACTAGGGTGATACAGATGAAACAATTGTTTTCTGAGAAGGCAAGCAGATTTTATCCCACCCCTCCAACCGCCCAACAACCAGTGATCAGGTGGCAAACCCAGAGAAAGACAAGATTAATGTCTGCTTGCTTTCATCATCAATAACAATGATTCAGAATTTTAATCCCATCTCCTCCATTTCTGTTTCTCATCTATACCTGTATGTGGTAATAGTGGTGTATGGTTTATTGGTTTATCATAAAAATATTTGATTAAGATTTCCAGATAAATACATGTAGGCCTACAATGTAGAATCGCACATGGGACTTGTTTCAGGAGGGGAAAAAAAGAGGAAAGGGTTTTGTTCCTGATTTAAGGCAAGTTTTAGATCTTTAAACATATGTCTGGAATGTTGATTAATCTCTGTTGTAATTATTATTATTTTTTTTATTTTATTTATTTATTTTTTTTGCATAGGCAATTTTATGCAATTTTCTGTTGTATGTTTAAGGATCAATAGGCAGATTTAGAAGAACATTAATTTACGGTATTTCAAATGCCAATACCTAGAAATGTTTTGTCTGTGTATGATACATGTATCAAGAAGGAACAATAAAAAAAAAAAAAACATTTAGTAACATATTTAAAGTTAATCATGATCACAGACATATATGTATGTAGGTGCTTGAGGATATTCATTACTGTGCTTATTCTGTTCACCCTATCGTCACAAAGTGACATTCCAGCATGGAAAGTAGTGTAAAGGAATGGTGTATGTTATGGTGTATATTTCAAGTAACCATAACATTTTTGGCATACCAGAGATGTCTCATGCATGTTATCATGAATGAAGCATGAGTGTTAGATCTGATTTATGTGATAGAGTTGGTACTTTGATGGATGTATCTTAACAATTCAAGTTCCATGTACTGTATGTGCCTATTTATAAAATTGTTTATAACTAAAATGCTGTGAGATGTATATTATAGAAATAGAAAATGAAGGAACATTTTATTTTATAACATTAAAATCTATGCTATCTATCGCATGCAAAGAATATTCTTTAAAACAACTTGTGTTATAATTGGGGAAAAATGATTGACTAATGCTCGTTCAAGAGTTAGTACAAGTTTGCAAGTATTCCCTTCATAATAGAGTGAAATTATCATCACAATATGCCTAAATTGGTCATTTTTTGACAGAAAAGTGCATGATATGGCCACCCTGCTTGCTAACCATCTCATAACATATGTTTTGAATTGCCGAATTGTTCACCAGCATGCAGTATTCTCATGAGCACATACTTTCCTGCAAACCCTGAAAATCTTTTCAGCAGAGGCTGATGAAACTCATCCCATCTGGATAGTCTTTTATTTTTCATTAGGATTTGTGCTTGATCACCTTAGCATAGGTTTGTGAAAGCCGCAACATTGCGAAATCGTTCTCGTTACCCGATCATCCCTCCCCTGTTACAAGTTTATGCAATTATCACCCTCATTGGCAAGCTGTCACTAGCAATTCTGTACTTGGTGTGTGTTGACTGGCTGGCTAGCTAGCTGGGGCCTGTTTCTCAAAACCATCATAAGTCTTAGTTCTTGGACACCCCATAGGGACACGTGTTGTAGAATTAACCTACATGTACGTTTCATTGGAATGTCCGAGAACAAATAGAATCATGATGGTTTCGAGAAACAGGCCTCTGACAGTCTGCTAGTCGCTGTTACAAGAAGTACCCCAGCTCATTCCTCATGCCATATTACATTTCTATAATTCATCAACATTGGCCACTATGGTCAATTTGACACCGATAGTGAACATATATTTCTGTACACAACTTATATTTAGCACAGGTTGCCAATTCAATATACACTAGATATATGTTATAGTCCTGTTCAAATCTGAAAATATATATATTTATTTATTTTTATTTTTTTTTGGATTGATTTAAAACTTCAATCTTATTCTGAAAAAGTGAAAATGTATCCATGGGTTTTCCTAGCTTTCGTAGATATGACATTTTATATGATTTTGATATTGAGCAAGTTTTATTTCTCTACAAATTTGATATTTAAGAGTGATCCATTGTACATGTATGTCATTGGTTTCTGTGATCAACAAAAAAAATACATGCAGGACGAAAATAAAGCAAAAATTTCTAATAGAGGTTTATCCGTTTTGGAGAAAAGGAATTAAATACAAAATGAGCAAATAGAAGTGAAGGGGAAAATCAGATGAAAATGGAGGGTCTTTTCAGAGCTAGGTAAACAAGAATTAATGAGAGACGAATCTGAATCCAGGAGCGATTCCCCCAACAAATATTGTGTTTACACAGTGACTCGGCTCTCATGTCGAATCCACAGAAAGGTTCAAACACTTCACAAAGAATTAACCTGTGTTCATGTTTATATAGTAAAAAAAAGGGGCGATTTCAACACAGCCTCCATGTCATGACCGGAAGTAGAGAGACGTCATGAATGTACATTGTGATGTACAGCCGAATTTCACCACTGACCTCGAGGCCATCAAGTTCGACACAGCTTTCTGTTTACACACAGTAAACTTGCAGCGTCGAAAACCCACCTCCCCGGATTGAAACCTACGATTCTGGCGGAGCAAAAAAGGCGTGTCGAACTTGTGTTACGGATCACACTGATCCTGTTTACGTGACATAAAATTGCTGTGCCAAACCCCAGAGCCGAATTACAGTGTAAACATGGTAAAAGACTGGGAGTGATATGTGATCAGTTTCTGCAATCACTCCTATGACCTGTGAAGGTCACTATACAATAGTCTAACACTCCTTAGAGATGATTGGGTTTCCACAGGGGACACATTACCCCTAAAGATCCTCTCCACTCAAAGTCATAAGTCTGTCTAGAAACATGGACAGAAGTAGATTGGGAGAAAGGATGTGGAAACCTTTTTTTTTTCTTTCATAGAAATAAGTTCTGTAATTCTGGTAAAAGGTGTGAAAAGTTCCTTTTATATGGTTTACAATGCTCCAAAAAGTATAAGTATATAATGTGCCTTAAGTTGCTCAGAGATCACTTAAATTTCTCCACTTCTATTAAGTCTGTCAGTTCTTGGATACATAGAATGACCCAGGTTTTTAGGATTGATTTTGATGGGAAAGCTTTAATTTGTCTTCTTTGTGTTGTTCTAGAAATAAATATAAATAAATTGGAAGGTTTAGAAAGGAACTGTGTTGGCTGAATTCATATTTAGATTTTAACTGCTTATTGTCCAAATAGTTATCATCATCTACTTTGATTTTTGGAGGAAGTTTTAAGAAAAATTGCTACAGAAAATAATTAATGAATAGTGTTTTTTATTAAGAAAATCATGTCTGTATGGTCTGAAACATGGCGGAGCAATTTGAGTTAGAGATATCGGGAATGGGAGGGGTTGTGCAGGAGATAACAAATATTTTTGGGGTTTCAATGTGTTTAAAAGGTTCTGTTTCTTGGAACCATTCAGAACTAAAGGTTCCAAGATTTCAAAAAGTGCCACCCTCAGTCTCTCTTGCTTTCTACTTCTTCTTTTTTTTTTTTTTTTTTTTTTAAATATCCGTCTCTATCTCTCCGTCTCTCCGTTCCCTTTGTATGCTTCTTGCTCTCTGAACATACCTTTATCTGCTGTTGTGCCTCATATTTCATCCTTAAAATTATGTTTATCTCACCCAAAACAAAAATATCCTTGCTATAACTCACCATCCTCACTTCGCTATAGAATGTTCTTGTTTTCATTCTATTTATTTAAGTTACTCTTCAAGATAATGTTTTTCATAATTAAAAATATTAAAACATTCTCTTGAAATTTAGCAGCTCTTTGTTATGATATTGACACCTGAATTGTTTCACACATATGGCTTGCATTAATCCGCACATATAGCTTTGATATAGATGTATATTTTCAATCGTGTCCTAAAGTTATACAATTTAAACATTAAAAGTATTCAATATAAATATCCCTTTGGATGCGAACACTATTCCAATGATTACACCTCATGTTGGGATATATTTTATGCACCCCATAATCTTTTAATTCGCTTGTTTCGCTTGTTTCTTTGCAGCTGCGAGACATTTTTCAGAGAGTAGCCAACAGGCCATTCAAGAGGCTCTGCAGCGACTGGCCAAGCGACAGGCAGCCCGTCAATACTCTTCATCCAGTGTCCAAAACCAGAACCTGCTCACCCAAAAGTATGTTGAACAACACTTTGGACTGATCAATCCACCTCAGGGGCCTGGTCAAGCTACCCCAACTGGGTATGGAAGTAACCCATCACTGACCAACCCAGTTCTGACCAGTACCCTAGGTAGAAGTAGCTCCCGGTCACGCTCTAGTAGCGTTAGTCAGGTGCGACCCTCTAGTCAGAACTCGGTAACAGCAGTTGCAGTGGATGCACATGTTGGAAGTGCAGTGCCACCGAGAAGTGCAAGTAACAGTCGCGTGAGTAGTGCTGCCCTTAGTGAGAAGGGACGCGGTGGAGCGAGCCAGGAGCAAACAGGCCACGTGCGCCGATCCAGTCACAGCGGTGTTGCCTTAAATAGAACTCACAGCTTCACAACGGATACGAGCTCTAAAGATAGCTCCGAACTCAGTGGACCCACAAATGCCATGAAAACAAGCAGCAGCCCCAGTTTGGGCAACGGGTGGTCGGACGATGCTTACAGCACTCAGCTCAAAGCCTTGCAAAACCTTACTATTACAAATCGGACTTCAAACCCCAACAATGCGTTACAGCATCAACAGGAAGGGAAGAGCGGCGTGTCAGTAGGGGGCGGTAGACAGATGAGCGGTAGACCGATGAGCCTTCAGGAGCAGCAGCAGATGGCTTATGAGTTGTCCCAACAAAGCAAGGCCAAGCATCAGGAGAAGGTGAGAGCTAAGTCAAGGTTGTGAGTGGGTGATGAATGTTTGAAGCTGAGAGGGGAGTGAGAGATAGATATCATAACATTCACTTTCCTTTGCTAGCTTTTAACCTCGATTCTCCTTTGCACAATTAGATGACAGAAAATTTGTGTCATCTAGCACCAGGACCCAGGTGGCATGTTTTCCTACAATTATAGATAATTGTGTGTTTACCCAAGTAAACATCAGTGTGAAAGCCCTTTGCCAGAGACCCATATGGGCAGGCTTTAGGCGTGCTGAGTGATATCGAATAAAGGTAATAGATGTACACTTTTGCTAATGTTGAGGATGTGTGTCTTTTATTTTCACTCTAGAAATAAATTACAAGTCTTTTATATTTTTCATTTTTGCTCTGTAACAGAAGTCTAGTTCAACATCTTTAGTAGATAGCAGTTATGATTAATTTATTTTGACCCACAGCAACCTCCAAAAAAAAAAAATCTCTTCTCTTTTTATGTAAAGTAACAAGGCATTAAATAGGCATGGGCACACTAACAACCAGGGGTCTTAGTGCACTTGTGCCCCCAAATTTAATGTCAACCCCCCCCCCCCCCAAGAAAAAAATGTAAGCCAGGGGCCACAGCATAAAGACCCTAAAAGTACAATCTGTACGCCTTCTGAAAAAGAGTTAGCGTGGAGTCCTGGGGAGCATTTCATGAAACAAATGTTCACTGATTCTCACTGACAACTGTTATAAGCTACTGAAATGCTTGCATCTGATTGGCTAAGAGCAAATTTGTCAGGTAAAACGTCCGACAAGTCCTCTCATGAAACGCCCCCCTGAACATTAGCACATTTGTTATGCAATATATAAAGATAACCTTTTACAATCCTATAGAAAAAAAAAAGAAATTTTCCCACTATATTTCACATGAGATATAAGTGGATGCATACATACTGCCAATTTTAGCATATGTGTAATAGATCAAGAGTGCAATGATGATCAGATAGTTGGTGTATCTGCAGGCTATTTATCAGGTCATTTGCATAGAAGCCTCCCCAAGGTCGACTGCTTGCTCAATGGTCTATTAATCATCACCCCTCTGGAGAATGATGAACCTGGCAAGACTCATCCCATTCCTGTAAGAGAGGCCGGGCTGGATGGCAAACTTATTGATAACAGATTAGGAGGGCAAGAGATGGTTGGCTGGTATAAGGAAGAACAAATCAAGAATCCTCGATCTTCAATGGTATAAAGTAATACTGCAAGCAACACGCCTTTTAAAAAGTGACACAATTTTGCATTGTTATTTATAAATGTACAGGATTTTGCTTGGTGAAGATGATAATGATAATGATGTCATGATAAAGATCATAATCATAATGGTGATTGTAATGGAATTAATGATCTTGCTCCTGTGTGTGTTTTAAGAGCCAGTGCATTAACGTTGATAATTTTACACATACAAATTTTTACTCCCCTTCTACAAATAGTACAAAATAGCTCTTGACAGAGACAATATATTTGAAAGAAAATATTTGCAACATCGAGCATCATCATCTGTACATAGAGGATAGCATTTAGAATAGACCATAAAAATCTCACACCACACCCCTCTCCTTCCCCACCCGAAATTGGCATTGGAATCCATTTAAAAGATATAATATAAACTTGAAATGGAGACTAGACAGAGGGATAATTAATCTATGGTGCCTGGGATTACCCTTGAAGACATTGTGTGGTCTGAATCATACCCCCATTCACACTACTACATGCAGACTCAAAACCAGTGGACAAACTTTGGTCATTTGGTAAAGTACATGTGATTTTCTTTTCCTTAGAGTCATTTGTGTGACTGTGTTTGTACAGTACTTACATCTTTGTGTCCATGACTTATCATTGTGAAGATTTGAATTGTTTGTATCTCCCTTCAATTTGTTCTATGTGGATGGAGAAATCTATGCCTCAATGGATAAACAATCATCCCAAATTTCTATTGTGTAATCTACATGTAATACAAGGCAATGACATCCAAAGAACATTAAAAATGCTCTAATTTTTAATTCCTTAGAACAAAAAATACTTGCAGATTCTATCAAAGTTTTAAAAAGAAATGAAGATATACTATAGTTCAAGTCACCTGAATTTCAGGTGAAAACCTCAACATTATGAAACCTCAAGCATAACCTAACGTGATACAGACAAAATATTCATGTTGACATCAACGTAGATTGAAAAGACAAGACAAATGGGTTGCTGCTATCTACATGAGATGAGAACATACATGTAGAACATGAATTAATCACATCATAATGAGCAGATATTGAGGATGCAGGCTTGCTCAAGACATCAAATCATTTCCAAGAACTGCCCTCACCACGAATGGTCTCCAATATCACATAGCACAGAGGTGTTCAATTATGCACTGGATGACACAGCGGAACTTTTGTGGTGATGCCTTTTTAAATATGATGTCTTTAAAAGGTGATCGGCTTTTTGTCAAGATGATAAGATGAAGGGATGGAGATT
This sequence comes from Paracentrotus lividus, assembly GCA_940671915.1. Classification (NCBI taxonomy): domain Eukaryota; kingdom Metazoa; phylum Echinodermata; class Echinoidea; order Camarodonta; family Echinidae; genus Paracentrotus; species Paracentrotus lividus. Next base: position 7,340,133 of record CALNVZ010000174.1, read on the forward strand.
TAAAGACCTTGATTGACCATCGACTTGTGTGGGTTGGACAACTACTTTCAGGGATGGTTTTAAGCTTATTTCATTCAATGTGGGTGGTATAATCTAGTTCAACAGTAACTTTGAATTTGGGAGGCTCAAGCTTAATTTAACACCAAAGTCTTTGGTCTCCAGTTGTAATAACCCCAAGACAATGACGTGAAGAGATGAGGCGCTTCTAAATGACAGTATCTTTGAGTTCTGCATTGTCAGCACATGTTCCTGTTTTCTCTCTCTCTCTCTCTCTCTCTCTCTCTCCTTCTTCTTTCTTTCGTTCTTTTTTTTTGGGGGGGGGGTGTTGTTTGTTTTGTTTTGTTTTTCTTTTTGCTTCGTACAGCAAATGTATCCCCCCAAAATATTTTACCATTATCATACCATATATTTGTAAAACGAATATTCTATAATTCCCTTGTACATGTATGGAATAATTTGATTACATTCACTAGTGTAAATATTCATATTATGAATGATAGTGCCGTAAAAACTAAAAAAAACAACATCATGGTTAGATTTGATTCAATCATTTACTGATACATGTACAAAATGTGCATTGTACCCATTGATTTATTTATATTGAGGAAAGATCTGGCATTCTTAATGAAAATAAAGAATAACAGCTGGGGTGATGATATGACACCCTTTTTTTTAATGGGCTGTACTTTATTCGCGAAGAATTTTGATCATATTGACACATTTTTATTTCATTCTAATTCATAATTTTCAAAGGAAAAGTCACATTCATCATCTTTTATATATATACACAAGGAAATTCATCCGGGGAATCTGAAAATTTAGAGAGGAATAAATTTAGGGGGAAAAATGTCTTTGGTGACCTTACCATATATTTTTGCTTTATGAAATTAAAAAGTGCAATAGGACTGAATCAAAGAATCAAAGAAATGTCAGCACCAGTTCCCTAAAACTTCAAATTCCAGGAAATACCCATTTAAATTATCCTTGGGGCATATAAAAAAAATGTTAACACAAAATGTAGCAAAAGAGTAAATACTCCACTTTGTTTTGCATGAGGAGCATAACTTTTCGGAACTGTACTTTTGTTATATGAGCAAGGAAACCTGGTTAGGGTAGTGGAGTGCTTTTAAACAAATGCTTTAGGCAAGTTATATATTGACTGGCTGGGTGTGAAATTGAAAAAGACATTTCAAAAATTAGAGTGGAATCAGGGGTAGTTACAGTTTTGTTTGACAAAAGTAATTTGACCTTTAGCCAGATTATTATTGTGCACTTCCTCCGAGAAATTGGTTTAGGAGAGGAAAAGAGAATAGAACTTGTATGATTTGCGAAATGCTCTGTGGGAGGAGGGGGGTTGGAGAAAAGCGGTTAAGAATATCACACTTATGTATACCTTGCTTAATTACAATATGAACATGGGAGTGTGCATTGTAAAAAATAGTCTTGATCGTTCTTATGAAATCTTATTTGTGATTTAACTTTGTGTACCTGCTTATTCACATTTATTTTATTTTTTATTTTTTTGACTTGTATATACTTGTCTGCTTATTCTGTACAGACCTATATACTTTTGAATATATAATAACTTTCAGGCTGATGAATTCCTTCCCCTGGGCAAGTTTTGGACAAGAAAACAAACGTTTCTAAATTTGATACAATATACATGTAGATGCTATCACTATGTAACTTGTGCAGTTTCTTTAGTACTACTGTTAGAATTAAAACCGAAATTTTCCTTTGTTACCATACATTTATAGAACGATTTACATACATGTATGTATATTTTAAAAAAAACTTTTTATTTTACAGTGCCACACATAAATCATGTTTTTCCTTCTAAGTTATGAGATGGAATTTTTCAGTTTCTCCAGTCTTCTCTCATTTGACACCTCTGTAATTGTTGGATTTGTGTTTCTTGTCTACATTCTAACTTACCACCTTTAGACTGCAAATTTGAGAACATTCTGACATGATTTAACATGATTTCCAATCCAAAGATTCGTTTCGTGATGGAATGTTCCTCAATTGGGCCTGATACACGAAGATCAAACATCTTAAAGGAGAATTATGTTCCAAATGGCTGAATGATTTCCTCATTCCATACAAACTTGCTATTCAACAGAATTGAAACTTTCCAGTAAATTTGGTTCTGTGATATACGGCCATGCGTTTTGAACTCGTCCCCTTTTGTGTTACACCACCTAAATCTAAAAATCGTGCACCTATCAGGATCAAAATGTCATAACTTTTGAAATACTAACTCTAACCCTACAAAAGTATACATTTTCTGAAAGGAAATGTTCTGTGGATTTCATTTGCCATCCACTATAATGTAGGGTGAAGTAGTAACATATTTTAATTAAAATATTGATTTTTTTTTTTTTTTTGCAGCCCCCAATATTTTTTATACCTTTGATCCAGGTCTAAATTACTCACCATATTTGAATTGCTCTTGAAATTTCCTTTCAGAAAATATATAGTTATAGAGGGGTTTCTTCATTTAATAAAAAATTTCTTAACCGTAAAAGGGCCCAATTATTTTGGTCAACATGGGCCGGGGAGGGGGTCGCCCCCTCCTCAAGATCTCGGCCATGGTGGGGTCAAAATTGATAAAAACTGGCATGTAGGTGGGCTATCTTATAATGAATAAGCTCACAAAGTTTCAGATCCCTATCTCATATATTTTTTGAGTTATGTGCATTTATGTAATGTTGATTCACATACAGCACACAGTACACAGTCAATGGGGGAAATTGTCATTTTAACCGCGCATAGCGCGGCGAGTTTAGGAACTGCGCATTACCAAATGGCTGAAACTTTATAACTGTGGTATCAAAAGATGCATGAGACTCTAAGCTATAAAGAACTAAAAGCTCACAGCACAAAAATAAATATCCATAAAGTTATCATGGTTATGATGTTTCGAATGCACAGGAGGGTGCGAAACAGCATAAACTTTGTGTGTACCTCTCCCCCCCTAACCACCCTGCCATTTCGTATTCTATCGCGTGCCGTGTCGCGATTTTGAGTGCGAGTACGCTCAAATTCACAGGACTGATAGAGCTTGCATTCAGCTTTCAAATAACACCAATGTCATGGCTTTAGCCAAGATATCATACATTCACTGAAACAAAATTTGGAAAAGCTTAATAAAACCACCCTTTTTGGGTGGCGAGTTCAAAACACATGGCCATACAGGAGTTAAAGAATGTTTTTGCATGTACTGCATTATCCAGTGGAAACTCATTAGAAAGAGGTTTGATAGTATTAAATTACGAGGTAATTTTGCTGGTCCCAGCTCTTTGTATTATTTTGGGTGCTTTTACCCAGATATAAAGAGATGAAATTCCTGATATAATAAGTTAATTTCCATGGTCCCAAGGACCTCATGAGAAGTTTCCACCATATTTGATTTATTCTTTGATCTATTGTCCGTTGAGATCTAGAGAGATATTTATTAGTTTTTGTTATTTCAACATCAATCTGGCTCTGCACAGATACCATACCTTCAGAACTTCATAAACAAGAAAGGTTTAGATGGATCTGAGACACTCCATCATCATATTTTAAGATCTTAATGAAATTATCTTTTTGTGAAATTACCCCTCAAATTCTATTTTAAATATTGACAAATTAGACATGAATTTAATTTCCCCTTTCTCTATTCTAGATCCCATCAAAAAGATAGAACCAGTACTGCCAACCTAAAATCGTATTTTTGTCTTTTTCATTTGGATAAGGGGTACCAAACTCATTAAATTTCAATAATTATTCAGATCATAAAAATGTCAATCCCCATCCACCTGTCGACCTGAAAACCTTTTATTATTCAATTATTTTCAATAGAAAACAAGGTAAATATGCCAAACATTTTGACAAGTGTGTCATCCCTGCACCAAAGGCATTCGTTCTGGTAAATGAGGGACATAGACAATTCATTGAACAATTAAATGTTTTCTATGAAGACAGGTGCGATGTAGTATGGCATGATGGTGATGTGCATTCATAGACATCTATAGATCTTAGTACCCCCTTAAGAAGCGAAAGAGGATAGAAAAAGTACGGAATACGATTTTTTGTTGGCAGGTCTGTAGAACAGACTACTACTGTACAAGCAAGTATCTTTATTTTTTGACAGTTTGGAGCAGGCCTGAAGTTGATACTACTGGATTTGAGCAAAATTTAGTTAGGGCAATGAGTGGTCTTTCTCCAACGTGACGCCCTTCACAGGCACTTTTGATCATTGATATGAACAACCTCCTGAACTTATGTTACTCTGGTAACATTACTGGTTCCGGAAATGTGTTTTTAATCCCCAGGAGCGCTATTCTCACTCTAACCAATCAACCTGCCCTTATTGTAGGGGTCAGTTCGTGGATCAATGTACTTTGTTACAAATTTGAACCCCTTCCATTTTTGATTGGGTTTGGGATTAAAGGGACAGCTTATCCGGGAATGGAAAATTGCCATCTTCCAATGTGTACTGATGCAGGTGGAATATGTTTGTTATAGAACCTTTTATTTTCAGTGAAGGTAAATTCGTTGTGAGGTAAATAAATCAGGTAACTCAAAAAGTGGGAATACATAGCTGTTAATACTTGTATGGTACATCTAAATGCCCGGATTAAAATAATGCAGGGGGATCTGTTTATAACTCATTTGAATAAATGATGAGGAAAAGCTGAAAAATGATAGTTTGTAGAGATTATTTTGATTATTTCAACAATCAATGTACATGTAATTCTCTTTGTAGACAGATTTTAGAGGAGGAACTAACCGGTATCTCCTTATTAGTGTGTGGGCTCAAAACTTCTACACCACTGAACACCCTTAAAGTTCTACATGATATACATGCAATTGATTACTACATGTACTTGATTAAATGTCACGTTCTTGTTTTTACCATTTATATATTCTTTACATTCTATCATGGCCCAATAATGATAAATTACTTGGTCTTGATTGCAGTTGGCATGCGTGGGTGGAAATGTTTCCGTGCAGGTACCTTGGAGGACCCCGATGTAGTTGGGGGTTGCCCGCCCGAGACCTAACCCCAAACAGCTGAAGCCCTGCACCGCAACTATCAGGGGTGCAGTATCCCTTCCAGAGGCAATCTTAGCTATAAATTGAGGCATTGTTTGCTGCCATTGTTTGTTCAAAATTTGTTTGGGATTTAGCCTATAGAAACATGTCATCTTTCATCTGGGAGAGCCATCGTTAATCATGGCCTCCTCTTCAAGATCACCAGAATGTGTGAAGTTGGAGGATGCCTTGTAGAGATTCCTTCTGGAGTTTGATCAGCACAGGTCAGAGTGTTCCATGTGCTATATGATGACTTCTTGGATAATCATGTTTGCAATGGAAATTGTTAGGTTCAAGGGGTGTCGGCAGATGACAGACTGTTATGTCACAAAATCACCAACACTTAACCCGTTGAATACTGAGAACTTTTTACAAAGTCGAATGAATCGTGGTTGTCAAGCATGGTTGCAACAAATTGTTTTCATTTAAAGGTAAAACAAAAACACGTATTAATATATCATTGTCTAATCATTTGAATTTCATAAAGTTTTCATATATTTCATGCAATAATTAGTGAAATAAACAATCAACACGAGGGATGTTCCCTATTTTGTCAGCCCGCATATATGCGGGCTTAGTACACAACGGGTTAATGTGGAAGTGTACCAAATGGAGCTGTGGTTGTTTTTTTTTGTTTTGTTTTTTTTCCTTACATGTAAGTGTAATTTAACTGTTCATCATCAATGGGTAGTAGGCTACAGGTTCAATGCAATTTTATTACATATCGCTCTTATTTGACCATCCCAATATTTACAGAGATGATGTCTGATGCAATACAAAAGTGTTGCTTAGTTTTGGTTGCCATGCTAACACTATACTGAAACCAAAAGTTTTAGCCCCAGAAGCCCCTACTGAGATTCCTATGAATAAGGGTAGTGTGATGTTACCACAACATCCCGCTAACCTTTGTACCTACACCATCTGGCCTTGTTACCTACACAGCCATTAGTTGAAGGAATGACATCAGAAACATTGTTTGTGTACTTCACTGTCAAAATGTTTTTAAAAATGAATTATAATTAATGTACAAAAAGTCCATATTTTTTTCAGGAAGAAACCATGTGCAAAACTGGAAAATATATGTTTTAGATTTAGGGTTCATCAAATTTCTATGTATTCACAATATTCTCCGCTAAATGCCTCCACCTTCCACCCCCCCCCCCATCCTCTATTTTTCTTTTCTCTCCCCTCTTTTCGTTCAACATTGCAATGCATGTCTTAGATATCTGTACCTTTCAATCCCTCCTTCACATGTTCCTATTGATTAAAAGGCCCTTGTACAGTTATTGACCATGAACTTGCTTTTGTTTATACTTTTGACAGCTGTGGGACCATTCTCATGATATCATTTATCCTCTGTCAAAGACTACATTGTAGCTCTACATATAGTTAGACTGTATGTTACTTTTCCTTCTTCCGTACCCTACATTGTAGTTTTCCCTTCCATTTATATTACCAAGGCAACAAAAATAGAGCCCCGTGACCCCCCCCCCCCCCCCCTAAAAACAAAAACAAAAAAACAAGTCTTTTTGAAGTTCCACAATATGCATAGTATTATAAATTTACTATCAGTCTTAACTAAGGGGAATGGGAAAGAATCCATGAATGTTTATAACCTGTGCACATTCTTCATATTAAAGAATATATATTCTAAAAATTGTCTATTTATATGAGAAATTAAAAGTCATGTAACATACAGACACAGCATTCACTCATAAACACAGGCCCTGGACTTGACCGTTGTTGGTAGTACAACAGGCAACTGTATTGCCCTTTAATTTCACACAGGGGGGGGGGGAGAATTTTTTTTTTTTTAAAGTGCAAATTCAAATATTGAATTTTATGCTGATAAAAGCTTCTAAGTAGTTTACTTTGAAGTATCTTGATGGGTTGCAGGCAGGTCCACTCCAGCGGTGGATTTCCTTTGCCAGGGGCAATCATATTTTTTGCCACTCTAATTCTCTCCTGTATTTCTCCTTGAAATTGAACAGAGGAAACTATATATACATCAGTCACACTGCAAAAATTATTTCAGGCCAACTTGAAAACAACCTCTGATTTGCCATTCACTGTTATGTTTGTCTGTCTGTTGTTGGATTGGAGTTAGGTTAATATTGGTGTGACTGGAGTGTAACTGGTACTAGAACCGGAAATTTTGCGTAATCTGCACACATCTTCATACTGATGCACTGCAGAAAAATGGCAAAAATATTTCATATTGTAAAATTTGATTTATTTTTATCAAAGCATTCAAAAATTTACTTTGAGAGCTGTCTTTAAAGAAATGTTTCTGTTCTATATTACTTGTTGATCTTGATGTATATAATAAAAATGGAGTTTGATAAAGCTCCTCTCATTCTGTTTACAGTAATAAATAGATTATGTAAACCTTTAAAGTGCATCTATATTTGAAATTCACGTATAAAGCCAAATTTTGGGAACAGTCACTGGTGAATTTGTTCAGAAAGCAAAGGAACTCATCTCTTGCAAGTCAATAAACTGATGGAGACAGACTATGATCATAAATGTATCATTTCTAAGAAAGTCCATTGTTCCTTCTGTAACTTGAGATAAGAACAAGCAATTGATATGAAAAGATAAAAAGGTCTTCCAAGCACAAAAGGACGTTACCCCATATACCTTGGCTTAACATTGATCTGTAATAACCCTCTTACTCTCACCCGACAAAGAGGTCGCGCCAATAACATCTGAGATAACTTGCAATTGCCATCCCCGCTGCTAGTTTCGTTGTGATTAGCAAGCCTTTGGAACAGTTTGAATCCTCCCCTGATTGGATCTATCAGTCGGGTTGATGGGTTGCCATAGAGACGCGTCAACGGAGTTCCCATCACACCCCGGTTCAATGCCTGGGGTGCTCTCTTCCAACCTCCATGCAGCACCTATATCCCTCATCTTCTGTTCTCCCATCTTGCATTGGAACCCAATAAGGACTCGCTATTTCACTGGATGTTTCTTGAGATTCATCAAACCTCAGAGCCAGAAGGGTGTTTAATGTATGCAAATTTATGCGTATAATTTATGATTTAAAAGTATTTCGTCTTTTTTTATGCTGGTTACTTTGGTGACAAAGGTAAAGTTTCTCAGCAGCTTGAAATTATATCGAGTCTGTAAATTGGTTATGTTTGTTCTGGGTAAAATTTGGTACTAACAAGGGAAAATTATTATATCGGCTCAATCTAGAGAGGTTCTAGAGTAAAACTCATAGGGGAGATACCCCTAGAAGATAATGATGGATGATTGTAAATCATTCTTTGATGTCGGCATCACCAGAGAAACATTTCATCGTTTCTTCCAACACCTTCCCATTTGCACGTAGCACCAATCAAACCTTCTTGGTGGTCTTATTGAGTCCCCCATCCTAAATCATCAGAAAAACAATTTGTGTTCTTCCCCTTGAGGGTGTTAAACCATTTACTTTAAAATAAAACTATTGTGCTTTGGACTGTGAATAGGATCTAAAGTTTAATAGTTTCAAAGAAGTGGTTTCCATATTGGATTGGAATTGAACTTTCGAGAAGACATCCACACAGACTTGAAGTACAACTGGTTTCAAGCAACACAGGTTTTTGTCAAATCTTGTCCAATCTTGACTGTAATATTAATTTTTTAACTCAATATCTGTATTTGCATCTTTACAGATTGAATTTGAGTTTTAGAGAGAATTGGTGCCCAATACGGTAGCCTTACTATGTGCATTATAATTGGGTTTAAAATTGGGTCTAAAATTTTACTAACAACTGAATCGGGTCAAATCTATTAATGTTCTTTGATATTCCTTGTTTTCAAAATAAGTTTTAATCATGGCCAAGCTTCTACTTAAAAGTACTCCAACATACTTGCAGAATTTCTCTTGACAATCGACAAGGAGTGGATTGGGGTAGGGAATGTCTTGCAAGAACAAAAATGTAAACTTGGGATTTAAGTCTCAACTGAGGAGTATCTTGCGCATGAAGGTTTTGATAAAGAAATCCTCCTAGATTTAGGGGCTTGTTCTCATGTACACTACTACCTTGTTCTCTATCATCCACCATATGAATGTATGTCTAAGAGCAAAAGAAAAATTGCTGTATTTAAACAGTGTGCCGTGGGGCAATTCCATGGTTAAAAAGTGACAAAAAATCACTAGCACGACAACTGATGTGTTGGCTCAGTGGATTGAGCACCTGCCTCATAATTGGGAGGCTGTGGGTTTGAACCCCGGCCGCGTCATACCAAAAGATGTTAAAAGATGGAAGTTACTGACTACATTTATGGATAGAGCAACCTCAATCTAGGGTTGCTCAGTGGCTACCAGGCTCAAGATAACTTGGGCAACAAGAGTTTCTATTTCGGACAATAAAATTTGGAGCTAGGAGTTTTTAATGTTTATAATCTAGATTACCACATAAGTAGAAGAATTTCAAGGAATGTGTATCAATATGATAAACTTTAAAGGTTTACCATTTTATAATGTAGGCTGGCATTCTTCTTGGTTTTGATAATTTATGAATGATTGTGTGATGATTAGATGTAAGGTAAAATTTAATTGATTGATTCATTTCACCTGACTGCTATCAAAGCAACTTAACTAAGTTAGTGATCAAAGGACCTACCGGTACAGCTTACGTTCTACCAGGCCAGGGACATTAATATTTGGGATTCATACCTTACCAAAGGGCACAATTGCGAAACAAGGATCTTCTTAGGAGACCACTGCCCTACCAGTTGAGGTATCACATCCCCATAAAAATTATGTTATATCAATCAATTTCTATATTGAAAATTATTTCTTTTACGTTATTCTGTAGCATCACATGATAACCATAGGGGGCTGGTTAGTTTGGGATCTCTAGGTCCCAGGGTGTCAGGAGTGGGAACAACCCCCAGTATCAGGGGGGCCATCCTTGGAACATGGTAGGCTAAGTAGGGTTCATTGTCGGGGCCTGTGGTTCCACGTGTTTGTTGTTTACAACCAAATCTCCAACCTTCGTGACTGATCCAGCCCAAGGAACTACACAAGAAAAGAAAGATAAAATTCTCTGTAAATTGTTTGTCAGATCTTCAGTTTTTACAAGTGTTGCTAAAGTCATCATGATCAAAGCAAATGGGGGAATTTGGAACCATGTGTTTACACGATCTTATACATGTACATAGTTTTGAAAGGTTGCTTGCTACATGTCTACACAAAGGCCTACATCGTATCACCACCATGAACTTGATACTTTAAATTTAAACGGTAGAAGGAAGATCACAAATTTAAGGGGGGGGGGGTTTCAAGTAAGAAACATACAGCATTTGGATAAAAGCCCTACAGATTAATTTTCATAAGTTCTTATTTCGTCCACAGTTAGAAATTTGAATTGGACTGAAATGACATTGACTCGTTTTTAGAACATGCTTCTTAGTTTTGATGCATAAATTGGAAAATCATTTCTTTCCTTCCTTCCAAATCACCGCCCATGAGATGAGACCTGCAGTAGACTGAATGGCTGGAGGATGATCAAATTTGAATCAGTTTAGTAACTTCCATTGTTGTCATAAAGGCTGGGGTAATAATGATGTGAATAGGGTGATTTCTGGTTCAAGATGTCAAGATGTCAGGAGGCATAGTGGAAAGTTGGCAGCCATCTGTTTGTAATGGTTTTCACGTGTGGTAGCTCCAAACCAGCACAAGGAGGAACCGATTTCATCATTACACACCCCTCTCCATCTCTTTCTCTATGATAGATCTGCGAACATACAAACGAGTGTCATTTTGGCAGATATCCCAGTTTTCAATCAACTTTTAACAATTTCTTGTAAACAGTGTGACACTACAAAAGTGACACCTCTGCACCCACCTTTATATCATTATGAAGAGTTAAAGCAACAGTGGAGCTAGCTGCAATTGATACTCCTAAATTCTGAGAACACATCCAGATGGTGCAGTCCTGTCTTCTTTACAAATGTATTAACTTATAACCATGGAAACCATTTTAATCTTAAAGAGGTGTCATGTCATGGTTTAATTATTTGACTTTTGAATGTTTAGGGTTGAGGGTTCAATAAACAGATCACTTCTATTATTAAGCAATTCCTTTTTTTTTTCAACATTGATTGATCTCCACTAAGGTTTTGAATGATAGGAATGCTATTGTGAATACTAGCATTATCCGTTTATCAATAATTGCAGAATACAGATACTTTTGGACTATATACTAGTAATCGTTCTAAATGCAACCTTTTGCTTGTCTAATTATAACAGTATCGTGATCAGGTAAACACAGGTATCTAAAATATACTTGAAAACCAGTTTGAAATGAATTGGGCTAAAAGTATAATCTCTTTTTTATATACCCCCTGTATAAGATTACACAATGTATATAGTTGCCCTTGAGTCATCAATTGAAGCTTAAATCAAATTGATCTGAGCATGGCTTTGACGTCAATACTTGATGAAGTTAAAATACAAACTAAGGATTTACTTTAATTGTATGAATTTTAATAGTTCTAAACTTAGCATTGCTTAATGAATATATCTCCATCCTTTCATTGCTAATTGATTTTGAAATGTTGAAATGGGGTGATTTTACCATGAACCTGAAGGACTAAACTGCACACTGTACATGTAGATATAAAGAGTTTGATTCCAAAAGGAGCTTAATCCACATTGTGTGAGAAAAAGACATTTGTTTTGCTAAATTTTGTACAGGTTTCTGTGGAAAAGTGATATTCAAATGTGTGATATTTTGTAATAATTACTCTCAGAATTTAGGTTTAAACTTTCTTTCACAGACCGGTATCAGTCTAACAATGGTATGATATGAATAACTCAATTTTCATCAAAAATTGATTTTGCTCCTTTTGGAATCAAACTCTTCATACTGTGGCTGGATTGGTAGGCCTCTATTTGAACTTTCATCTGTTAAATACAAAAAAAGATATTAACTTGCATGCTTTTACTAAGAGTAAGCATCTTTCTGATCCTCAAATATATGTTGTATTGTTTTCTTTTGGGTTTAAAAGAATAATTATAGGCTAATGATGTTCAAGTGTTAACTGATGAATTTAGGAAAATACAAAATGGTCCATAAGATATTAAATAAATATTGTTAAAGTCATTGACATAATAATTGCATCTGATTAAATCTGTTCTGGTGCCCTGCAGATGATAACTAATGTAATTATTTAAACCTTCATTTGCCATATTTTTTGTAAAGAAACGAAATATAATAAAGACTCAAAATATAAATTTTATTTTTCAGATTGCACAAGCACATACCAATGCCTCAGCTCTTCGTGATGCGATTCATCGTAATGCTTCAGTATCAGTCAACAATAATTCATCATCTTCCTCTCCCAACCGCCAACCACGCCCGCCTCCACAATCTGCCAACGCCCGGAAACCCATCAGCACAAAGCGCCTTGCAAGGTATGTTGGTATGATTTTTTAAATAATACGATTCAACAATTATACATAATTTGCAAAACATCTGCAATTAATCTCTAAATTGGAAGAAAATCTTTAATTACAGGAGAAATATTAACACATACAATCATCACAACTACAGTAGGCTATAGTTTTGATGTCAGATACCAAACTGGTATCAAATTTACAGAGCAAAATAAAGCTGTGATTGGTTCCCACCAAAATATTTCAAATTGTGTAGAATTGTTTTTCAAGTGGAATGGCGGAAAATGTGTGAAGGGAATGCAATGTTACCATATTAACAAACAAGGTATGGCATTGAAATTTTCAGGGGATGTCAAATATCATGGTCAGTTTATCATATCGATAAGATTACTGTGTGAAATGTTATGAGGGCCAGGTTGGCATTAACCCTAACTTACCTGGGCTATTTCGTGAGCTTAAAGTCCTGGGCTCGGCCGCGGATCGCGGGATCGCGACGAAAATTTGCATGAAAGTAGAGAATGACATAATCTACGCTGTTGTATAGGTAAATTACACAAAATTCATATATTTTATTTTATATGAATCAATTATGCTAATTTATTCATGAAATCATACTTTTTGCTCTAATTCACTAAATAAAGCTCGTAGAAAGCTGATTTTTTGGGAAAATATTCTTTATGTCATTCCTCAGAATTGTACAAGAAAAAAATTCCTGTACCAAAATCGATTTCTTATGTATTTTATTGTTTTTTTAATTTCTTATGTATTTCTCTGTTTTTTGACGTTTGTATTTTTATTGTTTTTTCGACACAATTCATCCGTGACATTATTTCGGCCATAAATAGCATCAAATTAAATGACTCTTGTCAATAAAATTAAAAATAATCACTCATTTATGAATTCTAGCTGAAAACACATTTTGTATTGACTTTGTACATGAAATCCCTTTTTTGAGCCATTTTTGGTCTGACGAAAATTTTTGAAAATCGTGTAACGTCGTAACGGTATACCCGATTTTCGCAAAAATAGTTTTAAAAGATGCGCAAGACTTGAAAGTAAAAAGTCAGCGAGTAGCGCAAAAAAAAAAATTTGCACTGCGGATTTATCGCGAAAAAGTTAGTGTTAAAGGGATTCAGTAATTTCCCAAAACAAGTGCGAACGGGAACAAAATTAGTAGAACCCTAAAGCTATTGCTCTGGCTGTAAGAACAAACTAGTGAAAATTTCTGAGCAAATCAAAGTCTTTTACACTAAAGCCTTGCATGATCAAATCACCACCAAGGTGCACAGCTCTATCGCGAACATCAGTGGCATCTTGCTGAGCGGGATGAGTGTGGGGACTTCATAACCCAGAATACGCTATACATTCTGAGCCACGGCGGAAGGATACAGTTTGAAAAGCATCCGAAAATGCTTTTCGAAATCAGGGTATAAAATCGTAGATATCTGGATATTAAAGCAAGGAATTGGTTTGTAAATTTCAAGGGATTCCATACTAAACTACATTGCTACATGTACTGTAATAGTGGAAATATTTGCGGTACATTAATTTTCGCGGATTTCGCGCTAAGATCGGTAGGTGCAAATTAAAAAACCCGCGAATATAATGAGCATGCTTTTTTTATGCATGTATTGGAAGCGTTCAGTTGCGTGCTTGCGAACATGCAGCGCGAATTCAAGAACCTGTGAACATTCTTTGAGGCCTCTCAGCCCGAAAATAACATCGCACGAAAATAGCAGCAAATACAGTATATGTTTACAATCATGTTCATTGTTGGCAAAAATGAGCTATTTCAATAAATTATCATTTTAATTCTCGATCAATGTTACTGCATCCCTTTAACTCTGTGGTTTTTAAAAAAGGTACAAATTGAGGTACTGCCCCTACGGCTCTCATCAGATATACATGGGTATGAACTCGGCTAGTATTGGTTTGCAGCCTTAATCATTCTTGCAATCCAAGCAAATTTTCTTTTTCTTCTTGTACACGATGTATGATACAGCATTCCTTGTAAATCAATGCTAATTGCTGATGGGGTTATCATATTTAAAGACAAAATAAGGAAATACAATAACAATCCCAAATTCATTGGTTGTATATTTAATTTAAAGTCAAAATGTATTCTTTGAACAAAATTTTTCTTTTACTTTAAACAAAATTGAAGAAAAACAAGCTATTTGTGAGCACACCTCATGTTTTAGTTTTTTTAATTGGGTTAAAATTCAAAATATACCCATACAAATGTTTGTGGAAACAAGATCTAGATATGAATGTGAACCTTCTCCTCATGATGATTCTTGGCAATTGATTTTTTTTTTTTTTTTTTGGGGGGGGGGGGGTCTTTGTTATAACAGTGAAAATGTGACTCTAAAAAGTAATTAGATATGACCGCACATATGACGAACAAAGCAATGATGAATGATTAAATACAGCAGTAGGAAAATGTGATTATAAGAAGTAATGAGATATGTCTAAACATATAATGAGAGGCAAAAAGACAACACAAACAAACAAGGATTGATTGTGTGATTTTAACTGGTGAACAATCTAAATGTGATTCTCCTGAAAGCAATGATTAATGAAATCTAAGTTAAAGGTTAGAAATGAAAAGAAAGAAATAGAGAAAAGGGGACTTAAAATGGCTTAGAGAAATAAGAAGTGGTAATATTACAGACCACATAGCATTTGTTAATTGCCCTTGAAATTGAGTTGGTGCCCTGGAACATACAAAAATGCTTTGACCTTGTCAATATTTTTCAATGTCTCTTACTAGACTTGAGGCGACAAGAAGTTCAGTCCCGCTGGCCCACATAGTTGCATTAATATCCCATTTCTTTGGAAAAAATAGCCAAGCATAGCAGCCTATCAGTTCCTTAAATATCATCAATCACATTCAAATCCAACATTTGCCTCATTTGGTAGAGCTGCTTGTAGAAGAAAGCTAAAAGCTATTTGGGGGCATTTTCAAGTATGATTTGGTCTTTGTGGAACTTCTCATGGTGATGCATTCTCAATTATCCATAGTGTGAAATTAAAAGAAAGATTATAAAGTTTTGAGATTTGGTAAATTGTATGTTACTCTTCAAACCCTTAACATCTCCAACCAACTTGTTTTGTTTTGTTTTCTGTTTTTGGTTATACATGTATAACCTAGAGATGACCCAGATATAAAGTGTTCTACGTGTAGATACTTATCAATACTCAGATATGGTGCTTTGTCTTTCTGTCACCATGTCTCTTTCCCTCTATCTCTTTATTTTCAGTTGAATGTCTTTGAATAATTTATTGCTTTACCAAATACAACATGGAAGTATTATGTTTTATAAAATTTTTAGTGTATTTCTAAGCAAGGTCAAATAGGGATTATTTTTAATTCAAAAATATTTGTCCTCTGTAAGGTGTATAAATTGAATGTATGATAGAGAACATGTTTCCAGAATTTCAAACAGAGCATCGAGCAAAAGTTGGATTTTTTTATTTTATTTTTTTTTGTATAGGAGGGTGGACCAAGGAAAGGTGGATAAAAAAAACTGAACGGTGCTGACGGACTTGAATAATTTTCTATTCTGCAAAATACATTTGTTACACAAGGAAACAACTAATTCTACATGCTCTCACTCAGTACCTCGTAGAGAAAAATGACCTCCTTAAATTTGTGTATACTTGATCGCTTTTCAAGATGCATTGAATTTCCGATCCAGCCTCACCATATATCCCCACACCACAATCCAACTCCTTTTTCTAGTATTGCTGACATCAAATGTTGAGGTTTGTCCCTTTTCAGGTGCTAATTGGAGATTTCATCAAGTTGTCAAGCCCTTTCAAGTTGGATTAAACAAAATCTGCTAAAGACCAGAGGTTATTGCCAGCAAACCTAATACAAAATATTTTTGCTCGGGTGGTGATGGTAGTACACAATGCAATGTAAGGGTGTGCCTAATGTATGGTTTATTCTCTGTATTCTTGAATTCTATTCCTTCTGTCTTTTCTCATCCTCTTCCTCTGTCAGAATTACTTGGGCCATTCCACGGTCGGGAGGACATTTGTTGTTTTCTTCTTTTTGCTTTATCTCAAATTCAGGTTGTACTTTGGGCTTTAAACTTCTCTGAAATTATTATTACTTTGGGGGACACAGATTAAGTTTGATTTTACCTTCAAATTGTATGTCCTTGTAGGAGAATCCAAACTATACATACTTTGAAACACGTGGGACTACATGCAATTTTGAAAAGTTTTTTAGACTTTGACAGAGAACTATAATTCTTTTTGCAATTTTTCCAACCGGATAATCTGAAGAATATCAAGTCACACCTAAACTAACAATGAAATGCAATCTGAAGTCACAAAAAAGCTATGAAAATTCAAAATATATCTTGACGGACAAACTGTAAAGCGAGTTACCAACATTAACGCTCCCTGTATTTTACCTGTACATTTTTTCTTCACTTTGATGCACCAAAGGTTAGAAATATGCTAGGTTCAATTTATGATAGGAAATTTTTTGCCAACATGGTATAGTTTAGGAACAATTAACACTCTGCATCATGATTTTGACCATATCCTTTTTGCGTAACGCGAGTTACCGGAGTTTAACAACCAGAGAATCTGACGAGCTTGACAAATATTTTTCTTTTTTAATCCATTTGGTAAGTCTATGTCTCCTTTACACATGGTGCAAAAAAGTAACTTTTAGATCCTAGCAGTTTGAAAGATAGAGGACTTTAATCGTGAAAGGTAACGGTTATTTGTAACGCGAGTTACCGTGGAATGGCCCACTTTGTTTCTCTTATATCTCATTGCTTTCACTCCCCCTCTCTCCAATTAAGAGCTCATCCCCCCACCCCCCAAATCTGGTTCTCTACCTTTTCCTCTCTTTATGTCTCTGTATCTGACCCTAAGGCAAACTAGCACATAATGTAGCCTACATTCTTGATCATACGGTTTGAATGCTAAATGGAGGACCGGCCTTAGAGAGTAATGTGCACCCTATATGTAATTCAGAACTCCTTTTATGAATGATGTACCTCTCAAAATAATAAAGGGAAATTATTAATCCCCATTTTTGCTTTCATTGTTGATTTTCAGGACATCCCAGGTGGAAGAGGGACCTAGGAGTAGTGGTAACAGCTTCTACACCAATCTCAAGTATAACAATATGACAGGAGGGGTTGTGAACAACCATCATAATGGTACAGGTAGGTTATCTTGTTATTACCTTGATAGGAGCAGTGGTAACAGCTTCTACACCAATCTCAAGTACAAAAATATGACAGGAGGGGTTGTGAACAACTATCATAATGGTACAGGTAGGTTATCTTGTTATTACCTTGATAGGAGCAGTGGTAACAGCTTCTGCACGAATCTTAAGTATAACAGTATGACAGGAGGGGTTGTGAACAACCATCATAATGGTACAGGTAGGTTATCTTGTTATTACCTTGATAGGAGCAGTGGTAACAGCTTCTACACCAATCTCAAGTGTAACAATATGACAGGAGGGGTTGTGAACAACCATCATAATGGTACAGGTAGGTTATCTTGTTATTACCTTGATAGGAGCAGTGGTAACAGCCTCTACACCAACTTCAAGTATAACAATATGACAGGAGAGGTTGTGAACAAACAGAATAATAGACAATTAATTTATTCATTTGTCTCCAACGGTAGAAACCATGCAAATTGGTAGAAACACACGCAACTGCTGTGTGATAAATATTGTAACCAGACAGCTTTTAAAAAAAATCATAGGCTGCCCAGGCGGGATTCGAACCCACGACCTGTGGATTGCTAGACCACCGTCATAACCGCTAGACCACCGGAGTGCCCGTAGCGATCAAGGTTCATACTATCCCATATACATGAACATCAAACGTAAAGACCACCGGATCTTTGTGCTGCGCAGTAGAATATATTATTATTGTTTCTGTGCAATATATATGCCCTTTTATTATTATAATTATTATTATATTTATATATCAGTTGTTATTCTTTAAAAAAAATGTAATTTTAGGTCAGAATTGGGGAGAATCGGGACAACATCCATCTCTGATGATTTAATTTTATTTCATGTTTATGGTTATGTAACAAACTGGTTCTCACACCCCTCCCTTTCCCTGTACTATACAATGATCAACACTATTCTGTATGCGCCCTCAGGAAATTAATTGATTGATTGATTTTATTCATGAAGTATGAAATATGGATAACAAAGGAAAATGATATATTACAATATATCCCATAAAAGGCAGAAAGGCTTGTTTAATCTTTTTAGAGATAGAGTTTTAGGAGAGAGAGAGAGAAAAATAAGTCTATCTCTTGATGTCACCTTGAAGATACATAGAGCAGACTAGAGTTCTATGACCAACCATGGGCAAGCAGTCTACATCTGGCTCTGGTTTTATAAGACGGCAGATTCAAAAGCCATCCCAGCCAGCCCTCCAGAATAGTTCAAGGCTTACCATGCTCACTGCCCAATTATCAAATTTAGGAATGCTCTGAAGGCCTCACAAAAAAGAAATGTTGTAATTGGACAATCTCACATCATCTTCACCCCATTGTTGCTCGAGGACGTGACAAATTTTCTCCTCAGGGTCCGTCTGTCATTTTATTCCAATAAGGAGTTGTTAAACCCAAGAGATGAGGGGGGTTATTCAGAAATTTTCTCAAGAAGATGTTGTGAATTGCCTCATAAGCCAGTTTATTTATCCAATCATCATGTATAAACATTCGTAACAGACATTATGATGTCATGTCCTTGATTTAATTCAAAATAGCTATTTTTTAAGAATATATCTTTTTTCACTTTAAACTAGTTGGAATTATCTAGTAATTGAAGAAATGACATATAGCTTTGATAGGAGGTCCTTGATTTATCTTTGAAGAATAGACTGTTTTCATTTTCACTTTAAACTACTCGTAGTTAGAATTATCTCTTAAGAGAAGGAAATATGTCATGTATCTTCAATAAGAGGTTCTTTTGTCATAAATTGAATGCAGTCTTTTATATAAAGATTAAATTCCTTCTTGCTTTGAAAAAAAAAGTTTATAGTGTCTTTTCATGATTCAGTTATATCATCTGAATGATTTTTCTGTACATTTATAGATAATGATTTTTACAAGTATAGTACAGAATTTCCTATATTGTTACCAATATTTTCCTTTCATCACCACAATCATAATCTTCATTCATACAGACCAATTATGAGATATACTTTTCTCACACACTTTTCTAATGGAAAAGGAAAGCATGTCCCTTTTGAAATATGATTGGTAATAAATAAGAGCTATGCATTCCACAGATCAACTCTATCTTTACATGGTATGAAATCTCACTTCTGGTGCATCTACCCCAGCTCCAAACTGCTTCCTAACTGGTCAGACTATTGTTGCTAAGGCTATCTTTCTATTTCCCAGAAGCCCCCTTTCTCCTCCCTTGTGTCTATGACTGTCGACCTGACCCCCATTCTTCTCCTCGTCCAACCCTTTCTGGTTCTTTGAACCGGTTTAGGGGTGTCCCAAAGGGAGCCCAGGGTCTCCTCCTCTTACCCCAAGGCCCCCATCGATCGTCAATGAACACCAGTGACCCACAAAGTAGGTGCGTGTAAGACCGAGGACAGATGCGCTGGCCCAGTTCCTATCCCCAGTGCAAATCATGACTGATCCTCATCCAAACACCCGCCAATTGTTTTTCCAGCTCCAGCAGCTTGCTTGGCCCACCCTTAAAGACACTTTGCTCTGTTCATTTAGCATGGACATTGTCTTTTTTTCAATCTCCAACTTCTGAATAGATACAAAATCGACCCCATTTTGTTTTTGCACCATTTTCACTTGTCTGCTGCACCTACCTTTGCTTGTATTATTGCATTGTCTCCTTTATCTTTTATTCATTAAGTAGCCCTTTTTTTCCAGAAGTGTGTCCCATCTCTTTCTCTCCCTATTTCTCTCTATTGTTCATTTCTAGACTCGCTAATCTTACATTGATGAGTAGATTGTATTGATGTCTTGCATAAATATGATTTTCTCACAATACTTAAGAATAAATGTGTATTGAGTTTACTCTTGTCACCTTTTGTCAATTGCTATGTCAACATGTACCTTGATGTTTCCCCAAATAATAAAATGGAACAGTGTCCTTGATAGTTTGATGATACCTATCAACTTTTTAAATAATTTTTTTCTTCACATGACTGGAGATGATTCTAATTTCTTCCGCTCCCCAAATACGAAGATGTTTGACATGTGAATTCACCCTTTAAATCAATACACATTATTCTTGAAAAAATGGAAAAGTGGATCAGGATAATATCAAAGAGACTTTTGTATTGTCTTTTGGCAAATAGAAGTGAAGTTATTGAGTAAATCCCAGGGACAATGCTAAGGTTTGGCGTGTCTTAGCGAACATAACTCAAAAGGACTTTGGGCAATATTTGTATTTGTCTGAGGAGTTAAGACCTCTTCCTTGAGTGTGGCTTAGGGACTTGATTGAGGACTTGTATGTATTGAGGTTGAGAGGGAAGTGGTAACTACTCGCTGGTCATATATACCGCGTTTACATTGTGACTCGGCTCTTGTGTCGAATCCTCAAGAAGGGTTTGACACTGCAAAGAGCGAACCTGTGATCGTGTTTATACACAACAAAAAAGGGTAGTTCAACATGGCTCCCAGATCACGACCGGAAGTAAAGGGTGTCATTAATGTATGTTGTGATGTATAGCCAAATTACAAATCAGACCTCAAGGTCATCGACTTCAACATGGCTTTCTGTTTACACACAGAAAAAAGGTGTGTCGAACCCGGGTCGCAGATCACAGTGATGCCGTTTACATGGCATAATATTGCCGTGTCGAACCCGCGACCCTAGTCTCAGTGTAAACAAGGTAATAGTTACACCAAGAAGTTGCTCCCACCTCCCTCTTTTCAGTAGATGTAGATGCCTTTGTCTCCCTGTTCTCATTATCTTGTATTCTTTCAAGGTGTAATAATTGAGTTTCTCAAAGCAGTAGAAAATAACAGATATATTTGACAGAACTTTACTCTAAGAAAACCACTTAGTTTTTTTGGTGTGGATATACCATCAATACAGATTCTTGCTCTAAGTATTTAAAAGATTTTTATATAAGAAATGCACGTAATAATGACTTCTACAGTATGTATTTGTAATTTCAAACCAGTCACTTTGAAGGTAAATAGGGAAAGGTGAATAAGGATGAAAGTACATTTAAATCACAATGTGCTATACAAATGGAATAATATTAGGAAGACTATCTCAAAATAATCCTATAGTTCAGATCTTGCTGCAAAAGCCAGAACAGTTTTAAAGATACAAATTTGATCCCCTCTAAACTATCAAAACAAAGTCATTATTTGTTTAATCGTCATATACTTTCATTCTTAATACAAGTATGTAAGGAAGGACCATAAGAAAAAAATAAATGACCTACGTTTTACCATCAAAACAAAGTCATTATTTTGCATGATTTGTTAAGGCAACACTTTCTTTCTTGACATAAATATAATTTATTCGGTCTTGACTTTTATTGGTAATAATAACTTCCTGAACACACTTCCATCACTCATCATATCCGCTTTGTATGCTAAAGATCTGAGAAAGCCTAATGGAGCTTTAATAATTTAAAGACGCACTTGTCATTCTACATTTGTGTTGTGGTCAGTATATTAGTAGTACACGTGTCAGGACTGTCAACAAGACCATGCAAGTCCAAGTGAAAATATGAATTTATTGGTCATTGCTCCTGTTTTGCAACTTTGACTTTTTTTCTTTTTTTTAGATCTGTCCTAGATTAAGTAGAGTGTACATGGTCCCTGTTATTGCATTTGATGTTTGATGAGTGCTGTATCAGGTTTGCCACCTTGTCAAGTTGATTCAATAAATGTTTATCATGTCATTTCATTGATCAAACCAGTCTCTGGTGGACATTTATCCATATTAATATTTATGGTTTTATTATTTCAGCTGTTGTTAATTCTTTTGTGTTTACAACATTAATTAGCTAATACTTATAAGTTAATGTGAAACCCTTGATCATCTGTCACTTGCATTTGTATGTTCTCTAGGTCTGACATTTAACCATATAGTATGTAACGGGCAATACAAAGGGTATCCAATTTTCTTAGGTACCTTCCCAAAAGATAAAGCCGCGGCCCGCTGCGTGAACGCCGCACAGCGGTTTTTTATACAATTAAGTCAATGGAAGAATAATAGGAAACGGTATATCCTGCCTATAAGCCCGCTGTGCACCGCGGCGTTCACGCAGCGGGCCGCGGCTTTATCTTTTGGGAAGGTACCTTAATAGCCTGTGTGCCTGACCTAGACAGAGTTTCTAGGCTATCATGAAATCTTTTCATAACATTGTAGGCACTTGAGCGGCATATTGATATAACTTGTATTAAAAGAAGTGAAGAAACACATCTGGATTTAATCTAAATGAATGACAAGAAACTGAACCTAGCAGACCAAAATTCCAGGTTCTTGAAAAATGTGTGATTTATATCTTTTAAACATATATATATATATATTATATAATTGTCATACCTTAAAGTACTTGCCATGCGATTCTAAATCTGATTTATATTATCATCATATTTCCCTTTTGACGAGCTTATTGGGTTATTAATCCATGTACCTTTATCCGTTTTGAATCATAAAATGGAGTTTCCATATCAATACACTTCCTCACCTCCGTCGTTAAAAGTAAAATATTACTCTTTTAGAGACAGAAGGTCATTAATTCTGTTAACATTTAACAATTAACATCCCTTTTGTTTCATCAGATATGGTTCTGAAAATAAGAAAACAGGTATTCATATCAAAACAGGACAGTTTGGGGAAGTGATCTTCTGACTTTCAGGATACTAGGTATAGCTAGCACAATCTAGAGTTACACTTGAAAGTGGTCGTTTTAGGAAAGGGAGAATGATTTATTATTTATTTAACTTCCAGTGTATCTATCTTCTAGACAGGATTTCTTCAACTTTTTTGGGGTTACGCTCACATTTTTTTTTGTTATAGCTACAGTTACCATATTCATATGTGTTGGGACTGGAAAAAATACATTTTACTTTGATATGAGGGTTAAAAAGAAAAGAATGTTTTTATTTATTTATTTATGTATTAATTTCCAGTTTTATTTATACAGGGTGGCCTCTTCAGTTTTATGTTCTGCTGTCCATGAGGGGAAACAAATGTATTGTGAAATATTTAATGTATTTAAACACTCTACAATGTAATGCTATTGCTTCAAAATTGGTAATGGTATATCCTGAAATGTGACACATGCATTCTCTCTCTCTCTCTCTCAAATATATCTGATACTATGTTAGCCAATATTTTCGCGATTTTTTACTAGTTGGAGAAATTCGCGGGAGCAAAATTTTGCGATTATGGTGATGACTTCATTACTATAAATAGCCTTGTACTGAAGTGGAAATTTTCGCGATGACCAACTTGTGAAATTCACGGATATAAAGTCACCGCGAAAATAACCACTTATACAGTACATGTTTGTCTTATTGAATTCATCAAATGAATATATATATAAAAAAGAGAGAATATATGAATAATCATGTATACAAACATGACAATAATAGACATGGAAAGGACTTAACTTTTGCTATATTTGTCTGGAAGCTTAGGCTTTCTTTCATTTACTTCCTTCACCTTGGCACTATCAGTCTATCCGTCTCTTGTTATTTCTCCTCTTGTCTGCGGGTCTACCAGTCATATCAGTAGGGGGGACATGGACTTGACATCTAATTGGGGTGAATGCACTATTGATGATGGTTACATGGTGATTATTGGTAGGTCTGACCAATACGCAATTACAATGTGTTTTCTCAGTGCGTCTGAGAATGTGACTTATGCATCTGACTGAACGTGATGCTATTTGTGTAATCTCTCCCTCCCTCAATCTTTTTGTCAGCCACTCTTACTTTTTCCTCATCTCATATGCCCCCTCTCCTTCCCCCCCCCCCCCTCTGTCTGTTCTCTCTCTCTCTCTCTCTCTCTCTCTATCTCTCTCTCTCTCTCTCTTTCTCTCTCTCCTCTCTCTCTCTCTCTCTCTCTCTCTCTTGCTCTTTCTCCCTTTTCTCTCTGTCACCCTCTCTTCCAATCTTTTTGTGTGCCACTCTAATTTTTTCTCCTCTCCATCTCTCTTTCTCTGTCTCCCTCTCCTTGTATTTTTGTTTTGTGTCTACTCTTCTGAACCCCCTGTGCTGTCTCCCCTCCCTCACTATCTCTGTGTAGTTTCCCCCCCCCCCCCCACTGTCCCCCTATCTTCTGTGTCTATATCTTCAAATTTGTTTTCTTTCTTTTTTGTGTCTTGGATTTAGATAAATGATAATATAATTATTTTATCAAAATCCATTTTTATGTCCATTTTTGTCTTCCTGCATGCAGGTTCCATCCAAGCACAAGTGATACGCCATTGACCTTTGACCTGATACTCAAATGGAAAGCATCAATATCTGTTTCTATGTACAAGGAACATGATAATTCACCACTAAATGGGTTAGCAGCAGGGCCCATATCCACAAAGGTGTACTAAGTTAAGCCATAGCTTAAATCTGTGGTTTAACTTTGGGGAGCAAAATGTGACACAATCTCAAACAGTAGAAGTTAAATTTATCACAATTTTTGGTACTGAAACTATTAAAAACTGCCTCGGAATGAGAAGTAAGAAAGTTTTCCAAACCATTAAAGCACGATTCCAGAATCCAGTAAACGTGTATGGAACATGAGAACTAAAACAGATTTGTTACATTTGGCTGACCATCAATGAACTACAGATTTAAGCTATAGCTTAACTTACTCCACGGGCCCATGTCTACACAGATCTATGATACAGAATTTGTCTCAAAACTTGTATAAAGAATCAACTAATTACAAGCAGAGAATGACACAAAATTCTAACAAAAAATAAACAACTTCAAAGAACTTTTTGGTAGCTAATTGTTTGGCCTATCTACGTATGTTTAAACCCTGCCTATTTATACTGTTCTAATTTGACTATACATTCACACACAAAATGAAATGAGATTCTTAATTGAGTTCTATATCAAAATTATACATGATCATTCATTGAATTACCAACAATTTACTGTCATTCTTTGCTCAAGCGTTAAATGAAATCTACTACCTGTAAGGGGAAAAAAGATGTGGACTTTCACTTTTGTGTTAAAATTTGTTTCTCATAAATGTATGATGGATAATCATTTGTACTTTCAGCATTCTGGTTGATATACATGTAGATAAGGAAGCCATGTGCCAACTTTCTTTTTGATGGCCATTAATTCCAGAAAGACAAACAATTGTTAAAGCACTTGTTTGTTAATGTTGATATACAATACATCCCAACAACTGCCTTTTTTTTTTTCCTTTTTTTTTTTCTTTTTTTAAGGTTTATGTATTTTTCTTTGTGAAGAAAACTGTGTATGAAGATGGAAAAAAATACATGAATATTAAGAAACATTCATAATATTTGGTCACTGATTAAATGAATTTCAGCTACAAAGTTATTTCAATAACATAAACTTGGCCGGTATTCTTGATGGGTGACTATAGGCCTAAGAAATATGTCTCCCTATTGTTCGAGGCAATAGCAAGGCCTAGTAAATACGTATCTAGTAGGCCTACTAACTTTAGTCACCCTTCGAGAATACCGGCCGTGATATTGAAACCTTTGAGCCCATAGATACAGACTGAAAGTGAGTAGGTTTAACATACATACATGTAGATAGAGATTTTCATAACCACTTTGCTTTACACTGCCAAGAAATCTTGCTTAGTTTAATATCTTCCATAAATGCCATTCAATAAATTTTTACTTTTATATTTCTTTTAAGTCAAGTAAGCTTGACTATTGTAATGCTTTATTGTTTGGAATGCCTGATACTTTGATTTCTAAGTTACAAAGAGTTCAAAATGCATGTGCAAGACTTTTCTAATGTTTGCCAAAGTTCAGTTCCACCACACCCCTTCTGAGAGAGCTCCACTGGTTACCAGTACGTCAAAGAATTTCATTCAAAATTTTGTTAATTATATATAAATCATTATTAATCGGTCAAGCTCCACAGTACATAACAGAATTACTCAGACTTAAAACGCAATCACATGGTTGAAGCCTGCGAAGTTCCACTGATGAATTGTTGTTCCAGATCCCCTTTCGCAAAACAAAAATCACACTTGGTGATCACGCATTTGTACTTGCTGCCCCCAAACTATGGAATAGCCTGCATTTTGATATAAGAAGCTCTCCATCATTAACTATCTTCAAATCTAAATTGAAAACGTATATATTCAGTTAAGGAAATTGCCTATGTATATGTAGAATTAAGTATTAAAAAAAAGAGCTCTGAGCCAGCACAGCTGAATATATTCATATAAAAGCTGTGCTATACAAATTTATGTTTATGTTTTTTACAATTTAATGGACCATGATATCTATCTGTCGATAAAAAACATAACAGTTAAAGCCATTCCTGCTCTCAAACGATGCTTTCATTCTTCCACTACAAGGCTTTCAACACTGTGTAACCATCATTTCCTTTTCTAAGAAAATACTCTTTATAAATTTGTTTAACTATATAATTCTGTGATTGTTTATGGTTAATGTGCCTTAAAATAGAGGAAATGATATACATAGGTTTTGATGTATGACACATAGTTACCATCAAAACAATATTTCCATCTGTGAAGTAAATTGTATCTTCCACTGTATGTATTTTTATTTTGTGATATGATAAGAGATGTATACATTCCATGTTTATTTTTGTTTTTTATATATTCAACTATTTTTTTAGTGTGTGCCAAACATATTCAAATAATTTGGCCGGTACTGTGTGAGAGGGTGACTTTTCATTTTCTGTGTCAAACTGTGTGTCTGTTGGTATGTATCTATACATGTCGTACATCAAGTAAAAAGAAAAGTTAAATTATTTATCATGGCCATGCCTTTTTAGAAATTAACAAAATGAAATATGTGTACATGTATACACAAACGAGACCAAAAATGCTTAATATAATTATATTCCAAAGATTAATCCTAAACATATGTTGTAGGTAGGTGCATTTAGGTCTACTTATTGATTTGATTTCAATAAGAAAAAAGTACAAAGTAAACAGAAATATTGTTTCTTCAACACTGAAGTAGACTCTATACAGAATTAAACTAAATAGTATTTATTATATCAATTGAAGTTTTGCTAATCCAAGGAGATATGTTGTCACTTCATTTTGGTTTTGGGGTCGGGAGTTATTTCTTTTGTCTGCCAACGTATGTTTGTTTGATGTGCATTATTTATTCTCTTGCATCTGTGTGCCAACCTAACTTATCTTTAATGACTTGTGAGGCCTTTTCATGTTATGTACCATATAAGCTCCATTGTCTTTCCTAGTCTATATGATTGTTAAGAAAGTGAATGCAGTCTACTCCTGTTATATCAATTTGCTCAGGATCAAGAAAATAACCTTGTTACAAAAAAAATCTTTTTATACTGAACATTCCTGACAGTGTACCTTTATTTGACTTTCGGGCTGGGAGAACCGCCTTATTATAACAAAGTCTTGTATCCGTTCTGATTATAATGGGTGTTGACTGTATTTTTATATATGATGATTTTTTTTTTTTTTTTTTTTTTTTTTTTTTTTTTTTTTTTTTTTTTTTTTTTTTTTTTTTAATGATATGATATATGTTATATGATTAGGCAATATGCCTGATTATGCTTTGTTATATATTTACTACTATGGATCTGTTCTTGAAGAGTTTCTTTTGAAAGCCAGAAGGATGTACAGTAGCAGATCCGGCATCGGGTCATACAAAGCATTGTTTCAGCCTATACCCAAACATAATAGAGCTGCTATTGTCCCCAGACAATTGGACCAACAAAATCCTTTGTCAGAGATGATGCTAGATCCGTGCCTGGTATATATATATGAGTAACGCCCTATTGGTTCCCATCAGATTGTACATTCTACATTTGGATACAGTCTTGTACTATCCGTCTATTACCTCAGCTACAAAATGTGCCCACAACCACTGCCTTAAACTTTGAACTACCAGAGGCTACTAAAAAGAAGTAAACTGTTTTTCTCTCTCTCTCTCTCTCTTTGTCTTTATTTTTTTTCACACTTTTTTAGTTTAATGTTAATAAAGAAATCATCTAAGCATAAAAAACTATTTCTTTTCAATCAGTGACTTATGTAGGCATACTCCTTTAAAACTTCAAATAAATGTCTAAGTAAGTTGGCTTTTAGGAATTTGCTACATGTCATTTTTTTTTTTTTTTTTTAATGTATCAGGGTTTAAAATCAATGTTTCACATAAATCATATTTTTTTCTATTTCTTCTCCCTTTTTTCTATATCTTTTATTTTTTATAATACTCTTCAAAATAATATTTCTCTACATTGAAACTATAACTGGAGGTATACAGTACATCACACTGTGTATTATTCATGAAATTTATCTTTAGATATTAGGGTAGATGTAGGGAATACCGGCCACTTAAGCTCATTTGCTTAATTAGCACATGAAAACAATAAAATCACAAAAGAAAAAGATTCTCATTGCTTAGCTACATCATTCAACTTTATTTTCCAAAAAAATTGAGGTAATCAAATATTTGTTGAGGCAGATATATGCAAATAATGACGTCATCGTAAATTGTCCGGCATTCCCTACAGTGTAGGAAATACCGGACAGTATGTTTTCACCCTTTTTTTGTATAAAGATCTGTCTGGAAGCACTGATTTGAATGTAAACCATCAACTTAACATGTTTGTATTGATTTTTTATAACATTATTCATTTTTAGAAGATTATATGCATTTTACTACAAAATTTCAAAACACTCATATCTCATGTAGATCATGACATATCACAATAATAATAAAGAGAAATAGACATTTCAAAATTGTCAAACAATTTAATAAATAAATATAATACATTATATATGCAACTTACTATTTGATCTACATGCTTAGCAACTCAACCCGGAGGTAAAACAAACAACTGTCCATGTGGTGTCCGGTATTCCCTACACAAAAAAATGACTGACAAGCACTTTTCAACACACTGCCACCCCAATACACAGGCTTTGTACAGTGCAAACACTCCATACACGTTTGGCCCACCCTCCACACATGTCCATAATGCATGAAATAGAGGTCATGCCCCAATCCTATTTTTATACCATCACATTCTCTAAAATGTCAATTTTTACATCAGGCCATTTTTCAGGCTGCAAATTTTCCTACCTTGACAGATTGTGGTAGTTTTCTCGGAGATTTCTCACTTGCTGTTGTCGAATACAGCATTCAACCTTCCCAGACAGACCACCTGACCAATAGATGCCGGTATTTCAACTCAGTTGATCTTATGTTGGCAGCTAGGGCTGGACATGTTGTGACCGTCCGATATTCCCTACTGTCCGGTATTCCCTACATCTACCCTATCATCTTTGTTTTATATTGTACATTTTGAAAAGGTGTGATATTATATGTAGGATATGTTATTTCCGGCAATTGTGTCAAATAATTATTCCTTAAAGTATTTAAAAGCAGATTTGAAAACAAGCAAATAAACCTTGAAATGAAATACATTGTTAAAAAAAAAAAAAAAAAAAGCTTTGAATGGTGTGTTTGATTATACTTTTGGTTTTTTTTACTTTCCAAACTACCTGAAGCACACAAGGGCCCGTATTCACAAAGGTGACCTAAAATTAAGCCTAGCTTAAATCTGTGGTTTAATTATGGCTAGCAAAATGGGACACAATCCTGAAAAGTTGGTGTTCGATTTGTCAGAATTTTTGGTACACTGTAAAAAAAAAAAATACATCAAAGTGATGTCAGCAGAGTCGCCATACAAAAATGTAATTTAAAAAACAGTTTTGTTGTAGATTTCTCCCTTAAGAATTGATGAAAGAGAAGGAAAAATATCATTAGAGTTTTATAGCGTATGTATTTGGTTAAAACGGAAAAAATGTGTTACTCCTGATATATATTTTTTATTTCTCACGTATTTATTTGCAGGAGACACTTACAACAAAACTGTTTTTTGAATTACATTTTTTATGGCGACTCTGCTGACAGCAGATCTGCTGTAAAAATACAAATATTTTTTTACAGTGTAGTGCAACTATCAAAACTGCCTGGGAATGATAAGTACAAAGGTTTTCCTTACAATTGAAATTAGATTCCAGAATTTACTAAACGTTTAAGGAACATGCAACATAGACAGATTGTGTCCCATTTTGCAAACCATATTAAACCACTGATATAAGCTAGGCCACCTTTGCATTGTGAATACGGTTTCGGGAATGAAAGTCATGCGCCAAATTGAGGATATGCAAGGGAGCTCGGACGGAGAGAGTATGGCCGCCGTATATATATCCTTTCGAGAATGTCGCCCCTAATTCCTATTCCCTTTCACCCTCCCCCACAGAAAAAAAAATCGACAAACACTTGTGGTGGATGCAAGAAATCTGGACTGGATACGAGGTTACCAAAATGTGCAGTTAATGTCCTGCCCATTTGGGTAAATAACCAAAATGTGCAATTACCAAAATGTGCTGTAACGTGTGACTGCACATTTTGGTAACTGAACATAATAACCAAAATGTGCAGTTACCAAATGTGCCGTAACATGTGACTGCCCATTTTGGTAACTGCAAATTGGTTATTTACCAAAATCTGCAATTTACCCAATTGTGCTGTAACAGGGGTTCCTTCTTCTCTCTCTCTCTCTCTCTCTCTCTCTCTCTCTCTCTCTCTCTCTCTCTCTCTCTCTCTCTCTCTCTCTCTCTCTCTCTCTCTCTCTCTCTCTCTCTCTCTCTCTCCCTCCCTCTCTCTCTCTCTTCATTTTCTTAACATAAACTCATAACATTAATTTCATTAACGGGAATCATTGGAACTATGCAACATTAGGATCTTCATTGAGCCGACGCTAGCTAATTGGGATGGTTGTTTTGTGTGCTATATAAATATTGATCCCTTTAGTAGTTAATTTGAAATTATTTGAATGTTTTCACCCACACATTTCATTAGAATCACAAACTTAGAAATGTACCTCAAGGTTTATTGATTCATGTGGTCGACCAAGTTCATTTGCCGCTACCTATTATTCTTGGGAAATCAAAATTGTAATTATCATTTGTATTTCTCAGACAGCGCCAACTCGGGCATTTCAAGCCATTTCCTATTTTCCTATATTCTAAATCTATCGATTTGTTGGTCCAATCATAACATTTTAAACACTCCATTAGATGAGCACTAATCCATGTCTGACTCTACCCTTGTATTTACAAAAAAAAAATCATATTTATTTTTTACATTATTACTAAAAATAAGAACACACACAGATAGCCATCTTTTTATAGTACATTGACTGACATTAAATTTTAATAACAATTTCAAGATGTACATTAATAAGAAATATTACATAATTATCTATCCCTATGGGACCATATCACAAAGCAGGAATCACACAACGCCATAAGTTTCTTCAAAATCGACTTGATAAGACAACACATTATACATGTAATTAAAAAAAGATAGACACATGAATGAAGTATTCAATGCAAACAAAAACAGTAAAAGGGAGATCATTTGGGAGTTTGCTAATGTCAGTTACTATAAGGTATCTTTAACGCGAAAACGAAGCAGGATGTGGGTAGGTTTTCTATCTACAGTAATAATCATATGAAAAACACGTCTATAGTTCTTTAGTTACTCGAAGTGTTTAACTATAGAACTCTGTGTTTTGTTTAGGCCTATATGTAAAGTATACCAGTTTTGTTTATATCGGTGAGGATATAATGGTTTGTATACATAAAAGCAAGTACTTGCTCTTACTAGAATTTTGCTCATGAATTTTCTGATAATTCTGATATTTTGCGTTATTGTGATACGATTTTAATTGATTATTTCATCATTTTGGAAACAGATTAAATGGGTACCGAATTCAACTCAATTCATTCTTTATGCACACTGCCCGATATCCAAATTAGTGTCTCCTCTCTATTAAATGAATAAAAATACTCACAGAATAAAAATATTTTGTTTTGTTTTGTTTTGTATTTTTTTTAAGGCGCATACCTAATTATTCACCCTTTTATAAATTTATTAAAAGGTCACACATTTGGTGCAATTGGTGGCA
The DNA here is from genome assembly GCA_940671915.1 of Paracentrotus lividus. Taxonomy (NCBI): domain Eukaryota; kingdom Metazoa; phylum Echinodermata; class Echinoidea; order Camarodonta; family Echinidae; genus Paracentrotus; species Paracentrotus lividus. The sequence goes on from CALNVZ010000174.1 coordinate 7,372,777, forward strand.
AAATATGATGTATCAAACAATGAGCGTATTATTATGAAATGGATTTATGGTTAGTGTTGTACATGTTACCATGGTTATCCTGATATTGGGATACACAGTAGGGGCAAAACCAAGGGAATTTGTTGTCACTGTATTTTTGTACGTTTGACCTTTTTACAAGACTCAAAACTGTCAAATACGAATTTCCATTAAAATGGTGCACAATAATTCAGCTACTTGAGAAGATTTTCAATATTTCAAAAGTCTTTAGTACTTTTACATTTTATACTGTTTATACACATTTTGCCCATATTTTGTCCTATACACTGTTAGAACGCGGTTTAAAAATTTCGCTGTTTAAAAAAAAGTTGGTTTTAAAGTTAAACATTCTTGTTTAATATTTAAACATTGTTGTTTATAGCCTTAAAAAGACCTGTTTAGAGATTAGAGTTTAGATATTAAACAGTTTTGTTTAAACAGGCCGAGGCAAATGTCACGTGATAGTCATGAGCTAATGGCATCACTCGTTATACATGCAAGGTAAAATCGGTGAAACATTTTAATCATGGCGAAGGACTTATGCCTCACACATTAATTAAGTGTATGTACTGATGTGTTGGCTCAGTGGATGGAGCGTCTGCCTTATAATCGAAGGGTCGCGAGTTCGATACCCGGCTGCGTTAACCATACGTTGGGGCATTTTTATTTTTGGAGAGAAGCGTTAAACAATACTGTTGATATTTCAAACAACCATTAAACAACAGGTTGTTTAAACTTTTAAATAACAAGAGTGTTTAAGTTTTAAACAACTACAGGTTGTTTAATTTTTAAACAACGATGTGCGATTCACTGGTTAACACGCAGTTGTTTTAGATTTTAAACAACTTGTTTAATTTTTTCTAACAGTGTATATGCATAGGAACTCTTATCGAATATTTGTACTTTATCGCTGACAACCATGTCAGTTTGGTAGAAGGCACATAACTGCTCTTAAATCTTTAATTAAGTGAAAAGTCATACAAAGAAGAACTCAACACCCCTTTATAAATAGAAAGGAGAATAAATAAATAGATCAATAGGGCTGTATTTTCTACTCGCATTACCAAAATATGAGCGAAAGTGGGAAAACGAGAAAGTCTCATTCAACAAATAACAGAAAAAGCTCGATATTTCAAATGCCTTTTTTTTTTAATTCGTGAGCCATTTCACCCACTTCAGTTCCATTCGAAACAATTTCACTTTTCTTTATCACAATTACGTATTGACATCTGTATCATTCCAAATATCGGCTATGTTATCGTCATTACTATCATCATCATCATCATCATCTTTTTAATTGTAATGATCGTGTTTTGCATTAAAAACAATTACATTACAAGGTATAATAACAGTAAGTTTACAAGACAAAAATGACCTCCAAAAAAAAAAAAAAAATTTGGAAGAAAATCAGTTTCCGCCAAACATATGAATTGAATAATAATATAACATAAACGTTGTCGGTTGATTGGATTTATTTTGTTTTTGTGTGTGCTATGCTCCAAAGGCCTAGGCCTACTTCACAAAACAGATCTTGAAACAAATTTTCTAAATCTTTGACAAAATTCATAATTTAGTTTAGATGTATCTCAATGAAAATGTTTTTCACACACTTACAAATTTGTTTAAATAAATTGATGTTCCTTCCTTTTCTCCCTCACACAATCTCGTGTCGCTACTGAATTGTGACATTTTGCAGACTTCCACGCTTTTGAAATAATGTGCATTAAAGAATTCATCTTCATTGAATTAAAATTTGAAGAAAAAAAAATTTCACAACCAACAAAGCAGCCTGCTTATAAATGTCTAAGCATTTACTATTAATGAAGGGGATTGCAACAATGCTATAGACACAATAAGACTAAATATAAACATAAATTATGGTTTGCACATGAACATGCATTTGATACGAAAAATAACACATAAATTCTGCAAACATGCGCCACCAAGCAAACTATGTAACAGCATGCTGGAATGACGAAAGATTATTTATTTTTATTATTATTTTTTTTTTTTTAAACAAGACCATCAAGATATCTGCACAAGTCATCATTCCAAAACCAGTTAACCGAATTCAAATGTTGATTACCCCCTCCCTTACATAACGAAATTTCTTTCTAAATTTTCATCTTGTTTTACTGAGTGTATATTACTGGATAATAGTCATATCTCTTATTATACAGTCCACGCCCGCTGTAGCGAGTTGCACGGGACCAAACCTCGAAAATATCAGCATACTGAACACAATTGCAACATTATGTTTATACATGACTGTTTAAATTTTGGATCAGGATAAATGCCTCGTAACGATAGTATCTGTGCTCGTTATAATGAAAATAATGTATCTCTCCTTCCCTTGCCCCCCCCCCCCTCTCTTCTCTCTCTCTCTCTCTCTCTCTCTCTCTCTCTTTCAATTTTCTTTCCCTCTTCTATTGCTCTAATGGTGATATCTCACTTGCTTTGAGAAGGGATTTGGCCTTGTTCGCGTCTCAGAGATGTCTCTGAGGCGTCTCTTTAGTCTTCGCGACGTCTCATGAGTCACGGGAAAATCAAACACGATAAGATTTTTATCTATGAGATTTTTTCCAGTCATGGAAACGTCTCGGAGACGTTGCAAGGACGTCTCTGAGACCGATGCGATTGATTTCAGAGACGTCTCCACAAGTTATAGACACCACCTTCAGTGGTTACATCTCTAAGAGTAAAATTTTCCTTTTTTGCTTTCCTTTTCTATACCCATAGGCCCATTCTGAACTGAATACTGGATTTGTATGAGTCACAAGTTGCAAAGCTATTGTACGATCTTTTTTGTCTGATGCATCAGTCAACGTCAGACAAAAGGATCGCACAGTAGGTTTGCACAAACTTGCGACTCATACAAATTCAGTCTGCATTTCAGAATATGGGCCATGATCTTTGGTGTGCTGTAAGATTGTGTATGCCCAATATTGATTTCAAGTCATATGAAACATTCGAATTTATATTAGATTTCTGTACATAGGGCTCAAATACCAACAGCATGTGTAACTTGAGAACACTAAAGAAGATATAACTTATTTCCGAATTAAGAAAATACTTGCACTTAAGGTTGTCCATTCTGTATACTATCATCTGCGAATTGTTAATTTTCGTCAATGAAAGACAGCCAAGTTCAACCTTCATGCAGTATAATCAAATAAAAATACTCAAAATATTGTACATATTATTCAAAACACAAATTGTGTCGCGTCCAGTAGCAGGCCTGTTATACCAGATCCATATGAAGGATCTTACGCTCCCACCCCAATTGGGTTGACAAGTAAAAAAAAAAAAAAAAAAAAATTTTTTTTTTTTTTTTTTTTTAATTTAAAAATAAGGGAGCCAATGTAAGAGTAGGGGACTCTCAACCCCCCCCCCCCACGACTCTCCCCCTCTTGGCAGAAAAGCTGTAGTAGGCCTATACCATTTTTCATTGCCAAAGTAATATAAATATAATGACAGAACCAACATGATGGTGTCATGGTATAGGCCAATTCGACACTCCCTACAAGTTTGGTGGCTAAAAACTACAGCATCCTTAATATTTTCACTTCATGTATTGCGAACTGACATGGCACATTTCTTGGGGCCCTCAACAGACGATTTAGACCTAATTCGTGTCATTTTCAAAACAAATTACCCCTCTTTATTAATTCCTTGATACTCCACTGTACTATAATAGTCTGCTTATTTTCAATGGTGAATATATTTATAAGCGAAACACACAATCATTTTACAGTACGTACTGATTGACAATTCAGGCGTAAAGGACATCTTTCTTGTCCACTCTTTCGCTTTGCGAATGCATTCAAAATCTGAGGCATACAAGTTGCTCTTGACGACCAAAATCTCTTTTCGGACTTGCCTGACATAGCATCATCAGTGTATACAATGATAAGTCAATCCAGAGATGATTTCCTACAGAACAAGATGAACTGTAAAGAAACATCGTCAGAATTTGAACCCATTAGTAAAGACTTCTCTTCATCTCATAAAACTTGCATTCATTAAATGTCACTACAATATTTGATTCCGTTCTCGCGATTTGGCAAATAGAATAAAGATAAATAGTACAGTTCTTTATATAGAATAAAAGAAGGAAATCTAAATTATGATGAAGTCCTCTGACGTCATCAGCACATCTGTGGTGGTGTCCAATACGATGCGCAATTTAGCCTGTAGAAAGCACAACATAGTCCACAGTCAGGCTAAAGCATGTATAGTAGTAGTACCTCACAAAAGTCTTCTTTTTTTAAGTCTTAAATAGAGTTTTAATTTACACCGGGCCATCTTGCAGAGGTCCATCACATTCATCACGTTCTTCTACACCATAGTAGTTTTATTTCTCAATATTTGGGACTAGCTACATCTACAAGATTCTATAATCATGTTATTGAGTTGCCTGATCTCAGGGCGCCCTCTGTTGTAAAATAGGATGGTTAAAGGTTTGAAGGAATGAGGAGAACAACATGGCGAAGGGCTCGCGTCCGGGTTCAGATGTTTATAAAGAGACAGAACAGAAGCATGAGACGTGTCGGCACTGAGGATATACGGACATGATCCTGCGCAGAAGTTTGGCGAATAGACGCGAGGTTGTCGGATCCAGTTCCATTTGAGGTCGCGCCGGAAGTTGATGTTAAGCGGCCGAAGACAGCAGTTGGGCGAATTCTGATCGCACTGTGATCCGCTACTGTACGATGCACTTCGCTTCCGTCTGACGCTGTTCATTTCACCTCCCCTTGAGTGATTTGCAGGAGCCATGACCATTAATCTTGGATGGTTGATAGTTGGGAATCCTTCACCTCTAGGGTTACCATCACCACGACCATTGTCCATACTGGGGAAAGTACCTCTTGGGTCTGAAACAAATCAGATGTTATTGAGTTATCACTAAACGTGATATAGAACATGATAATTTTAAACTGCCTAACTAAAGTATTGACGACGTTATATTTTAGCATCCAATAGAAGAAAAAAATTCTTTCCAATGTGTGTTTTAGTTTTGCACCGTGTCGGTGAAAGTGGGGCCTACTTACCGACACTGACCCCTGAGGTAAAAAGGATCCACCCTGTATCTCAATGTAGTTTATATAGTTTGCATTTTATTTGTAACTTTCTTCTTTCCGATGCAAGACTTAAGTTAAATTTTCAGAGCGCCTGTTTAGCAATCAGGAGGTCTTGGGTTCGAATCCTAATGGAACCCAATTTTATTTACTATTTTTTTCATATCTTATATTCCTAGTCAGTTTCACTCTTCGTTCAAAATTTACATTAAAAAGCTGCATCACTTCAACGTGATCCCTCGCATTTATCCCAATTTGATTTTTTATCCTTCGGGTTTATGCCCTGTTCTATAGCTTCTCAGTTCTGAATACTCGAGCATTGAAAACCAAGGGTCTCTCCGGGACGAACATCGACAAACGGGTTTGCTATAGCTCAGTGGATAGAGCGCCTGTCTAGTAATCAGGAGGTCTAATTGGGTTTTCATCTTACATAATTATTTCTTGTTTGTTTCACTCTTTGTTCCAAATTCAATTATAACTGTTAACACTCCCTGGTTTAAGGGGGCAACTGAAGAAGTACCGGGGTTGTTTATATTTACCTGCGAACAAGACGTGTAGTTTATGTGTGTCTTTAGTGAAGGCAGCTGGTGTGGTGGTAGTAGGTCCCAACAGATAGTCGCCACAGTTCAGGTTTAATTCAAAGCCAAGATTCGATACTGGACAATTGGGTGAAAGAAAAATAAAATATTGATAATATTACCGATAAAATGTATTTTTTATGAGGATGCAAAGCTCAGAACGTTCATATTAGCCGGTTGTAGCTAAAATTTGTCTCAAGGCCCTCTGTCATCTTGGTGATTTCTACATATTTAGTTGCTACTCGTTTACTGCTCATGGGTCGAGTGTGGCAAATAGATGTTGTCGTGTCACAGATTTGAACACCGTATCATATGGTAACTAACAAAATCATCATAATAATAGTCATGAATTTCAATGTAATATCATAGTTACTTGTATATAGTGTTACTTACATTCCAAAGTCAGGAAACCATTTAGCAATTGTGTTTTTGTTCTTGTTTTGTTTTTTGCTTTGTTTGGGAGTTTTGGTTTGTTTTGGATTTTTTTTTCCCCCCAAAGGCTTTTCCTTTATATTATAGAAGCCAGCTTTTACTAAATTGATTTGTTCGATCAATATATACCATAACTTGTTCATGTTGTTTTGTTCATCTTGTAATGATGTGTTGCATTGCGTTAGCATACTTGATAAGAAGAGAAATATAACTATTTGATGATATCCATAATTGCCATCATGCAAACTGTCATGTGGATACATTATAATTCCCATTACCATTTCACAGTACTAAAAATGAATGTAAAACTAAATGTTTCACTTTGGCGAGCGCTTTAAATCTTCAAAAACGGAATAAAAATACATTATGATCGACTTATCGGTATTTTGTAGATGTGGTATAGCACAAATTTCGTGCAATATCTTTCAACACCTCCTTCTGTGTGTGTGTGAGTGTGTGTGTGTGTGTGTGTGTGTGTGTGTGTGTGTGTGTGTGTGTGTGTGTCTGTCTCTCTGTCTCTCTCTCTCTCTCTATCTCTCTCCTTCTATTTTCTAAAATGATTTTAATGAGACACGATCTTTGCACCTGTACGAGTCGTTCAGTCAACGAAGCAATATTGCTTATTCCCAAAACACACATCAAATAGCTGCTGAAATATGTATTTTGCGCATCGAAAAGTACTTTTTTTTCCCGCAAGGTTCTGACCTCAAATAAAGGCGAAATGCAGGGGGTCAATACCATCATTTTGACGAGGAAAGGAGGACTAAAGACAAAGAAAGAAATGAATTGAAATTCAACCATGACGTCAGCGCCTTATCAATAAAAACAACTTCAAAAGTTGTTTGTGATTTTGACACTCTGATCCCAGAGACCTGCATGGGAGTACATTCTAACAAACAAAATTTAGATTTATGATTGTGTAACTAACTGTCACTTCAAATGGTGGAATTTGCGTTATGGATATTCCAATTCCTATATTTCGAATATTAATTATACGAACACTCATACAGTCCAGTTTATATTCTAACTTCAAGATATTTTGAGGTAAATCTGACCAACAACCTTTCTATTTAAAGGATATCAAATGACCTGCTTATCTGAATTTTTTAATTGCGTTTTGAAAACTTTTCGTCCTCGTTCTATAACGTTCACGATCGTCACCTTAATGATAACCTCGTTCCAAAAAATCATTTTCAAGAGCACAAGATAACCCTGCAATTAGAAGCAATGACCTTGATGTCACATTGACACTGATAATACTTCTCTAAACATCGGATGCAGATGCGGCAAGAAGCGCCCCTTATTTGTAGCCAATTTGATGAGTTTTTAGCGAAGTCATAGCTCTTGGAATGCCATGGTTAAATGCGATTTCCAAAAATAACAGTGATTTGGCAAAAAATGTCCATATCTTGTCAGAATTAGGCGTTGGGGAACATGAGCATACGATATATATTTTTCGTTATCAGATAAACTTATGCCATCTTCGAAATGTATCAATGGGATTCAGGAATAGAATATTTTTGTTATTTGGCGGTTTGGCAGTTGTCATCGGTTTGTTGGCCTACATGATTACAATGTTGTTGTAGGCCTATATACTTTGCTCCTGACACCTACTTTTACATGTTACTGAATTAGTTTCCTCCATTAAAGATTAATTTGAGGAGTAGTCTCTCATCTGTGGTTAGGCAATATTGCTCTTTGTCAAGATATGAACAATTATACCAGATGTTTAATTGGCTATCACAATATCACAAATTAAAAGACAATAATATTAGCAGTATACGAATTATGATATATTAGACTAATATCTTTAAACTGTTGTAGGCCTACATGAAACCATCACTCATTTGCACAATTTCTATATAGACAACTTTAACCACAGTAAATTAGCAGTTAAACAGCAACGTTTATGATTATATATATATGTATATAGGCGAAATGAATGAAACAGATGACTCGGACGTAGCTCTCAATTCCTTTAATTACAAGCTTTCGGCCAGCATGGCCTTCATCAGGCCGGTTGTTTTTAGTTCATCTGAGAGGGCGCTCTAGGACAGAGAAGGTCCACTGGCGGTTCCATGAATTGTTATTCAGATTTTGAAGGTTAGTAAGAGACGCATGTAGGCATGTGAGATGTACGATAGTATATATATATATTTATAAATATTTTATATATATATATATATATATATTATATATACACACACACATGTACGTCCTATACTATCATTATAAACACTTAAACGTGAGTGAGATGAAACAAATATTGCAATTACATTAGAAACGTTGTTGAATACTTAAGACGTCCAAACTCTGGGCGGGAATGAGAGGTGATCCATGGCACACTTCGGAAATGCAACTACTTACTTAGTCTGTGTTCAGGGTTTCTGAATTATGATGGTGTTTTGACAATGCAATAATTAGGTAAAAGAGATTAGTACCACTACAGGAAAATAGTTTAGGCATCTAAACGAAATGAAGAGGGCTACATTTTTTTATTTATTTATTCATTTATTTTATTTTTAATATATTTGTGTGTGAGTGTGTGTCTGTATGTGTGTGTCTGTGATTTGAATACGAAGACGACATTTGAAATATATATAATGTATAGGAAGGAAGAGGTGACTTTTTAAAAATTAGTTGGAAAATCAAATGAAACAAATTATGCGTGTAAATTTTCATAGGGGAAAATAAGAGGACATAAACAAAAAGTAGTAATATAAAGTTATGAACTTATCACGGAATTGGTCGTGTCCTAATAGCTCACGATTCATTTTTCTGTATTTGAACTTTGACCTCTTCGGGTCAAAGTGTGGTTGGAAGAGCGTCACTGGGAAACCCCCTGACGTCATCGAGAAATATCTGTCTTTCCGCCCTCTCAATCACAATTTATCATTCCGTTTGACAGGTTAATCATTTAGGAATGTAGCCTGATAACATACAACAGTGTTGAATATTTTGTTGGGATATGAATAACAAAATAATATTTAATTCTTAAGAGTCTTGCAGCAAACAGTCGGAGTCCGGGTATATAAACAGTGTATACAATCAGTTACTTTTTTTTATACTACGTTTGGTTTGTGTACTTTATATGACAATTGGTTGTAATGAAGAGAAATATTTTACAAACATTCATATTTTACATTGAAAGAAACTGCAAACAATCCGAGACACCGATACGAAGTATTTCAGATGTCCATAAATTTTGATATCAAAATATTCGTTTACTGGTTTACAAATAAAGACGAATAAGACACGATTTTATTTAAAGTCAATGACTGATAAACGGGCTCTTTTAAAATCATTCAAGTGGAAAATTAGTGTCCGAAATTTTTTTTTTCCTTTTTCCACTTCGAAGTATAGCCTAATATTAATAAAGACACGTTCTTCTCACTCTTTATGATTTTTTTTTCTTCTAATTTTGCCCCAACTTTTCTACAAATCGTCTATCATATATTCCTATGTAGTGCTCACACTCCACCCTATTCACATTCCTAAAAATGAAATATTGAAATCGGAAACTATATAGTAAGTCTTTCTCCATAACACTCGTTAACTCATCGTTATCCCCGCCTATACATTCATAAAATATAGGGAACTGGGATATGGGACACTTGTATGAGCTCGTCTCACCTGCGTTCGGGCCACCAGGGGGACTATACAACATGGCATCACTGTTGATTTACATAACTTGATAAAAATATCCGCAGGTCCATTATGAATAATATCCATTGTCACTCGAATCCCGCTGTCTTCGCCGCGGAATAAGCAGCGAAGGAATCGCATGTTTCAATAACTGTATCGAGAGGGCGATTATGGATGCCTAGGGTGAGGAATAATTTTCTCACGGCCAAGGGGAGTTAGCAGAGGTGGTGTGGTGTAGAGCAGGGTAGCGAACAAGAGGAATGTTATTAAGAAATAACAGGCTGAATAAATATAAATATTGCTTGGTTGTTTGATAAAATTATGATGTTCCAGTCAGTGTAGGGATGAAAAGTATTTTCTAGTACCTGTCCAACTTTTTGTAGTGTCAAGGTAAAAAAAAAAAAGGTATATTTTCCAAAGATTTGGGGTGCGCATAATCATCATAACAATGTGATAATAATTGCTGCACAAGATTTTCATGTATTACTATCCGTTTTTCTTATACACATTTGATATTCTTCCACACAATCAAAGCCTTACAACGATATGCCTATACCATTGGCGGCGATCCCGGGGGGACGGGGGAACG
>CALNVZ010000174.1:7385869-7457960 GCA_940671915.1 Paracentrotus lividus
TGTTACCAATGTATAGATTTTTAGACCCATTTTTTGTTTCCAAGACGAAGTTTTAGCTTTAATGATTCATGAATATCCTTGCTCTGTTGTCAAAAAGACCCAACACTCTGGTAGCCTATTTGTGTATGAGTTATGATCTTTCGAGTTGTTAAATTTCAGAATCTTTCAGAAAACTAAACGAAATGTGAAATTGGGCGATTTGAGGCTAACAATAGCAAGGTGCGACAATGCGCAAAACACTTGTTGTTACCTTGAATTCTAAATGGGCGGGCAGTCAAAGGCTTGGGTACCCCAACATAAAGTAGCAACAAAAGGGTTTTGAGAGACCCCCATTCTTGTGGGACAATCATGATAACGAGCAGGTAGGGGAGACCTGGGGCAATTGTAACAGTTTTTTCCAAATTTGACCTATCAGCTTTATTGAAGTTAAATACTTGCTTAAAACTAGATAAAATGAAATATGCATATCTTAGCTTGACATATGAATAGGTTTGGGTAAAGTAAAACAAGTCATTTTGAAGCCATTACCATTTCAAAACAAGGTTCGTAGTGATCTACATTAGCCCGATGACGAGGGCATATGTAAAACGAGGGGGGCAATTGTACACAGTGAACGTGTAACTTTTGTTTTCTTTATCATAAGCTATGCACATGACAAATACAACATATTAAAACAATCAAAACATAATTATATAATAAATAAGCAGCTTGACCATTTATATTAAGTTCCCACTGTATAGTGCATAAACTGGAAAGAAGTTAGATAGTGTTTTTATTTATTTTTATTTATTTTAGGTGTTGTGGCTTCACCCTTTAACTGTAGAATAATAGAGACCTATCATTAAATTCATATTTTTGGTTCTTTATCTCTTGGTACCCTACACAAATATCGTTTTACTGGACAACTGTTGTATACACACTTATGTTAGGCATTACGCTTGAACTTTAACTCGGATTTTCCCAAATGAAACATTATCTGGAGAGAAAGTAAAAAAGGACATCTTTTTTTTTTTTTTTTTTTTCCTTTCTTCTTCTTTCTTTTTTTTTTTTTTTTTTTTTTAATTCAATCTTATCAAAAAATTTTACCGCCCATATTTTTTTCTTCTGGCAAATAATCAATATGTCTCTCTGCCCTTAAACAAGTATTGGCATTATTATCAGGTATCATATTGAAAAATATAAAATTTATTTTTTAATAGGGGCTGTATCCCCTACCCTTCATCCTCTCCCTGTCTTTCTTTTCTTTCTTTCTTCTTTTTTTTTTTTCTCATTCACGTTACCCTCTTAACTTTTTTACTTTCTCCCATATCCCGCATCCCCTCACTCCTCCTCTTCTCTCTATTCCTTCTCTCTCTCTCTTCTACCAGCTCTCTCCTGTTCTCTCCTTCCTCTTCTTCTTTCTCTCATTTTAAATATGCTTTTGTTTAATAGATAAAAAAACAAGTTCGGGGGGGGGGGTCCTATTCCTTTCCCATTTTATTTGACCATTGTATAATAGGCCTTTTTCGGTTTTCATGGGCTATACCTGTCGTGGGTTTCTTTTATGTGTTAGTGTCCATGAAATCATCGACGAATAAAATGAACATAAACATATATTTCACAGTTAATTTATTCCTCATGTTTTGAGCTCATATAGGTATACTTTGGTCCTTGTAAAAAAAAGAAACTAATATTGATTTAATCAAAGTTAGATATTCGAAGTTCTCTAGTAGATGATATAAATTATTAAAAAAAACAAGAATTATCAAATTGAAGCTCTGATAAGTGAAACCGTGAAGATATGATTAAACAAACTAAAGGACATTTTTTTTCTGAAATATCAATTTTGTAATTGCTTTCGTTAACAAAACGATTAGAAGGATATGTTGTCAACTGTATTGATTAATTTCTATGTCTAGTATAATATGGTATAGTTACCAGTTTGTTTTTTGTAAGCATTAAGTTCGACAATCAATTCTTAATAGTTGATAGTTCTTATACTTGAGTCTATACGATGTGCTTCTTCTTTGCATATTCTTCTTTATTATTCTACAAGTTTCTACTTCCTTATTTAACAAATCTTTGATAATTAAAAAGGACGTTAATGGTACATATTCTTATTGTTATTCTTTCTGCATTTGTATTTTTCTTCATATTTTTATCTTTCTTTATCCAGTAAAGTGATATAAATTATTTTAAAAAAGATAACAACAACAACAAAGTATAATAAACTGAGGCTCGGTTATCTACTTGCCGGAGAGACGTTCGCGATAGGATAGAAAGATTTTGTTGTTCGCGACGGGAGACTGAATTATAAAAACGTTCCCATATGTTCGCGAGACGTCTCACCGAGACGTCTCGCAGCAAGATTTATGAAAAAAATCCGTGCTCCGGATTGTAGGAGACGTCTCGGAGCGTCTCGGATTCGTTTCTAATATTTATTTATTCCCATTCGGGATGACGAAATTTCATTACTGTCGTGGAGACGTTCGCGAATGGAGATATCTACACGTCAATTATTCATGTCGGAGGTTATAGATATGTTGTTACACTTTTTGTTTTTGTAAGCATTATAATATTGAAAATTATGCATTCAGATCTGTTCAAAAGTTCCTGAAGTTATGATGGCCTGAGAGGCAGTGCTATCTTTCACTTCGCGGAGACGTTTTACCGGACGAATAGGAATCTTCTGGTCTATCCGCATGTGATAATAGTATTAGGAGAGTTCTGAGACGCTCTCTGAATTGCGGAGACGGATTTATTTTTTTTTTAATTAAATTGTGCGGAGACCTCTGTGAGATGTTCGGAGACTGTCTCTAATACTATGCCTGCCAGTCCTTTTTTAATGGTTATGTGTTTTCAGATAGGTTTTCTGATTTATGTTTTATATTAGTTACATGAAGCACATTCCGGACAATGTATTTTTAAATGTATTTTGCTAGGGTGTCTTTACTGGAGCCTGGTGAGGGCTTATCAGCGAAGTTGGTAGTTCAGACAATACGTGTAAAAGAATGATCATAATTGATGATTTTTAGTCTGTCAGATGATCCCTCTCCCCTCTCCTCCCCCCACTCCCCTCGCCACTTGCGTCAGAGCCCCTCCACTTCCAAAAACGCTCGCGGGATCCCTGATTGGTTATTTAATAGCTTGGTGTTGATTCAGCGGGAAATCTGCTTTACCGAGTTCCTACGGGAGTTACTTTAACAGAAAAGGGGCAATTGTATACAGCTTGTTTACAATTGCCCCTGGCCAGAGGTGACCATTATTTGGGAGAGATTTTTTTTCTATTTCTTAGCTTGGTATTCGTCGTTGAAACTTTAGCAAAGTATGGCCTAAAGAACATAATTTCTAAATATACAAAATGACAGCCGTAGCTCATCACTATTTGTCCAGAGAAAAAATGGGTATGTTTAGATAATATTACTTTTATAGCTCAAAAAAAGGTTTTTTTTCCGCTGTAAATAAATTCAACGAAACCGTTAAATCTGCTAAACACTCATACAGCATGTGGAGCGATTAATGCGCATGTTTCGTCTACATAATTTTAAGTTTATAAGCGTGTTTCTGCTAGGAATGGGAGCCTCTGTTACAATTGCCCCGTGTTACATTTGTCCCCGGTCTCCCCTAATGATATTAGCTGTTACTATCATCGATATATGAGGCATCATCTGTTCAAGTTTGGGGTTCAATGTCCGCTAATCTTTTATTCTAGAACGAATTTTGGATGATTTACGATTTATACCATGACACACAGGTGAGCTGTTATTTAAGTCATTACCATCAAAAGAGTTCATTGAACTAAGCTGCAATCTAAAAAAAATACGAGCAGGAGAACCCCTCGTCATCCTCTCTCATTTTATTCCCATTCATTATTCGGAGTGTTGCCATACCTGCACAGTTTTTATTTAATATAATTTATACACATTTTTATACATTTTCAAAAAAAGTTTTATAAGTTATGTCATCAAGTCTTTTAAATATCTTAAAAATCTGTTAAGATGGAAATCCATTTAAAAGGATCGTTGAATTCTTGTAATTTAAGGAATGTGTAAAATGTGTAAGTGACCAGAAAAAACAGATTGTTTTTGCCTCCATAGACTGCAGTATCATTTTAAGACTCCCTTGGTACGCTTATGAAATGGTGATAAACAGTCATTAATATCTCGGCAATTAAAGGACCGATTCGGTTAGAAATCTTATGTGTTTCCTGTCTGACCTAAATGTTTGGATTCAAGCATGAATACAGCATAAGCTCGAAGAGTGATCTTTTTAATAATTTTTTTTTTAAATCTAATTACAGTTACTTCTGCAATTTTCATGTAATGAATGGTTAAACACCGCTTCATTGAAAAAAAATCCAAATGTAGATCTGATGTTCTGAGCTTGACAAATAAAGCATAACATTTTCTTATCGTAGCCTGTAGGAGTAATCACTCGACGATCACATGTAAAAGCCACAAGTTGCACCCATGGCAATTATTGTTTGTTTTAAGTTTTAAAAGGTGCAGGATCACTTCTCGAGAAACACTTTTTACCTTGCAGTTTACAGGGAATCAACCACATAGATTGACAGGAAAAGTGCACGGAACCTCTCAATGACAACAAAACTAATTTCAGGATGAATGTCTTTGACAATATCTTGACACAGTCATGTTATTACTATTATTAGAGACGAGAGTAACAATTGTGCAAACTTTGACTGTGTATCAAGTATAAAGCATTAAGTTTTACACACAACAAAAAAAAATACATCACCGTTTGTCAAAGTGAAAGAGATATGATCAAAAGCTATACCAATATTTATTTTCTCTCTGATATGCTACACATTTTTTAAAAACCTAATTACACTTAAGCATCTTTCCAACAATTTTAGTGGCGAACCAGTGTACAGTATACCATCAACAGGATTCAGTAAACTGCTTTCTTTTCTTTTTTTTCTTTCTTTTTATATGTACCTTCCCACATGTATTTATTAACTAAGTAACTGGTGCAATCTTATTTTGCACTATACATGTACATGTACATCAATTGTTATACCGCACCTGGTATTGTGGTAGGATCCATGGTCAGGTTCACCTATACAAATTGTTTGGCTAACTCGGTTATCCTTTCGTATATTATTTCGTTGATGATGTTTGCTTGTCAAAGAAAGCAACACGCTTCATACTAGGAGGATTTACATTTGTGTCGCTGTGCCACCTCAACAAGGTTGGGAGGCAAAAAATGGAAGCTTTTGATTTGATAAAACCATTATGATAATGATAATGGAGGCTTCTTCACGCGTGATGCCCGCTGATTTCAGCAGTGGTGGCGCCATCGTAGGCCTACTGGTAAGTTGAGACTAGCCATTTAGATTCAGCCTGTCCACCTGGTATCAGAGGCTTTGAGCGTCACGCGTGAAGAAGCCACAATTCTAAAATATAATTATTTGTCAAAAGCTTCCATTCTTTACATCTCAATCTTTGAAACGGAGTTGTCCTGTAACCTCTTCTCATTGTCGTGATCAGTTCGGCTACAGCCTGGACCATTCACATTGCCTAACATTGCAACACATGCAATGATGTAACCTGTGGCTGTGTTGAACACAGTCTGAAATGAAGGGCTCTAGTCATGATGGTGTACCACGCTGTCTCCGTGCTAGAAGTAATCTCCCGCTACCACAATCATACCAGGCAGTCAGACGTACAGGGATACCTGTTTCAGCCATTGGTATGTCATTCATAAGTATTTATTCATCATGATCATGATAGGGAACATACACACATACGCTCTGCCAGCAGTGTGACTGAATGGTAAAACAAGTGAACAAACAATATCATGTATGTACATAGCAAACATACTGGCTGTGGTTAAAATGTCGAATCATATCGGGCTTTGGCGGGTGCCTTTAGTAAGTTGGCTGACTTTTTTTTTTTTTTTACTCTAAGCGTATCATTCAGGTATCTGGTCATATTAAAACTAAGTGGGACATTTAGCTGAAATTTTAATGTGGCGCTGTGCCTTTGAAAATGCAAATTAGGATCTGAAATCAGCACAAACAAACTTCTTTACAATACAACCAATCATTCGAGTTCAAACATGTTGTGATCCAGTTTTCTTACGCTGAATATTGATCAAACAAAAATTTGCACATATTGGACTATGGTGCTTTAAATGCCTCTTATTCTTTTATCTAGTCACTTTTTTCAGATTTTTTTTTTCTTCTGATTTAAAAAAAAAAAAAAATTATTTATTTTTTTTTTTTGCTTAAAGTAATTTTCATGGACTACTCTAACATGGCATATACACACAGGTAATTTCGATCTCGTTATTACTCGAATTGTTGCATTTAAGGAACTGGTCGTTTTACTCACGTTTTGGATGTCGTGTCACTCACGACACATAGAGGTGGACCATTATCCACCATGTCCAATGAGAGGGAATGATTGATAAAGAGTCACAGGACAATAAATGTCAGAGAAGTACACTATTCATGTAGATATACCAGCTCTTAAAGTACCCTTAAAGATCTACTTGGGCAGAAATCCAACCATAACCAATGATGGTCAGAAACTCATGTCTTTCTTTTTTTCGTCGTGTCACTCACGCACTGTTTTTTAATCATAATTTCCAGGACCAATTGTAAAATTCAAATCCAACTGGTAATGACACATGCCACTCCTACATTATACATAATAATGGTAGTCATGATCAATTCATAACCTACAAGTGCAAAAATATGCGCCCTTCTATCAGTCCAAATGTCGTGTCACTCACGTTTGAATATGACCATATATTATTTCAGTCTGAAAACTGATACTAAAATGTAATCATTCGAAAAATACGACTAAGTTTGGAATCGAGGTCCGATCAATTTGGTATGCAAACCATGGGGTATCTCCTCTAAAGTCCAATCTAATAATGGTGCAAATGTAGTGAGCCGAGTTGTGGCCGAATATTATGTTTGTGTAAAATGGTGGATACGAAAGAGAAAATTTGGAGGATAATGCAAGTGGGTCTGCGAGAGCTGACGATGAGAACCCCAAGATCAAACTAAACCCCTCCCAAAAAGTTTCGCAAATCGACTTTGGGCCATGATAACTTTTCAGGTATACTTTAATTATCCTGATAATCCGACTTTTGGAAAGATAATTTACTCCCCTTTTTATTGATATCGAATTTGTAATGATTGTGTCATGCTTCATTGCACATAATGTCAGAATATGGATAAAAGTAAAAAGTCAAATGTTGCAAAATGCAGTTTTATTGATCAAATTGAATTCCAAAACTCGACTTTAGGCTCTGCTAACTTTAGGGGTATTTTATCATTTTTATTGAATTTTATACCATTGTCAAGTTCATTTATTCCTCTTTTCAATGATACCCTAAGTGTAACAAAAGTATTGTTCTTGTATGTACAGAACACCTGAATGTTAGGACAAGTCAGAAGTCAAATGTTGCAAATTGAATGCCTATATTGTGCCTATTATTGTCTATTGCGAGATACTCAATTTGAGCAATAACAATGCATTTCGCAACTTTTCGCTTTTTACTTTGCATTATTCATGAATCATGTGCATTCATACATGATGTTACGTTTGCAAATATGGTATCAATAAAAAGAAGAAAAAAAATACCTTTTCAATGCTACAAAAATTGATAATGATTAAAACCCACAATAAAATGTATCAAGGTTCAAATTTGTGTCACAGAACATTTAAACTGAACATTATCTTTGAGTTTGCCTTGCATTCAGGTGGTATTCAGGGGTTCTGTGGACCAAAGCATGACCTCACTATGACAAAATAGGTATAAATAAAAAATATGAATAAACGAACGCGACAACGGTATAAAATTCAATAAAAATTATAAAATACCCTAAAAGTTATCAGGGTCTAATTTTGAGTTGCGGAACTTCAATGTGATCAATATAAGTACATTTTACAACATTTGACTTTTTACTTTTCTCCATAATATAATAATCTGTGCATTGAAGCATGTCACAATCATTACAAACATGATATTAATAAAAAGGGGAATAAATTATCTTTCCATTAGTCTGATTATCATGAATAATTAAAGCATGCTTGAAAAGTTATCACGGCCCAAAGTCGATTTGCGAAACTTTTTGGGAGGGGTTTACTTACATGCCTTTATCAACCTACATTAAGAAAAACTCAATTGGATCACAACTGCTCAAATAGGTTTACCGATTGCACAAATTAAATACAGGGGCCTCGGAGCCAGGGGCTGGGGCTGAAGCCCCCTTTTTTTAAGCAAACGTATACAAAAACGCAAAAATGACCACAGATTTGTGATTTTTAGCCAGTTCAGCCCCCCCCCCCCCCCCCCCCCCCCCCCCCCCCCCTCACTGTCGGCTCAGCCCCTCCACTTTCATAAACGCTCCGCGGCCCCTGAAAGAAGAAAACTCGCACTTGCGATAAATACTAATAATTTCGAAGGTGGGATATTTCTTTTTCTTGAGATCTGCCTATATTACAACGTAATTCAGGAAGTGCATGCCTATTCTCGCAGCCGTATGATTTCCCTTCAGGACGGCACCGGCTACACTGAGATGCTCTACGCCAGGGATTGCGGCTAACATATAGCCCATCGTGCCTCTGAGCGAATAGATCGTCAACTCCATATTATCTTACGTAGATTGCGGACCATGCAAGGCAGCTCTATAATCGTGGTGATGGTGATGTGACCTTGTGCAAACTACCCACACATCTGGGGGACGCATATTACTCTCTGTGGCATCGCTGCTCCATCTTCTTCACACTCTCTTTCTCATGCCTTTTCCTCATCAACTTGTTGAAATGAGTGTCAACCAATATAATTACAAGTCTGAGTGAGTCCAGTAACCTCGCAAACGATGGAAAGGGGTATTCATAGTACGTACAATCCTTTTACGGATCGTAATATGTCTATATCTCATTTAGATCGCAGCCATAACAGATATCACATCAGCATTGTCATTGTTCTGGAAGACGTGGACCAAGCAACACCACACTATCCACACTGTTTTCTTATTTCCTTTTGGCATCAAATTTTAAAATTCCCTGACATTGGTCGTCCACCAGCATACTTTCTACAATTTCTTTCGGTGTTGTTGTTTTCACCGAAATTTTCTTGGATCTTTTCAGCTATTTCATGATGTTAAGACTAACTTAAATAGATTGAAACAGTTGAATAAATTGTACAATAAAACATATTAGTAACAGTAGATGGTGCGATCTGAAAGATCTATCTATGAATTCTCCGGTTCCGATTTTCCGATTTTTGTTTAACTAAAAAAGTTTATACTTTTGCTGTAAAATTTCAAAATCATTTAATTTTGTATTCCTTTTATTATAGGATGAGGGGTTGGGTATCCGGACACTTAGCAAAAATTAAGCCTGGTTTTTGGTCTCAGGATTAAGCCCAAAATATATGCTGAATACGTCTTATCATCATCAATATTTCTTCTTCACAATATCTTCTAATATTTTGTGCTAAAAAAGTACAAAGACTTTGCTTGTAAACCCTTTCAAATGGCTGGTTAAATTGAGTGTCCGGACACCCTACCCATCCGGACACCCAATAACTTGGTATTATACTATGTCAATGATCAGTGCCATATTTTTGCATTTTATATCTACAATTCGTTTAAGGCCTACAACATGTTTAACTATGACGATTTGATGCTTACAAGATGAACTGATGTGTGTACAATATAAAAGAACCTATTGTTCTGTATGTTACAGTTACTTAAAGTCAAAATCAATTTCCAAGTAGTCCTTACCCTGAGCACGGTAAGAAGGCCTATATACAATACGGGTGTTCTCTTGCACGGTGTATTAACTTGAACTCTTGCACCGCGGCTAGAGAATGCATATTCGAATTCCAATGGAATTGAACGCGGCGCCGTTATACTGTCTGACAGCTTGGTAATGATTCTTGAAGATGATGTACTCAGACGTAACTATATCACATGTATTCGTTTACACGTGTCCATATGTAAAGTCTAATGAATGTGATTTTTGCGAAGCTTATAACGATACAAGGTTACGTCATACTAAACCATAATCGTCCTCTGTTTTTGGACTAATTGTTTATTTGTAATTATTTGTTTACTAGTTTGGGCGTTATGGTTATAAACCAGACATGTACGCCCTCGTGATACGCCTCGTGCTAATATAATTATTACATTTTCGGCAAGGTCTCCAATGAATTTGCTCAATTTAAATCCGCTCCACCAGCATGTTTTATCTTTCGCAGACATTAAAAACAAATGGGTCTGCAGGTGTCTTGTAGAGTATATGAATAAGATGATCAAGACAATAAACGAGGGGAAATATTAATGAAAAAGCCTGAAACATGGTAGTTCGAAACTCTCAGCACTTATTCTGAATACTCACTCATAATTTGGTGTTTTGTTGGAAATGTGTTTCAGATCTTTTTTTAGTGTAAAAATTTGTCCTTTGATGATGCTACCTTCGACCGTTGATTTGGTCACGTCCGTTGAGACACAGTCTAAGACTTTCACCCTAAACAGACAGAAATAAGAGATAGAACTTCTGGCAAGCAGGTCTTTCAGAAACCATGGAACATCTGGCGAGCACTTGACGTGTTTTCTCAAGAAATTCAATCATGGGGTGGAGAGTTTGGGGTCGATTTAGACAGAGACAGTCAAGAAAGAAAGAAAGATCGTTTTGAGAAGCACGCTTGTTTTTCCTCGTCTCTGCGTCATTTAGAAAGCAATTGTCCATGTCCCTGATGATTGAAGCCTGTTGATCGTCCTATAAGATACAGACAACTGCAAACGACACGAAATGCCCTTCAAACTTCAACCTTCTATTCCCAGAACACAATTGTTCGAGTATTAACATGCCTATTGCGTCTTTGATGTTTTTTTTTTTTTTTATTACGACTGACTAATACTTTTAAGAACTTCTGTACCTGAACAGACCAGCAAACAATATTTTTTCCGTATCATTACTAATAGTTTGATTTTTAAAAGCGTCGGGATTTGACAACAATATTTCAAATGTGCTTAGAAAAGTCATTTTCAGGAATGTCGGATTCGATGGTTTAGTGAAAACCTATATGTTCTTCGCGGCCCAACCTTATCAAACCGCTGCAAATGGCGGTTGCAAAGGTGTCATAGATCTACCGTCTACGTCATCCGTGACGTCATGAGCAACATTTATGAGGACACGTCCTTCGATCAAGGCCAAAATCGAATGCAGTGTCCTTTATGAACATCATGTTAATTCCCGAAATATTTTTAAAGTTTCATTTGAGTAAACACAAACTATTACGCAAATATGCATTGGTAAGAGTATACAGCTCAGGAACATAATTATACATTTTTACAACCAACTTGACTAATATTTTTTTATCCTTAATTTGTATGTGTTGGCTTATTGCCTACTGCAGCAAAGGTTCAAAAAATGAAAATCAATGTTTCAAAGTTAGACCCCTCCCCCCCCCCAAGAAAAAACAACAACAAACAAAACAAAACAAAACAAAAAAAATAATAATAATAATAAATCAATCAATCAATCAACCAATCAATCAATCGAGGCAGGTCTACTGTCTCGATCAATATCCCAGTAAAAACAACAGGTTTTTTTTTAATAGTGAGTAAGCGTCCGGAATTGAATGATTCACTTGCTCATGCGAATGTGATGAGCCAGAAAACCGGAAGAAACATAGCGGCAAATCTATTTAGAACTGAAAGTTTTATCGAATTTTGTCTCCGGAAAGCGCCTATAACGGCTGAAGGCTGGCTAGTGGTATCAAATAAATATAACGTAAACAATTATCCGATAGTGGCAAAAAATTAGATTTATCAAGTAAGAGCGGCAAAAACAAATAAAAATACAGAAACCATGAAACTTCAGTCGTGTAAGGCTTTCTTCGGATAATTAAATAAGAGGAAAACTTTGAGGTATATCACTTTTGACGCGAGTTGAAGATAACCACAAGAACTGTATATTTCTTATTTGGTAGCCATTTCAAAAGTGTATAGTTCTTTCTGGGACACACTGTAGAGCTGTATCACATTGTTCCCATTCCCCCATAAAGGAGATTCTGTAATTATCTCCTTGGTAGCAGTGCAGTGACAACGGTAACGACAACAGCGTCGACCAGCAGCAACATCGGCCACAAGAAATGAACAAGTTGAAAGTTGAAAGAGGACAAGAGGTCCAGACGGGCTTGTTGTGGAGGCGGTGTAGGCCTAACGAGGACAAGGCCTCACTTCAGGGCCTTCATCCATCACAGGGCTCCGTGTACACCCTACACCTGTTCCAACCAAATTTTGGCGTCGCGCCTTTTTTGTTCCACTCCTCAAGCACCGGATGGCATGTAACTCTTTGTCGTATTTCATTAAACCCTTTTCACTTAACACTGATGATATTATCATTTTCTAATTATGTAGGAAATGAATTAATTAATATGAGAGGAGCAGATTTCATATTTGAAACTGTATAAGCGTATATAGGCCTAAGTGGGAAAAAAATCTGATAAAATATGTAACGAAACGTGACAGCCTAATTAGTAGTGGCTACAAGTGATAATGCCGAACACAAATATATTGAAATTATACCAGTTTATTTATTAATATCAGTACGAGTGAAGAAACTAGTTCCTAATTTTCCAGCTATACTCCCTTACCGACACACGCCCACCCATACCCGCGCACGCATTCGCTTATAAACGAGACGATAATCTTGTGTTTCTTCTGTCGGTTTGTTTATATTTATTTGAGTTTGTTTTGTTATTTTCGATGATGATGATGGGGATGATTTTCAGGGGAATCCTTGAATAGTCTCCCAAGATACCAGGAAGCATTTTGATCGTTCAAGGGCGGTCAATAGACCCATCCGCCCTCCCCTCCCGTACCCGTGTGGGCGAGTTCGTTTTCCTGAAGTGATCAGGTATATACATTTCCAAGTTCATCTTCATACAATTCTCTCTCAATAAAATGGTCATTTTTCATTTGTTATGTCTGAAAGGATTCCGTTCCAAACCGAACAAAGCAAAGATATTTGAATTGTCATCATCATCTTGTCAAAATTACAAGCACGTGTGATGTGTAATTGACAACTTCAGCCTTTTTTTTTTTTTTTTTTTTTTTTTTTTTTTTTTTTTTTTTTTTTTAGCCAGAAAATGATTCTTGATACCATGTGGCCTATAGAATAAACAAAAGTTTATGCTACATAATCAATCTATGTTGACAATCAAAACAAATATTCATATTCTGATCTCTCTTTGGCGACACTAAACTCATCATTAAACAACTAAACTGTCATTTACTACAAAATTTTGAATAGGCCTTGTAGAATAAGTAAAACAATATCTTGACTTTGCATCTCTCTTGATCGAAACGGAGCTTTTTCTTTTTTAAACGACTAGTATTAACTAGTCATGACAATTTTGGATAATAAATAAGTAAAACAATATTTTGACATACTTGGTCGAAACTATAAACTAACATATTAAGGCGACTAACATTTACTACCAGTTTGGCTTTACCTGACACAATTGGGATTATATTTCAAACGCCTCCACATCTCGTCCACTCCTGGGTACGCCCCTGTGTGTATTGTCGACTCGATCACGTTATAGGGTTTTTAGCATTCATTGGTCCTGTCACATCTCGTCCTCATGCCTAATCAATAATGCTACAATTTCACAAGTGTTTGTGGTCCCTGGGTAATACAATCTACTTTACTTTGCTACGGAGCAAAATTATATTACTTGGGTGGGTTTTATTTTTCTATAGAACAGTTCCCTTGGTTCCTTACCATTTACCCCGAAGCACTTTCCTCGAGTTTGTCTCATTTCGGAGCTAAAATTGCCTATTTTAATAAACTTTTTACCTCCCAAAATGAGAAATCGCGCCTGTGGTATCCCCGTTCGGTGTCAACTTGTTTGATTTTCCAGTTGAAGTGTAACGTTTCCGTTGTAATCATTTTGAAAACGATTGGTTGACTTTGGAGGGTTAATTTGGAATTTCACTTGCTGGAAACCTGAGACTGTTGTCATTTGTTGTAAACACCCCTTTGATGTAATAAAGAGCGTTTCTATTAAAACGTACTTCTCACGTATCGAGGGACAGTGAACTTAGGCCTAGATGAAATATTTGCACGATCATAATAATGATTAGTTGCTGACGAACCAAATCGGTTGCTATGCAGGCTATATTTAAAGTCAAGTCCTAATCATTGAATATCTCATACAAATGGGATATGTATATGAATAAGGCAAACAAGACTAACACAAAATGAGACTTGCATATATGAGTGTCACACTCAATATCCAGTATTTTGACAATAATAGCTGACACACATCCTTATGAGTGCTTTCACTCAATAAAGCTACTTTGAAAACGCACCTAATTCGGTATTTAAATTTGACAATATAGTGACACACAAAATGAGCTATTTAATTGAACTCATTATTGAAGTAACATATAACTAATTGTTTTTGAGTAACATTGCACAAACTAATCTATGAGTAACGCTTACATACTCAGAGGTTAGTAAGTAAAGGTTAACTCATCAACTTGCGTGCTGATGATTTGTGCAACCTTTACTTATGACTCTGCTGGTGATGTAAGCATTACTCACTTGGTGAGTCCTATTCCTTTTTGTTTGTTTGTTTGCCTGGTTTTATAATATATTTGGAATTTCGATGATATACACATTGCAGTGCATCAATTTCTCTCAAACCATACACTGCATTACTCACTTCAGTGCACAATTCACACAAACCATGACATTGCATTGATCAATGCCATCAAATTACTCAACTGTGTACAGACTGACAAATAATGGGAAATCCATGCATGTTATCTAGTTGTTGTGTTATCAGAACGATGTTTATATCATCGGAACATTCCAAATGATCCATATAAAAACAGGCAAACACAAACAAAAAGGAATAGGATCACCCAAAGACATAAAGCATGCAGGCTCTCCGCTACCCGTACGCGCTCACAGAGTGTAACGCTTATGTTTCCGCTATTACACATGTCGACGTACGCGCTAGAACATGCCTCGGTCAGTCTCGATCTATCGTGATCCGAGTAGTTACGGGCGGCAACATGTAAAATACCGCATAGCCAGTAAAATTCTCTCAAGACTTCACGAGACTTGAGACCTACGAAACGTGTCGTAGTTTACTCATCTGTGAATTACAGGCTATTATAGAATTTCTCAGCAATTCTACTTTATCGTTGTTGTTGTTTTCACCCGATCATCACCAAGCCGACCAAGTTTGAAGAGAAACTCACTTGCACAATTGTTTTACGTAATTGAACATGTAAAGTTACTAAGGGATACTCAAGAAAAAAATTTATACGGTTTATATACTCAATAATTTTTTTTTTCTTGAATATCCCTTAGTAACTTTACATGTTCTGGAAGAGCGGGTGTGTACTTTTAACAGAAACACAGATTCTGAAGTAAAAATACGTGATATACGAATAAAAGCACTCGCCTCCAAGAGTAGCAAACGGGTTTTACTCATGGAAACTAGTTCTTATTTTTTGTGTGTAGGTTCTTTGAAATTATTCACTGAACGTGATAAATTTAAGATAGTACTAGTCTTTGCATCACCATGTGCTCTTGTCTGTTACAATGCTTCGTACCTCAAGAAGCACACAGATATCCAACATTGACTTCGTTAATAAATATTTATAAATTCATAAATATAGAACATTCATGAGAATTCTAAGAAAGGAAAATGTAATCAAAACAGCAATATCCATATCTTGATCAGATAAAAATAATTATTTATAGATTTTTACTGAGCGGGCAGCAAATAGTTATAGCAACATGTCATCTCATCGTGAACGATAATCTCTGTCACGTCAATTCGAGCATGTCGAGTTTTGTATGCTATGAAGGATTTCTGAATTTTGTATTTTACCCTCGAGGCAAATAGGCAAATTACCAATTAAACGTTTGACGATGCTTTTTGAAATTTGGACTAATTGGATGACTCTTCACATTTTTCGCTTGGTTACTCTATATCATAGGGAACAAAATGTGACCCCCAACTGGCCTTGCTTTCACACAAAACCCATTCAATAACTGTCAAAACGAACGCAGACATCTACACGATATCGTACAGGCGGGGCATGAATATAGGCTATTCAGGGGTGCCATCGGTACCACAACGGATTGGGATTCGGAAATAATATCATCTTTTGAAAGCAGTATATAAATTGTAGAAAAATTAAGACCTTCTAGTTTCAGCATACACAATAACGATCATTATTATTATTACGCCAAATTGGAAAGTGGGAATTGATGCTGCATTAAGGTACAACAGATAATTGTGAAGGGATTTCCGAGGGATCAAAAGTTGTATCGACGCAGCTCAACCCTCAAAAATAGAGGGCATATCTTAATTTATTAGTGGGTATTTATTGCATCAATATTTACTGTATCGCTCCCTCCATTCCACTATTCCATAAAATACCAAATTCCTCTTTCGCGTTCTTTTTCATAAAACGCGAGGAAAATGGAACAAAAATAGCTCAAAATAACACAAATATAGAGACCGTCATATAAATATTGTTTCTTCCCATTTTGTTTTGTAGCAAACACAATGCACACCACCTCAAACGAACAAAGACATATACAATCATCCAATGTCAAACTACCAGACCCTAACACTTGTTTGTTTTCAAATTAAACTCTATTGGCGTAACTTGCATTATATGGAGTCTGTTTTGGGTCAATAACTGTTTTATGATTGTCTGGAATGGAAAAAACATGGCTATTGCAACGTTTGGGCAGAAATGTTCAGTCTTTAGAGCAGGAGTGTTGCAAACTGTACACAATCATGTCATATATCTATGCCTTCACTTACTAAATTTTAGAATCTCGCAAGACAAGTATTTATTGCCATCGAAAAAATCGTTGCTGTTCATCCATTGTTTATTGTAAAACAAAAATAAAAATCAGAGTGAAATTTATCTTGGTTTTCTTAAGAAGTACAAAAAGATAAAATAGAGGCAAATATATTTTCCCACGTCAATTCCTTTACTTAGCCAAGGTATTTATGAGTTTTTGGACAGACCTTCGATAAACGTTTCAAAATTTTCTTTCTTAATAACCTGAATTCATGCGAGTTCATATATCATCAACACGGACATTTCTGTCAGTAGACCGGTTTGAAGGTTCAAAGACCACCATTTAAAAAAATGACCATCAGCATTACATTAATTTAAGTTTAATGCAGAATACCCATTACGTTAATATATTAAGCTGCATGGAATAGGTATCCTTCAACATGCTCATTGTTCTATCGTTTCCTTTACTTTCAATTCAATTATTACATGCTATTCCCCAAGTAACCATAAAGACTTAAATATAAAGTGCACTGTCTCCTCGTGGAATATAAGAATTTAATTCATTTTGACATAGAACTGGTCTTGACAGGGGAACTTATTTCAATGCTGACCAGAATCCGAAGTCCTTTCTTTTCAATATCCCTGAAAGAGAAAATTTAATAAAAACCCCATTAACTACACCTATAGGCCTATCCTTGTCATGTACCTGAGAAAGGTTTCGATTCCATTTCAATTGTCATCAACGAAAATGTATTACTATTTGGTGATATTTAAGGTCTCTCGTCAAAGAATCCATTACAATTCTGCCCCTGTTAGTATGGAAGAATTAAACTGAGCTCCTTTTCCATTGAATTAGGTGGAGCACACTTAATTATCACCATGTTGTGAATGTTTCATGCGCAATGTAAAGAAAAAGAGCTTAGCCCCTACCGCATTTAATATTGACATCTCTTTCATCGGTCTCAAATCCAGATCCAACAAACAAAAACAACTGATAATGCTAGTTACCTCTATGTCAATGATCATATCAATTTGTGCAAACGAATCACAAATATAGTTCGCTTTGCGAGCCGTGAAGTATCCCGACTCCCCTTGAAAACTTAATACTAGTACCCTCAGAATATGAATGCCTATTATGGCGTGACACCATGCCTGTTTTAAGTCTAAAATATTGTCAATCTCGCAGAATAGAGATTACCAATAACTTATTACGACAACAGGTGTTGATTCAAATATAGATCTCTTTAAAAGCTTGTGTAAAGAAAATATGAATCACTACCAAGATACTTTATGTCTGTCCTCACCCCATACTTGTACTCTTGATCTATATTTTCTAGGAATTTATAGGATTCATTTCAAATAAATGCAGAGCCAAACAACAAGTAGAATACCATTTTCTTTATTTGTGTTTGATAATGTTATTCATAGAACGTTCACTTATGAATTTTATTTATGTATGAATTGAAAGCATATTTTGCTCTCTTCCAGTATTGCATTTTAACGTACTGAACTATTTCTCTTTTCTGCAACTTGCTACTCTTGCAATCCATAAGATATAAAAGTAGACTATTTTGATACAAATACATTACCATTTACTATGTGTCATGTATTAGGGTTTCAGTATGTCTTCTTTTTAAACACAATTTTCAAATCAGTGCATTGCATACAGTGTATTAGATGTGCACTTAAAATCGAAATTCTGATTGTTAACATTTTATTTGTTATGCCTGAGAGGGAAGAAAATGGTTATATTTCTACGTTATAAAATACTTATACTTATGTAGGCCTTCATATGTCATACTTAAGACATTTGAGTTGTTTAAGTTACGGTATGAGACAGAACGGAAAAGTTATTCTACGACTGGAACAGACAGATCATTTTCATCTTGTCTAAACATTTCTACAAACCTATATCGGAAACCGAACTGACGCCTCGGAAGATCGCCCTTCAAACAAGCGACCTTGGACCATGGCATTATTTTGGGTCTCCTCAGGAAAAAAAAAAAGAAGAAAGTTTTGTTGTAGTGAAAGTATGACGTCATAAGTCGTTAGACAGTACATGTCTTCCTGCCTGTCTGTGTAAGAATACCGGTACTTTTTCCACCTGAGGTGAACGCCCAGTTGGTGGGAAAAGGAGCGTGAATAACGATTATCCGGTTCAACACCAAATCCAATTCATATCGGCCAATAAATCAGCCAACTGTACATACTTACAACAAAAAATAAATAAATAAAAAATCAGACAATACAGCCGCAATTATTTAAAAAAGCTCATTTTCGGCTTGCACTTTATACGTTGATTTGTTTTATTTATCAAGCCAAAAGCTAATTCCTGCGGCTGAATGCAGGTGTATTTTTTTTTAATGAAACAAAACTCCCAACAAAATGAGACTGTTAGCTTGAGTGTGGAATTGCATGTTTCGTATTTGATACTGAGTATATGTTGATAATGGGAAAGTATCTATTTGAAATACAAATGCTTTGTTTTTTCTGATTTTTTTCCCCCCTGATAATTAGACCTACATTGCTTGATGTCTGTTCTTTCCTCGTTTTTATATTTATGTCGGTTCATGTCATTTATTTTTACAAAGATGTTGTCGGGACACATTGTGTTGTTTTATTAAACGTGTTAATGATTTTCGAACAGCAAAAATTACATCGTGATTCATTGTGTAGTCTGCTGAATACTTTTAAGCGCAACTCATAGAATATATATAGTTATATTTAAAAGATTATACCAATGTCATAACATGAAGATCTTTCCCCATTCCTACCATGGACAAGTTCATGATAAATTGATAAGGTTATAAAAATAATTTCACATCTAACCTAAGAGCCGGCGTCGCCTTCGGCAAAGTCAAAATACTTATACAAAATATAAAATACATATCATGGCAATTATTGACATTGTATTCCCTCTGGAGTTATGATCGGGGTTACTTGATTTGTTGACATAGTATCCGTTCTACCAATAGAGTTATAATGGGGGCGACAGGTGCATGCGTATGGGTCAATACCACACAATCATCGGCTACTTTATTGGTCTATTTGCCGCTCAGTCCACAACCCGTTATGATTTTAGACTAATACCCAATTGGTCTAAAACATCCTTTGGTTGATTGGTTCACATCCATAGGCAGGATACTCATTTCGTACATGATCGTATACGCCCAATTTAGGCTATTTTACAGTGTTTTTGTTCTTTATTCGGGCATTAAGGACATTATTACAAATAAGTTTTATTCATATTTGGTCTAATGATGATTACACTAATATGGATGGTATTAATCGCTATGCGTGAATCCGGTCATGATTTTGGTGTTAACGATATCAATTATTGATCGGCTGTGTCGTTCAATTATTTTCACGAAATAATGACATTGTCTTTATTTCCTGTCAAAACAAAAAGTGTACATTCGTAGCAAGTGCACTTTGGTCTAGGCAAGTGAAACCATAGCTGGTCTATTTCGGAAAAGTGTGATACTTCGTTGTTTAACCACATTTGGCCAAGGTGACTATTAAAGAAAATTTGACACAAAATTGAAAAGTTCGACATCAAAAAGAGCGTTACAATAATAACAAATCGGGCCTATTGTTAGTTTAATTTTTAATCACTTTTAAAACCTCAAAATCAATATATTCGGATTTTTTAAATTTTATTTAAATGTAAAGTGAGTGAACAATCACGTCAACCGATCCAACGACTTGAATGCAAAGGGTCCAACAAGCTTCTCACAACAAGCCTTTAAAAGTTTTTTCCCCCTCAAACTCTGTACTTTCGCCCTCGGCCTCAACATCTCGCCACTGGTATCCCAATATTTCATGTCGGGTAATATTTCACGGGGGATTTCATTCAACGATTGATATTGTTATGATAGGGTAAGGGAGAGATAAAAGTCTTTAAGGGTCGTGCTAGTACTGTGATGATAGAATCGAGAGAACCGTTGTCATTTCTCATCCGATTTACCTGTATTATAATGTTATCCAGTCGGCATCGCATGCATGGGTCGGTGACGGAGAGGGGTTCATGAGTGGAACGAATTGATTTGTAAGTATTCGAAACTCACATTCGGCTCAGCCCCTCCACTTTTAAAAACGCTCCGCGGCCCCTGATTCGGAGAAGCATATCACGCTTCCATGTTTTCTTTTGGCGTGTGGTGAATATCTAAACAAGCTCACTTTACGTTTTATTATAACACAACTACCGCATTATATATATGTTATCATAAATAGGCTTTCTCCCTGTTAACGTATTCACCTCACCTGGGTTGAGTGTGGCAACTGTAGATTAATTTCTTGTCAAATAAAATTAGTAGCGTGGCTGGGATTCGAACCGCGTACCTTGTGATCAAAAATCTGTAATAACCGTGGGACTCGAATCACGCGCGTTGTGTCTATAACCATTATAACCAAAATCATGGGTGTCGATTTGGGGACTCGGACCATTGATAATACACTTTCACTTCACGATCGCATGATGCTTCAAATTCCATTTCAGATAATTACTGTTGAAAATTGCATGAAAATTTTCAGCTGGCGCATCGCGCTCGCATAATAGGCTATTGTTAACTGTTCTTAAATTCGTTCAGCTTTTATGCATGTAGGGGAGACCGGGGACAAATGTAACACGGGGCAATTGTAACAGAGGCTCCCATTCCTAGCAGAAACACGCGATAAAATTAAAATTTGTACAGAGCATGCGCATTTCATCGCTCCACATGCTGTTTGAGTGTTAGCAGATTTAACGGTTCGTGGAACTTTCTACAGCAGAAAATCGTTTTTTGAGCAGGAAAGTAATATTTCACATTACCCATCGTTTTTCTTCTGGACAAATATGTGGATGAGCTACGGCTGTCATTTTTATATATTTATAAATTATGTTCCTAGGCCATATTTTGCTAACGTTTCAACGATGAATACCTAAGCTAAGATAGAAAAAAAAATCTCTCCAAATATGGTCGCCTCTGTCAGGGGCAATTGTAACAAGCTGTTACAATTGCCCCTAATGCTACAGTCACACAGACACTTACGTTGAGTTACGTCCGGTTGCGTCCAAAAATTGTTTTCTTTTCTGCGGATCCCCACAGATGCCTACCCGTCATAGTCAGCAGTGAAAATAGTGATAATTTCGTTCATCCAGTAAAACAAAGAAATACATAAGAAATGACAGAATAGAAGATGAAATAAGATTTAAACAACACAAACGTATCTATACGTAAGTATCTGTGTGACTGTAGCATTAAGGACTGTTCTGTTTCTGTTTCTATTGAGTAACTCCCGTAGGAACTCGGTATTAAGCAGCTTTTCGCTGCATCAACACCAAGCTAATAATAATTTATATAACCAATCAGGGGCCACGGAGCGTTTTTGAAAGTGGAGGGGCTGAGCGGCAAGTGGGGGGGGGGGAGGGGCTGAACAGGCTAAAAATCACAAATGTATGGTTATTTTTCCATTTTTGTATCTGTCCAAATACATTTCGTTGAAAAGGCAAAGAAATATTGATTTTGTCTGAAAAAAAGTGTCTTTTAGTTTGTTCATCATTTGTTTCATTGTAATCAGAGCCTCCAGTATTTTTTTTTCTTCATAATTTATATCATTTTACTAGAAAAAAAAAGGTTGAAAATATGAACAAAGTGAACATTGTGTAATAGGTTCAATTAATGCCAAAATTGTAAATAGGAGTAGACTTGGAAATAAAGAAAAATAGCAAAGAGTAGCCTCGTCGATAAGCTCAAGCATAATAACTTCATAACTTTGAATGTATTGTCAATTATGATGCTTTACAAAAACAACAACTAACCATATCTATAAGCTCAGACATGAGAATTAAATAACTTTGAACATATCTGTCCAATACGTTTTGTTAGAAAGGCAAAGAAATTTTGATTTTATCCGGAAAAAATGCCTTTAGTTTGTTTATCATTTGTTTCATTGTAATCAGAGCCTCAAGTTTTTTTTTTTATTCTTGTTGTTTTAATAATTTATATCACGTTACTATAGAGAACTTCAGAACTTCATAAGTTTGAATGTATAGTCAATTAGAGTGCTTTGTTTACAAGGACAACAGGTAACCTTATCTATGAGCTCAAACATGAGAATTAAATAACTGTGAACATATAATTTGATTTGATTTGATTTGATTTGATTTTATTCGTCGTGTGTTCATGGTATAAAATATAAAAAGAGACACTGACAGGATAGCCCATGAAATAAAAAACGCTCATTTACAATAGGGTCCTATAAAATGAGAAAGAGATTACGGAGTGAAGGTGAGAACGGATGGTAGAGAGGAGTTAACGTGGGAGAAAACAGAAGAAAGAGAAGGATATAGAGAAAGAAAAGAGGAATGAAACCCCCCCCCCCCGATATTATTTTTTTCTTATTTAAAAAAAAACACACATTAAAAGAGAGAAAAAAGAGGGAGGAAGGGAGGGAAAGGGAGAGGCGGAGAGAGAAAGGGGAAGGGCAGATAGGAAAGTAAAAAGGTAAAGAGGAAGTGAAAGAAGAAAAATGAAAGACAGAAAGAAAGAAAGAAAGAAAGAAAGAAAGAGGAGAGAGAGAGAGAGAGAGAGGGAGAGATGGGAGCCCCCATAAAAGATTAAACTGTATTTTCAATGTGATACCTGAAAATATTATGTCCGATACGTTTTGTTAACAGGGCAAAGGAATATTGATTTTGCCAGAAAAAAAGTGGCGTAAATTTTTGAAGATTGATTTTACAAAATAAGCTGTCATTGTTTATTCTTCTTCTTAGAAATGTATCATTTTATTTGGAAAAGAATGCATTAAGTCAAAAGGTGTAGGCCTAATATAAAGTGTTATACCACAGTTGTCAGTTTAAAGATATATTGGGTAGGTACAAAGTAGATAAAGAACCAAAATATGAATTGATGAAGGTTCTATAGTTCTACAGTTAAAGGGTGAATCCACAACAACCTTTAAAACAAATGTTTTAAGTAGGGTAGATGTAGGGAATACCGGCCACTTAAGCTCATTTGCTTAATTAGCACATGAAAACAATAAAATCACAAAAGAAAAAGATTATCATTGCTTAGCTACATCATTCAAATTTATTTTCCAAAAAAATTGAGGTAATCAAATATTTGGTGAGGCAGTTATATGCAAATAATGACGTCTTCGTAAATTGTCCGGTATTCCCTACAGTGTAGGAAATACCGGACAGTATGTTTTCACCCTTTTTTTTGGTATAAAGATCTGTCTGGAAGCACTGATTTGAATGTAAACCATCAACTTAACATGTTTGTATTGATTCTTTATAACATTATTCATTTTTAGAAGATTATATGCATTTTACTACAAAATTTAAAAACACTCAGAATAACTTTATATCTCATGTAGATCATGACATATCACAATAATAATAAAGAGAAATAGACATTTCAAAATTGTCAAACAATTTAATAAATAAATATATGCAACTTACTATTTGATCAACATGCTTAGCAACTCAACCCGGAAGTAAAACAAACAACCGTCCATATGGTGTCCGGTATTCCCTACACAAAAAATGACTGACTAGCACTTTTCAACATACTACCACCCCAATACACAGGCTTTGTACAGTGTATACACTCCATACACGTTTGGCCCACCCTCCATACATGTCCATAATGCATGAAATAGAGGTCATGCCCCAATTCTATTTTTATACCATCACATTCTCTAAAATGTCAATTTTTACATCAGGCCATTTTTCAGGCTGCCAATTTTCCTACCTTGACAGATTGTGATAGTTTTCTCGGAGATTTCTCACTTGTTGTTGTCGAATACAGCATTCAACCTTCCCAGACAGACCACCTGACCAATAGATGCCGGTATTTCAACTCAGTTTATCTTATGTTGGCAGCTAGGGCTGGACATGTGGTGACCGTCCGGCATTCCCTACTGTCCGGTATTCCCTACATCTACCCTATCATAACTTTTGCCCCATATCATGCATATAACAAGTGGGAAATATAATATAAATGAGTCAAGCATTGTATTGTTTCATTATAATTAGTTTATGTGGTAAATGATGTTTAAATCTTGGATCTGTCAAGTGCATAGCTTTGATAAAGAAAAACAAAATGTTACGATTTCTTGTGTTACAATTGCCCCGTACGTCTGTTACAATTGCCCCTGGACACGGGGCAATTGTAACACTCGACCTCTTGTTTTGAAATGGTAATGGCTTCAAAATAACTTCTTGTACTTAACCCAAACCTATTCATATGTCAAGCTTACATAATTATGCATATTTCATTTTATTTAGTTTTCAGCAAATATTTAGCTTTAATAAAGTTGATAGGTCACATTTGGAAAAAAACTGTTACAATTGTCCCCGGTCTCCCCTATATTATGTATTAAAATAACGATGGTACGTTTTAAACACCAACTCCCTCCCCGTTTTGCTACAAGTATTCTGTTTCATCAGGTCACTATCATTAAGAATTCGCGCTCGCACAATATGGCCCTAACTGGAATTCGTCTATATTTATATAGATTTGCGTTTGCTGTTATTACGTCATGATGGTCCGTTTCTAATCACCAGTTAAAGCCACTAGCCCTCCATCAATTTCGCGCTTTTATTATGTAACGCAACAAATTCAATGTTTCAGTTCAATATTATTGAGAAAATTTTAAGCTCGCGCTTCGCGCTCGCATAATTGCCCTATGAATTTGAAAATATGTACTAATAGATACTCAGATGCATGCATTGTGTATATATAGCCATTACATCATGATGGTTCCCCCTTGAACAAATCAGTTAAAGCCCCTCCTCGTTTTGCGCTCGCACTATGCTACAAATGCCCCATTTTATGTCACTAGTATTATTGAGAATTTTTCAGCTCGCGCTTCGCGCTCGCATTATCAAATAACAACTTGAGATTTTTTCATATTTATATGCATATTTGTATACAAGCATTACCCAACCCCAACAATGTACACTGCGATCATATACCATCGTATGTGTCACATTGAGGAAAAGAGGAAATATCGACGATCATCCCCCCCCCCCCCTCAATCGCCAAAACAAATCGACACCGTTGACCACAATAACTCTATCAAAACATTTTAATATTTCCACGTGCGATATGTGTTCAGTGGCCGCGGCGAGCCGGGTGGAACGGGGGAAATGCTCAGGCCCCCCCCCCCCACTTTTTCTACAGTAAAAACGTGTACAAAATGCGAAAATGATCATCTACTTGTAATATTTAGCCTGTTCAGCCCACTCCCCTTTCAAAAAACGCTCAACAGCCCCTGTGTGCGAACCACTTCAAAAACAAAAAAAAAAAAAAAAAAAAAACCGGGCCAGAAAGCATCACTGTCACGGCACCTTTCTCTGAACCGCATCCTCTTATCTCTTCCAGAGTAAGGATGATGGTGATTTGGGGTTCGTAAGGGAAGAACCCATCTTGATGTATAGCTTGTCACCATCAGGGATGACAGACGAAGCTCCATGAACAATGGGCTTCCATCGGGCCAGCTCCTTGCTGCATATAGTCCTATACTTAAAACACTCTGCCTCGACAGAGATCAACCGTGTTCACTCTGCCAACTCTGGACCTATCTTTGCGAGAAATGTCACCTCGTAACATCCTTGTAAATTTACGCTTATCAGGGTTCCCAGCATTAAAAAAAAAAAAAAAAATCCCTGATTTTTCCTTGATTTTTCCCTGATCAAATCTAAAATTTCTCTGATAATTATTTAAACCCACTTCCAGTTTCGTGTGTTTTCTTTGTTGTCGCCGTGAACTATTTGCAGCATAAAACACTAGTCTGACTGACAACCTAACTTTAGATTTTTGGACCAAACCAAATCTTTTCCCTGATTTTGAAGCATTATTTTCGAATTCCCTGACTGGAAAAAAAAGTAAAATAATTTTCCCTGATTTCCCTGATGGGCTAGGAACCCTGGCTTATTTTGAGCAGTTTCCAAATCACGCGAAATTATTCCCTGCAGGTATTTTCTTAAAGTTTTAGTCACTCTATCAACATTTAAATAAAAATGTTATGTTCAAGGGAAAATTTGATCAGTTTGGGCGTCAAAGAATAATGACAGAGGCAATAGGAATAGCGGTCACGCCGTTACGCTCATGGCGTGCTAGGTTTAAGCAGAGCATCCAAGTAGGCCTGCATCCTTTAAACGCGCAACCATTTAGTATCGATTTTATCGCGTCGGGATTCGAACCATCAACCCCTAGTTTGCAAGTCAAGTGACAGAACCACTTCACCAAACGGAGAAGCTTTCTAGAGCTGCAGCTTCGGACCGAACAAAATAACCCGATTGACCACGATCGTATTGACTTGGAGTCACTTTGTTGGTGTGACCGGGTACGTATGAAACCGTGAGTGTGAACAGAATGGTATGGAGGGCAGAGGCAGACAGCTGGCACGATCATAAAATATGGTATATCATCACTGAGATATGAAACGGGAAGATTTATTGACGCATCCAAGTATCGCTTGTTGGATGCTTGCACTTGCTTGCACTGTGCCCAGACTGACTCAAGTTCTAGGTAGAGATTAAAGGAACAGATGGGACCATTACATATTTTCACTGATCTTTGTTAATAGCGTTAACTTCATATCCTGCAAAACATTGATTATAGATATTATAGGTTTGAAGGGATGCAGTAACATTGAATTATATTCAAATTGCATTTTATTTGATTTAGCCCATTTTGCCAACAACATTATAAACACATCTAGGACGGTCTAGCATCCCTTCAAAATTGCAGGCGGATTGCTTGATTTTCTTTCGAGATATCTAAGATTTCACACTCAGATTTTGAAAACCGTTCCCGGAACGCTTTTCAAACGACGTGCGATCATTATACCAGTGTTCTCCCAGGTGCCCAGATTGATCCATGCACAAATTGTTATTAGTAATATAGTGACAGACACCAAATAATGTCGTCTTGAATAAGGCAACCATGTTTAAAAAAAAAAAAATAATAAATAACATTTTAATTCATATGAGAGATACAGAACAATAATACGATCATTAACAAAGACAAGATGTTTGCGCAGACAGATCTAATTGTAGATGCATGCACTAAGGATTTGTAATCATGGCGCTATTTATTTTAGAGATAACTTGCTATTCTATGTCCCTGGTTATTTTAATTCAAATTGAAATGTCATTTGATTGTTCAATCCGAGGGGTTACGGGTGATTGTAAGTTCGATGTTGACTTTTTGGTGTTGATGTTCGGGACTCTTTTATTTTCCCTCAGCACATTACCGATATAGATAAGGCTGGTATTGGGACAAGTCCAACTGTCATGTTGAGCTATATCAGTTGTATGATTTGGAACATTCAGAAAAAAAATCAGATAAAGATTTGGAGCTATAGGAGGCAATCTAAACTATGCTTCCAAAGTCAATAACGAACTTGAAATTACCCATACAATAATTCAGTAGCATTCCATTGCATTTCCATTGATGTCCATAAATCAAAGTTATTGCATCCCTTCATATATCTGAGAATATAAAACACTGTTAGGAAGTTGTAGTGAGAATATTTCTCTGAAAGAAAAGTAGAGCCTATTGAACTTTGGAATTGGCAAGGACTCTGGGAAACAAGTTCAACATCAAGGCAGAATTCACATTGTGAACATTTACGGAAACTACGGCGGACCCCGACTGTGTATATTTATATTTTGCTTGTAATAACAGTCAATGGCGGAGCTGCAACAATGCCAATCACATACGCTCCAAATGTTCTAACACATCTTATTATTCGTCTCGACATTTATATCTACACCTTGACGCGGCTCCTATCAATCGCATGGATACGATTGGATGTAAAATAGTAGAATTGTACCCTTTGCATAAGAAGTAAGAAAAGTAGTGAGCTTAAAATATTCCTAATAATATTTCGTAGTAGTGGTACTAGTAGTAGTAGTAGTAGTAGTAGTAGTAGTAGTAGTAGTAGTAGTAGTAGAAGAAGAAGAAGTATAGTAGTAGAACAATTAGTAGCAGTACTAGTAGTAGACCTAGAAGTAGTAGTAGTACTAGTAGTAGTAGTAGAACAGTTAGTAGCAGTACTAGTAGTAGACCTATACGTAGTAGTATTAGTAGTAGTAGTAGTAGTAGTAGTAGTAGTAGTAGTAGTAGTAGTAGTAGTAGTAGTAGCAGAAGTAGCAGCAGCAGCAGCAGTAGTAGTAGTAGTAGTAGTAGTAGTAGTAGTAGTAGTAGTAGTAATAGTAGTAGTAGTAGTAATAGTAGTAGTAGTAGTATTAGAAGTAATAGTACTGGTAGTAGCAGTCGAATTGCATTACGTTTGGACATAATATAATTATGATTATACCTATGACACCAAAATGTATGCATTATAATTTTATAAAAAAAATTGTCAAGGTCGCGAAATTATCATTGCACTGTCTCTTGATATAAAAAAATAAAAGAAATGGTCGAATGGGTGAAATGATCAATGGTTTGGTGGATGCGCGTTCCTTACTTTTATTGACTGAATTAAAGTGATACCCCTTAAATTCTAGTAACAAGAAAGAAAGAAAAACACACCCCCTTCAATGGTCCTTTTTATTCTGATGATTCTAATCGGATTGAGGCCTTACTAGCTAATATTTGTGATTGGGTTTAATCTCGTTTCATAGTAGATTGTGAGAGCGTTTGTTCTTTTTTTTCAGTCTTTTTTTATTCATTTATTTATTTTTTGAGGGTTGATAGGAGAGGTAGTCATGGCGCCTCCATAGGCCTTATGGTTAACAACCATAAAATATCAATGTTGTCTCGACTATTTATTATTTTTGTCAATCGCTGCACTTGTACACATTCAAATTTTATTAATTTAAAGAAATGTTTCCCGAATGAATTTGTCAAATTCGTTTATTTAAAATCTTTGAAATAAGAACACACCTGTGACAATACCAATAGGTTCTGTTCAAGCATAATAATGGATCCTATTCGTAATGGGGTCGTTTGATGACTGGTGCACAATATCAGGGGGGCATTTCATCAAAGGTCTTGTCGGACGTTTTATCCGACAAATTTGCTCTTAGCCAATCAGATGCAAGCATTTCAGTAGCTTATAACAGTTTGTCGGATAAAACGTCTGACAAGTCCTTTGATGAAATGCCCCCCAGGTCGTGAATCTCCAAATCTCATCATTCCTAAGTGTAAGAGATATTAATATTATACAACCTGTATTATATTATTGTACCCCGCTATTTCAATTTCGGTCTACTTCTATATATAAAATGTACGATTGAATTCAGTGAATTTGATGTAGGTATGGGCTGACATGAAATACTGGTGTCGCGTTAGAAGAGAAAAGATGGCCTCCAGTAACCCTAAGCCGTCTTGCCTCTCATAAGTACTCTGTTCCAATTACCATGATTATATAGTGCAATTATGCTATTTAAGGTTACTGGTCTTTTATATTAATCCACTGGATATCCTGTTTAAGATTCGATAAGTAGCAATTAAAGTAATAAGGTCTGGAATGATATATCCCAAACAGAATCATTATTATGACATGTCCATCTAAACAAAATGATTTGTCTGTTGAGACTCCTCGCCCGTATCAGATCTGACATGTGAAAGAGCTATCTTCAAAGAACGTGATAATGGAGACTTGTGCCCCCTTTTACGACGGAAGTAACAAAGATACAAAGTTTGGCTACCCACAAACTGCCTGCTCGAAAGTTGGTAGTATAACACCATGCTCCTTTGTTTGCTTCATATTTGATCTGAGTTGCCGTATAAATAGCTTAAGACAATTTACCCCAATGAGAAGTGAAAACCATTTTTAAAATATATACCCAGGCATCTGTTCTATACATCATTATTTACTTTAAGAAACGAACTTGACTTCCTTGCATGAAATAACACGCATTTATAAAGATTAGAGTGTGTGCAATATCTCACTAACCCATATACATGTATATATATGTACATATCCAAGTGTTTGAAATCAGTTGAGAATTTGATCCAAAAAGTGCTCTATAGCCCCGTTTTAATAGACATTGTCCGGACAACGTCCGGAGAAAGCCAGGGTAGAAATAGTAGGGTAACATTCCATAAAACCACGGGTGGTCGAATATTGCGACCGTCTTAACAGACGCTCTCTCAAAACTTACCGTGGTAGGTTACCGTAGCAACGTGTGGAATTAAATTTATGAAAAGAGTTCTCTTGTGTTTTCTCATGTATTTCTTTATTTTATATTTCTTTATGTTTCTTTTCCCTTCTTTTCCATCATTATATTCTTATGTATTTCTTCATTTTACTTATTTTATCTTTCTTTCTTCATTTTTTTAAAAATGTATTTCTTTGTTTATCTATCTTTCTTTCCTCTTCTATTCCGTTATTTCTTCTGTATTTCTTTGATTTTATCTTTCTTTCCTCTTGTCTTCCGTTATACTTCTTATGTATTTCTTTGTTTTTATCTTTCTTTCCTCTTCTCTTCCGTTATTTCGTATGTATTTCTTTGTTTTTATCTTTCTTTCATCTTGTCTTCCGTTATTTCTTATGTATTTCTTTGATTTTATCTTTCTTTCCTCTTGTCTTCCGTTATACTTCTTATGTATTTCTTTGTTTTTATCTTTCTTTCCTCTTCTCTTCCGTTATTTCTTATGTATTTCTTTGTTTTGATATTTTCTTTCCTCTTCTCTTCCGTTATTTCTTATGTATTTCTTTGTTTTAACCTTTCTTTCCTCTTGTCTTCCGTTATTACTCATGTATTTCTTTGCTCTGTCATTTTTCTTCTCTCCTCGTCTATCATTGTGCAATGTCGATCTTACCCTAGTATTACCCCGAGAGCGTCCTAACAGAACAGTTGTCCGGACAATGTCAGGGTAAAACTGGGTTGTTACCGCGACTTTACCCTAGTCGTACTAGGGTAAGAAACCTCCGGACGTTACCCTAGTAAGAGCGTCTTAATAGAAATCTTACTAGGGTAACGTCCGGACGTTACCCGGGTAAGATTGTCAAAAAGGTGTCTGTTAAGACGGGGCTTATGCCATTAAGGCAGAGCATAAGGCAGAGTAAGGCAGAGTCTGCCCTTATATCGCACCAGCGTGAAACCAGTGGTAGCAGTAAACAGAAAGGTACGCCTATATTATGTATATATATATATATTATATGATTAATATTTTATAATGCTTTGTATAAAAGGTTAAAGTGTAAGGGATTATTCATTTTCCCCGCAACTGACAATTTTCTAAACCATTGTAACGCACGGGTACTCCAAAAATAATGTTCAGACTTATCAGTAACTGGAAAAAGCAATTAAAAATGATAATCAGTTATAATCATAATTATTATGATAAATATGCTCAGGATCGGGTTCTAAGGACATAATTATTATACTTTAAACGCTGCCTGTTGGATAATTTCCTGAAGTCTTTAGTTCGTCGAAAGATGACGAGCACTCTATATTGACAGGTTTCTTGACTGGTGTTGTTTCTCTTCTCAACAGTCTTTTA
Organism: Paracentrotus lividus; assembly: GCA_940671915.1. Lineage (NCBI taxonomy): Eukaryota > Metazoa > Echinodermata > Echinoidea > Camarodonta > Echinidae > Paracentrotus > Paracentrotus lividus. The sequence goes on from CALNVZ010000174.1 coordinate 7,418,138, forward strand.
TTCATCTGTTGGCGTGACATTTTCTTCCTTTATAATAATTTAGGGAGCCATTATGGTGTCTGGGTTGACTCTTAGCACATTCCAAGCATGCATGGTAAATCCCAAATCGACAATTACAAGAGAAAAGAGAGGGAAGATTAAAATATCCCGCATTCGTTTTCTTCAATTTTTTCTTTCTCGTCGTTCTCAACATCGTCTGTTCTTTTCTCTTGTTCCCTCTCCGTTTCCTCCTCGAAGTTCTTTTCTTTTTCTCTTTCTACCAATTTCGAATCTCCTATTCTCAAAGTCGTATGTTAACTGTCATAACATTAAAATTGCATTAAAATCCTTATCCTGATGGTAGGCTCTCATCTTAAACGAATTATTTTTGGTCTTCGATTTATTTTCAGTGATCCCACGAGACTTCATAATGACGAAATAGCCCGGCAATTCACATGACAACTAAATACCGTATAGGCAAATATAAACCGTTTATATCAAAGCGGTTTCCAAATTGGTTTGTTTTGCAACCCAAATGATTTATTATGTTAAATCAAGGTCACCTTAAGACTTGACATGAGATTGATAAAATTTGTTCACGATATCATGTATAAAGACAATTTTGGGAAAGACATGGCGCAATGCAAAAACGGAAACTGTTTGTATCACATATATGTATTTTACATTCCTTTGATTTCTTTCCACAAAAAAAAAGAAGACTTTTCTAGCCCGATAGCTTTAGCTTAATTTGCCTTAGATTTAGGCCTATATCAATCATCCTGGCTTACTGATTAAGTTGTTGGAGTTTCATGAAGTACCTGTAATTAACTATAAAAATACTTATCAAAGATATTTGCGTCAATCCCCAGCATCCATCCCTCATCTTGTTTATGAAGTGTTAAGCCAACAATAATATCCTCCTTCGCTATAATACCATCATTCTCTCGACCCATGTTCATTCACGAAAAAAAAAATCAATATAGGCTACTATGTACCGTGACGCTATATACTACCACGGTCAAAAGATTTCATTCATTAACACGATAGTACGTAACGTTCTGTGACTAAATTGAGGTGAGTGAATGAATGGGCGGGTGAATTAAATGGAGCGCGACTTGAACCTTTTGGGGCGCTGAATACCCATCGTAAAGCTTTCCACTTATCTCATGAGTGTATAGTTGGATCAATGGCAGGCTCGCGCTCCCATTAGCCTCTTCATTAACTTTATTTAATCACCTATTCATCCTTCCAATGAGATTAAGCTAAGCTCTAAACAGTGTACGCTAATCAAATTATGAGCCATTGTGGGGTTAATCCATTTGCTTACCTCCTTAACTTAAGTTTCACTTCCCCAGGCCAGCTTAGAGTTAATATACTGACGTGGATGCCAGTGTCAAATTTGAACAAAAATTTGTTGTTTACTTGTGATGTTAGATTTTATTTGCTAATAACAAGTAACGTGCGTTTATCTTGGAAAAAAGAGACAATTTTATGGTATACATTTTTCACTACTCTAAACAACAGAGTGACATCAGTAAAAAGTATAAGAACTTTCTTTGTATACGTATCGCGACAATATCCGTTATTATTCAACCCAATATAAATTTTGTACTCATGGCATTCGATAGTTCAAATATCTTATTAGAATATTGCATTATTTTCTGCTCGGTTAAAGTTCGACCATTTCATGTTGTCTGTGACTAAACATAACGGAATAGTGGAATAAAGTACCAGCTCTATAATCATACACCAATATGAACGAGGTTCGTAATCTCATGATGGACCCTCGACTTCGTGCACATACAAGAGATTCAACATTGTTAAACAAACATTCTAAAGCAAACATCTCTTTTTGAAGAGCAAAATTCAGGGCAGAACTAGTGAACCAGTAGAAGACAATTTGCCCAATCCATAAATATACATTTTCAAGTAGATAAATCGACCCTTCACCCCACTTTCACTAAACGCCCTTTGGATAGGATATATCATTGATACTGTTGGTGAATGTGTCAGGTTTGAATAATGGCAACACTCGGCACAATTTCACCCTTGACCGAGAAAACAAACGAACCTTGACAATATGAAATGTGAGGTATGACGGAAATCACACGTGTGCAAGGTATAGTGTTGCTCATCATCAACGATTTCTAACTTGGTTGGCCTGCCAAGTGCCACGAACTACCATTGTCCTCTCGACGTATAAAAAGTTTTGGTTTAGTTAATTGATTTGCTTTTTTATATATATAATTTAGACAGACGCAAACAGGTGAGAACGGAACAATAATCGGGTTGATGAATGTGCTCATCCATATTACAACATAGTTCAATTTAATTGTAGGTTTTTCATAAACTAACAATAACACTTATCATGCTTGTAACGTTATAAATGGAAAGTCTTATGTTCTGCAAATTGTCATAACGAATACACTAACACATTACATTTGAAGCTATTATCATGATTACATACGAATAATTCAACTTGGGATGTTCTATAAAGTTTGAACGTGCACTTACCTTTTTCAATATCCGTTTCAACTATTCGATATAAGATGGGCAACTGTGCAAAGTAATCATCACTAGAACCTGCCAAGCTCTTACACTGCTCCTTCTCATTCTCGTACTTCTCCTCCAGAAGAGTCACTGTTTGATTAAATAAATCCAGTATGTCCTTGGGCACCTCATCCGGACCGTTGTCCGTGGGTATGGACGTTAGACCCAGCTTGCTGAGGATCTGGCCTTTGATGGCTGCGATCCTCCTGTCCTGGTACTCCTGAAGATCGAACTTGCACTGCCCACCGGCTCCTAGTCCGTCGAATGTGAGTGAAAGTACTGTTAGACCCAACCACGACGCCGCCAGACAGCGTCGAAAGGATGATGGTGTACTGTTTGGTGAAGACATGGTGTCGTTCTTGATACTTATTTATCTTAAGTTACGAATAATTTAAGGTTTTAAGATATCCTATACCATAAGTGGTGTTATCAATAATAAAAACACGTTACAAAGTCTCTTTGGAAGACGATCAAAGAGATATTGTTTTTAAACTAATGTCGTTTTTGTTTGGAATGATTGCTGAAGAGATCGTTGTATCTTATCTTGTAGGAAAGACAAAATGAAAGAAGAGGCAAGCAAACTTAGAAGAAAGTGAAAGTTTCGTCAGTCATGACTCAAAAACCATCTTTTAACTCAACAGCACTTCCAGATAAATAGAAGAATCACTCTCCAGTGGATAAATATATATATATATATATATATTACGTTGCAACCATTGAAAAATAAAGACTGTGATCAACTCTATAAAGTCGCATCCATAAAAGAGAAAAATCCGTTGGTTGATATAAAGAACATCCAAATTATGGAGCTGGTATCACACCCCTACAATGTACCCCTGTCGTCCTAAACTCGGCGCCTCTTTGCGTTCGACTGTAGTGATGCCTGGTAGCACAGATCCTTTTTATACCGGTAAAGGGGAGGAGCTGGAGGAGTGGTGCTCGACCGGGGTCGTCAAGCGAGACAATTTCGTCTGGTCACGATCCTAGCCTGTAGTCTGCTACGGAACACGGAACAAAAATACACCTACACGTATCGCCGACAGTGTCGGAGGCTTGAGTGTGTACATGCTGTTTGTATTCTACATTTGCGGTGCTCGACTGCTGCTACTTTATGAAAGGACCAAAGATCACCTTTCTCAAAACACACGTGAGCTCGTTACGCCAACCGGAACAGAGAGAGAAAAAGAGAGTGGCAGGTACATTATGAAAAAAAAAAAAAATGTAATGAACACATTATAATATGCATTTGAGAGAGAGGAAAGAACATATATGACAAGAGAAATTAAAGGATGAATACCAGGGAGAAGAAAAATAGAATGACGCTGAAAACTACCAGAGAGGAGATGAGGATGCATAAAGCGACAGAGTACAAGTAAAGAGATTGTATTTATAATGAATCGTCTGAAAATTATTTAACTGACAGTAATATCATAGATCACCAGAATTCGAAGCAAGAAAAGTTTTTATATATATATATATATATATTTTTTTTTTTTTTTTTTTTTAAAGCATTAAAAGTTTTCACGATTGATGCCTGTCCCATCTCACCCGGCATCCTTTCGAAAGCAAAATTTTGATAAAAAAAAGAGAGAAAAAGAAAGAAAAATGTCTACCTCCGCCGCCCTAACCCCCGTCGCCCAGAAATGTGTGAATATCATGTCATTATAATAATTCATTACTACGTAAAATAATAATCACTGATAATAATAAACATGTCCATAGTCTGTCATAATCGACAAGAGATGGCGCTGTGTGCATTACTACATGTAGTAGGAGCAGACGGTTCATAAGATGTTGAATTATTGTTATCCATCTAGATAAGGTCTCATCGTCAGAAATGTTAAAATCATCGTGTCGTTTAGGAGTATGCTCTTAATTTTTGAGAAAATGAATTAAAAAAAAAAACAAAAAACAAAAAAACAAAACTTGACCAAGATAATTCTCTATATTATCATTGTGGACAGTATTTGTTCTACGCCAATCATTATAATCAGTCTTGAAAAGGAAGAGAAAATCGAGTTTTTGACAGCAATTATTTTTTATGTTACAGATTGATCTTTTCCCGACTGTCTGGTGAGAAAGAATAAAATTCAACCCCCCCCCCTAAAAAAAATAAAATTAAATAAATAAAAAATAAGAAATAAAAATACAAGTATAAACGCAGGTGTATTGAGATGTAGGATGTGAAACAATAATATACGTGTAGCGGAAGGCTAAGGGCGTCAATGGGAAGAAGGAAAAGGAAAAGGAAAAAGAAACAGGAGAGACAGAAGGAGATAGAAATGCAAATTGATTGAAAAGTAAGACTTTTGTATAAATAAATAGAACAAGAGTTGAACATTTTCATGAGCACTATAGTATGCGGTGAAAAATAATATATCTATTGAAACAATCCGACTCTGAAAGTTTTATTGCTTAAAAACATTTAAAATCATAAAAATTGTTCGTAAAATTCCCAACATCACTCACTTGTCGCGCATTTCCAAATAATCATTCACTTTTATTTGTTGTGTACGGATTTTTATTTTTTTCAAGGAATCTTCAAAGTTAGAAATGATAAAATATCTATAAATGAAAGAATGTAATGTTGGTGAGCGAAAAATTGAGCCGAAGCTCTACGAAAGAGGAAGGAGGGAGGAAGACGTAGGTGACGATAAAGATGTCACCCTCGTCATCTCTGAATTCATCGAAAGCTGACGCAGACAATAATATGTCAGACAACACTTCCATATGTTGATGAAATCATGGAGGGGGGGGGGTTTCAGCCAATCCATTTCTTCAATGGGCGGAAAATTGTCGATTCGCCAAAGACAAATCCTACAAAGGCAATAACGACTCCTGAAACGATTTTGGGCGGTTCTTTCGATCGATCAAATCCTCAGAGAAATCAACATCACTTTACGTCATCATGGTCATGGACATTGCATTTCATGATATTAGACTGTATAGGATTAATACAATTTAGAGGAAATAAAAATTCTTCCTACTCCGCACTATTATACTTGAATGATGCCATTGCCCTTGATGTATACAATATATCTTCGGAATCGGGTTTGAGTTTCATCGATTACAGCCTTGGTGGTTTGATTTGATTGCTAGTGGAACTTCCAGGGCGTCTCATGTGGCGAATGTTGTTTATGACTGTTCTTGCTGAAAATAGAACTTGATGGTTAGAATGACACCAAGGAGTAGAGTGATATAGGGATTAAATATGTTCCCTTTGGTCGATGGGATATACCAGACGCTGTCCTGGTGGTAGCTTTCTTGGAAGTTGCACTTTTAGCCAAACATTGACGGACTCCGCGTTGCTCGTGGAGACGCTAAATTAGGAGCGAATAGACTAAGAATTATCATATTTCATATCCGGTAAGACATAGTAAGTCGAACTGTATTTACAGGATTCTTCTAAACGTTGCGGTCATAACAAGTTATTTATAAATGGTCTATATATTTTTAATGGTGTATAATGGAGGTTTCATTCACTAGTATTGTGCACTCCTTTTTTCAATAATACTTTCATTGCTTGCTGCATGGTTGAATAATAAACGGTATTCAGGACGTAGTTTCTTTATGTATTGGAAGTAAATAACATAGGCCTATAAATATAGTTCTTCCAAGTTGAGACATAAATAAAACTCATGGATATAATAATATTTTGCCCCATCTGATTTTGAAAGTGAAATCAACAACAACGACAAATGATACCGAAGGTAAATACTGACCGATAAAGCCCAGAAAAAAGTGGCCGTTTTTAATCGATATTGATGGTAATCGCAAAAGGTTCTAGGACAACTATACCCCTGACAACTACCCCTATATAACTCTACAACTAACCCTAACTCTATTTCTGGGGTAGTTGTCCGGGATATATAGTTGTCCTGATACGACACGACCCCCAAAGTATACTTATTTCCAAGTATCTTCATTGAAATTTATTCTTCCTCTGGTTAATCCGTTTTGCAGCTTTGTTCTGAACCCGATCGGGTTTTACCCATTTTTGTTAAAATGTAGGCCCTATATTTTCACCCACTTTGCACTTCCTTCAATACCAAAGAACATTAACCGGATTTCCGGTTATATCCATCATGCAGGCATGGTCTTACCACGCTTCGATATTTTAGAGGAAGATGTTCTCACATTCGGCGATAAAAGATAAAAATAAACAAACTAATATGTTTGTTGAAAATATGCTGTATCTACAAGAAATGGGGAATTATACGTGAGTCATGAAGACAAGATCGATGCTTTGGGTTTAAATGGTTTACTTTGATAAGCGTCCAAAAGTACCAAAAACTCTGTTCTTTTTGTAGACAGATGAAGGAGAAGTATCATCATCATGACAAGAAATATATATGTAGGGTAAATTGGGGTAAGTGGGACACTTAAGCATTTACGTAAGCATTACAAAAATATAAAATACTCAATAAAGCAATCATATACCTCATTTTGAAGTTTATTTAGATATAAACATTTCATAAATGTTTTGGTTAAAATTTCCGCCAAATGAAGGTTAAGGTGACAGTTAATCATTACTACTCCATTGTCCCACTTACCCCATCAAGTTGGGGGTAAGTGGGACAGCATAATACATGGAGTAAAATGTGGTTTAAAAGTGAGAAACAAAGATCTCTGTCTTTATAAACACAGTTTATACATCGGGAATATCATTTCTAAGATTTCATAAGAACTGATTACCAAACAATTTTTTCAAACATCACGACTCATTATTACTCTTTTTCCTGTACACATTTCAAGTGATAAACCAAATGATTAAAAAAAAAAAAAAACTCAAAGCTCAATAGCACTTTTTAGTTGTGTGATTCTGTAAACAAAGCAAGCATCTCCTTCGTTCTTCACCCCCTTTTTGTATGAAAGTAAACAAAAGATACAATATTTAAAAATAGACCTTATTTCTTTCCTGTATTACAACTTTCTTCATTATTAAATCCAAACATTACGAAAACTAAAGTTTTAAAGTCTGCATAATTCAACAATATCAGTGCCCCGTTTAAGACAGCAATAAAACCCGTTTGCCATAATTTACGACACATATAGGGTAAATTTGGTGTGGGTGGGACGTTTCAGCATTTCCTAAGCGCCGTAAAATTTAAAAACAACAACAACAACAATTATAAAATATAAAATACTCAATTAAGCAATCATATATCTAATTTTGAAGTTTATTTAATTACTATTAGATATATAAACGTTTTAGAAATGTTTTGGTTAAAAATTCCTCCAAATGAAGGTCAAGGTAACAATATTAATCATTACTACTCCATCGTCCCACTTGCCCCGTCAAGTTGGGGTAAGTGGGTACAAGCAACGAATGTACGAAATGAAGATCTCTGTCTTCACAAACTTTGTTTATAAATTGAAATACTATTGAAAATGGTGCTTCCCACTTACCCCAAGCATGTGGGGGTAAACGGGACAGTTCAATTAAAACAATTGACGGGTCGTGTGGCCTAGTGGTTAGAGCATTGGACTCATAATTGCAAAGTTGTGAGTTCAAATCCCAGCTCGGCCATTGTCTCCACTTTAATTAAAAAAAACCCCAAGAGTAATTTCTGTCGTCTATAAGATCAGCCACTATGACTGATTAACTTAGACGTAAAATGGTTCCTATGTAATTGGTTATATATCAGCTTGGTGTTGATCAGCTTTGAAAGCTGCTTTCCGAGTTCCTGGCTACAGGAGTTACACAGAAACAGAAACAATTGCTTTAAGTCTTTTGTTTACATCATATTTCATTTTAGATTATTTTTTAAAGCTAAATTTGGATTATTGGCATGGAGAAGCAAATGATTTGCTGGCTTTGCGTAGGCCTTTATACCATTTACTTCGGCATTTTTGTTTTATTTATTTTTCTTTTTAATACTATATTTGATACTATGCCTGAAAGGCACGGTCGAGTATGATACATGGGGCGACCAGCAGTATTATTTCTCTGGGGTCACACCCCCCCCCCCCCCCCTTAGCCAAGCCAAACTGCCATATGCACAGAATGAAACCTGGCGTTGTGCTTTCACATTTTTTAATAAATAAAAAACAACAACATTATTTCAAATTATCATTTAAAAAAAAATGATACGTATTTTGACAACGAATAATTGGAGCGCGAAGCGCGAGCGTAAAGTTTTTTATGTATACTTTGAAACTTTTGTTATGATGATGACCCATGACCTTTGAACTCTGATTAAGGTCACCAAAGGTCACCCCCAAAAATGCCACCATCACTTTTTTTTGTTTGTTGGTTCGTGAAGAACAAGTTCATAAAATGTTTTCAGCATTAACTCCCACTATAGACAGCAACATCTAGCTGTTAACAGTAATCAGGTTTTAGCGTGTACTCTACTCCCTTGAAAATGAATTTATTTATTTATTTTTGCATTTCAGAGTATTTAGTAACTTTTGTCCCCTTTACGAAAAGCAGCCGGGATCCAGCACCGAAGAACACTACCGATTGAAACTAATATTATTGAAATTTACATTTAACTTCTAGCACAAAAACTGTATATTCGGCCAAAAATTAAAGTTCGCCAAACCACCACATTATTTGAACATTTTTAGACTTCATTTAACCTATCATGATGATCATCGCGTATAGGTGGATATGCTGTGCGTTCACCTCTAAATCAATGCACACTTCACCATCATCGAAACCGAACTGAAATATTTGATTTCATTGACGTTTATCGTGGTCACCATCAGATGTCCCTGTACACCGTTACCTATCGCTGGTGGCTTGGCCACACAAGGATATCTCGTGGTATACCATGAAAACCAATCACGGCAGCATTATTTGTTCCTGAAAATAGCGCTTTTTTTTTTTTTTTTTTTTTTTCCTTTGCGGTATTGGTGGTTTGTTTTTTTCATGATCTTAGGTGAAAAGGTGTAGGATGACAGGTTGTAAGATGACAGATCGGAGGCTTTTCATGTAACAGAATAAACTGATTATCCTGCACGCGATCCTAAGGAATGGAAGCATGTTGGCATTCCAAGAAAAATTCGAGATTGAAGGAATTATGATTCGAATGATCCAACATAATTTATAACGCATTTTGTTTGAAACGTGCTCAAATAAAAATATCTTGATTGGAAAAGTAAATCTTTGCGGGGAAATACTAATTGTTTCACATGATGTACTGATTTAAATAACATTTGCAATTAACCAATAAAAAAAAGATTGGTAACATTTTATTAACCTTCTCCTAGTAAAAACTTGGTTGATTAAAGAAAAAGAGAATATGGTATATATATTACAGAGAGAGAGAGAGAAAATAAATTAGCAATCGGAACAACAATGGACAACAATTTTCCCCACTTACTATCATTTTAAAAGAAATATATCTTATAAAACGTGGAAGACTTGGGCTATTTTTCAACAAGTTCATTAGGCCTAGGCAAAGAAGAAAGATCAAGCTAGGAGAAATTTATGTTTGCATTATTGACAAAGGATTCAAACTGAATAATCTGGAGCTACACATACCATTGCACCTGAACAAACTAAACATAATCTATGATACTGTGTGTCAAAGTTTACATCCTTCATACAATCATTTTAATTAAAGCTTTTTTTTTAAACCGAAGTATGCTATATTTTTTCCCTTCTAATCATCCTTCTTCAGTCCTTGCATATATAACTTTGCATGACTTGTGCTTCTGTATGCCCAGGACCGCGACCTAGGAATATAAATAGTAGTCCTGTTCATTATGTCACCTGTTATTATATCGCAACTCATATGCACTTTTCATTTGAACTCCTATTTTTGAGAAATATCTCATTATGAAATGTTGACATTTCTTTGTGTCGTGTTCACATTTTCCCCCCGAACCATTTCACACATTTTTATTTTCTAATTATTTCATAGGATAAACTGACAACAAATACAAAGAACACCCAACACAGACAATATATCGGTGTACCATTTATCATGTTCAAAAGAGACTTCAGGCCTATATCGAAACAGACCCATTTACACAATATGTTCAAATAGGTCATGCTGTATAATAACATTTCGCTAGACACATATTATGTGGTGGCAAGGGTGAAAATATTGCAATTTATAAATAATATGCCTGTAGGCCTAAATTAATCTTTCTTTATTTTGTGTATACTTTGGCAGGATTATCAGATGGCCACGCAATCATTCATTGAAACCGCATCACTGATAGCAATAATTCGTTTTTGATTAACAAAACATGATAAAAATTAGTCATCCACTTATTGACATATTTCGATGACTGACACCTTTTATATTATGAATAGTACGTCTTTCGTGTATAATACCGAGGAATAAAGACATTACAGAATAGGAAAAATAATTTGTGGTCATTCAGTTGGTCATCACTTTCACCGGTTAGCATATATGCCTTATTATGAGTCATGATAGATAGTAGGTAATTATGAGTCAGCGTTGTGAATGAAATAAATATATAGAGGCCCAGGTCCAAATTTCACTCATTTAAAAATTTATTTTCGATTATTCTTTTCTTTTTTCTTTTTTCTTTTTTTTGGAAGGGGGGGGGGGGTTGGAGGAGGCCGGACAGGTCATTCCTAATTGATTTTCGCCTATAATCAACATCACGATTGATAACGACACGATTTTAATTGCCACGTTGCCACGAAGTATGAACAATTTATTTTAAATAAATTCATTGATGATATTTTGTATTTTTCTTGTTGCATAAACATGATAAAGTTAAAATTAATTCATAAACAATAACATTGGTAAGTGGTCCACCGAAAAGTTCTTTCAATGTAATCCTCATTATGTTATACAAGCCCAAAAGTTTTTGTGAATTATTCAAACATCTTTAAGACTGCATATCACCCTCAGGACCCAACAATCAACATTACCTTTAACTCAAACATTACAAATAAAGATTGCTTGAAATAACTTACAAATTCATCGGTCGATTTGATGTTTGCTTGAAAAGACTTTTAAAACTACAGAGCAATCAAATGATAAAAATTTCAACAATATATTTATTGGAATTTGTGGGAATCATCATGCCTGTCACTGCGTGTTTGATCAATTCGTCACATATACTGAGGTTTATACCTAATTGCCTTTGTGCTACAAAATTGACTAGATTATCAAAGACGAAAATAAAATTGCGATGATTTATTTTTCAAGGTTACACAAATTTCCCTTTGTCCAAAAGAGATAATCTTTGCTATTATACCCATATCTTTTCGCGACGCTCGATACTCAAAGAATATTCTTCTTTTGTGACACCGTTTATCAAAGCAAATCCGATATGATTGCTTTTCTTTTATCAAAAGTCACGCAGTCGACGATATCTGAACATTCCGCAAAACCCACAAAAAATGTAGGTTTCGTCGTGTTCTCGTGAAAATCGTGGTCGACAAGAAATGTTTGTAGTGTGGGGTTGTGGAACTACAATACCTGAATATTCAGTTATAATGTTAAATGCCAATCTCACTTGAAATGAGACGTTTTAGCGACTGTGCGAGTCTCTGGTATCGCGTAGACGTCTCCCGAGTGGTAGCGATGTCTCCTCCTTGCATACAGTGAGATATAATACAGATACCTTAATCATGGCAGTTGTCCACATACATTGCAGAAATGATTTAATGGCGAAGAAATTACACCTTGGCCTTCTGTGAAAATCATAACATACAGAGCATATCCTTCTATAATGATTACAAAGAGATTTAAAAGCAAGTAAAAATATTTGGATAAAAGGAATTGATGAGTCATTGTTATTTCTTTTCATCAAGACAATAACAAGATTCTATAATGGATGACGAGTCATGATGGGATCCCCTAAACTTTGATACCAGTCACCGAGAAGTTATGCGCTAATCCGACACCGAACGGAAACATCATAATCTTGAGTATATGTTTATGATTGAAGCATGTAAATTGACAGCTCGGGAGTACGCTGACTGTCATCGAGAAAAAGGGTAACCCCCGATTTGACAACTATACCAGACAAAGCCGAGACAAGTTCGTATGTCCGACTCTCCACCCACGCTGGTTAGTCATCACAAACGAGGGTTCGGCGTTTTGCCAAACTTCTTGCGGTCGGGAGAAAGTTTTTTTTTTTTTAAGAAAATAGTTTAAAAACTTGCAAAAACGTCTATGACTTCCATGTCTGCAATAGTTAAACATCCTATTCCCAAGTAAAACCGACATTCAACAATGAGTGAAAAGGCTCAAGAGAGATCGCTATATAGAGAATCCCATTAAACTAAAAGGAGAAGTGTTGAGAGTATGGGCAAATAAGGTTCAACGATACAAGGTAAATATGATAATCAACATCTAAATCTGTTTTTTTTTAATGCAAAAAAAAAAATTAAAAAAATTAAAAAAAAAAATAAAAAAAAAATCTAGGCCTAACTAGGTCAATACACAGATTGGAATAGATTTATTCTCTCTTTATCTAATATCTCTGATTGATCTGAAATTTGAAATTGGGCAAGTTCACGAGCAATGTACGGATCGTACCATAAATTTTACGGGGCCTACATACAATGACACCTGAAGTCAGGAGGGCATTTCATCAAAGGACTTGTTGGACTTTTTATCCGACAAACTGTTATAAGCTACTGAAATGCTTGCATCTGATTGGCTGAGAGCAAATTTGTCGGATAAAATGTCCGACAAGTCCTTTGATGAAATGCTCCCCTGAAGATCAAATATCTCCGTAGACACCTGTAACTATGGAACGGAAGTACATGAGTAGGGGCCTATTAAATTCGAAGACGTCACAATGGGCATGATGTGACAAAATACATATTTTAATTTTGTATTCTAAAGTTGATATTTAATACATCGTGGCTATGATATAAATAGTGTATAAATAATAGACAATATATACAAAATTTTACAACGTAGTACGAAGAGAGTAAACATTTTAAAACATAGAGATACGTACATATATCGGTATTTTTATCGAACCATTCTTCTTTTCTGCAAAAAGTTCCCCTGCGCATTTTGAGGGCAACAAACTTTTCTATTGTGATGTCACGCGCGCATGGGTATTTGGCGGCGCGCTCAGATCAAGACATCACTACTCCGCTTCTAATAAGTAAACAGACGTGTCAAAAAACTCTCAGCGCAGGTTGAGGCTTATACAAAGATCTGCTAAAGTAATTTTGGATTGAGAATCTCAAGCAGTATTTCTGACATCGTTAACGAATATCATTGAAATCATGGGCTGCAATCAATCAAAAGTTGGCCCTCTGCCTGAACCTCAAGTAACTAAGAAAACTAACAAGAGAACATCAAATATTGCCGGATGGCAACGCTTCAAAGCGTTTTGGCGTCGAAACAAGGTATGGTCACAAAACAAATTCAGAATATGTTATACTTCGTATTAATATGGGATTCTATTTTGTGGGAACTTTTTAGAGGAAATGGATAATATTGTTTTCATACTTCATAAGATTGAGTTCTAAAAGGCCTAACAGTTACAATGCGTAGCCCGAAAAATTAATTATAAAAAAAAATAAATATGTCGTTGTTTAAAGCAATTCTTCAATTTTGTCGTTTGGTTATAGGCCTGCTTAAACCATCTCAAGTAAATAATCTATTCTACAGTTAACGAGATGTTGTATGTATGTATGAATGTATGTTGTTTATTTATGTTTGTATGTTTATGTATGTAGGCATAAGCCTTTATGTATGTTAGCAAAAGGCTCTGTCAATTTGTGTTCATATTGCGCCAAATTGACACAGAAGATTAAAATTGTGGCTAGATTTGATTCCTTACTCGGTTGAAAATGATAAAAATTGGAATGACAACCTGACATAAAACTTTATGTAGCTGAGAAATTGTGTAAAACGGGTGTAAATAAATATACGCACCGTTCTCTTTATGACGTAACAATGATTTGCCTTGACGCTAATAATAACCCACGGAGCCGGAGTGACCTATATTATTACAAAGCGAGCGCGTAGAGTACATACTATCCCTTTATGACGTAACAATGAAATATTTACACGCAAATTATCGACCCAGCAAGTGTAATCTGTATGATGATGACGGTCAAAAGGCTCTGTCGACGAGTCGGTTTGGGTTTTTGCGCCACAATGAACATGTATCCGATATTATTTTTTTTTTACAAGGGTTACAATTCTAAACATTTAGCTCAAATCCAGATATAAAATGTGATAGTCGATGTGTGATTGTGCAAAAAGGGACCCAAATGTTAAGCTAGTAATAATAACATTACTAGTACTATAGTAATACTTAATTTCTGTTTCAATGTCTGTATTTAAAACTCACTTTTGCAAGAAGATGTTTGTCGTACATTTTTTTAAATATTTGAACATTTTTATTTCGTTTCAAGCAAAGAGTTATCTCATAATGCAAGTTACATTATATTATACATCGACAGGTTCAGCCACATGTTATCAAAGTGCAACCAGTGACGTCACAGAATGATGATGCGCAGCCCCAGACGACAACAGCAACAGAAAATGCGCGTTTTGTTCTGAATGACAGAAGCACCATCCCGGCCCCACCTTCGCCTCCTCACAGAAGGAGAGATCTGGCACAAGCTGACAACACAAATGCCTCAGAAACAACACTTGTTCCAGTTGGGCAAACCGATGAAACCAACGAAAATGCCAATCATCAACTGAGTCTTGGCTCTGAAACCTCGTCAAGATCATCCTCCCCTTTGTTTGAGTGTTGGGTAGAAGTTAGGAATGGTGAGTGAACCATGCCAAATTCAAATAGTTGTAGAGGTCTTTGATGGAGGAGGGGGAGCTAGAGGTCTTTGATAATACTTTCTTTCTTTTGTCAATAGATGGGGCTATTGCAGAAATATCAATTAATGTTGTGAAAGAAAAAGGCACCATGGAAAAGTGAAAACGCTGTACAAAGTCAAAATTAGAAGAGGCAAGAACAAACACCTTTTGAAATGTGATTTTAAGAATAAGCAGACAAGAATAAAATAAAAAGTTTTAAAGGCATCTAATTTAATGATGGGTAAAAAGAATGTGATGGTGAGAGATATTTGAAAAGACAAGTTTCTATTATTGGCATAAATTCTATGATTTTATCTTTTCAAACTATTGTACTCATATTTGCTGTTAAAATAAAATCGGATAATTTTTTTTTTCAAAGAGAGATTCAAGATCAGGGAATAATGCATGCATATGCAATACCATTTAAGGTTGAATACTTCAGATCTAAACTTTTTATGTTGATTGATAAATAAATCATCTTATTCAATTTCTGAGCCACAACAGTTATAATAACTTGTACTATTATTATAAATGTGTGAGTCATTTTAATATTTAATCCTAATGAATTCTGATATTCTTACATTACTCTATGAGTGCACCATGTTTACATTTTTGCATAAATGTACTCATTAAATATACAATAGCGGCTTTAACAACAAGACAATACTGCTTGTATGGCATCTGCCTAGTAATTTCCAGTATTCATGCTACTTCAGACTTTTCTCATTTAAAAAAATAGATAAAATGCAAAGAGTTAATGGACATAGTGAAAACTTGAATACAACTTAAAAAATCAGGGTCTCAGCAAATTGCCTACTAGTATAACATTCTCTTTAATATAAGTTTATAGGCATCTAAAGGCGAGGATGAAACTTTCAGGATAATATCTTGTTATATAGTATTCTGACGTGGACTATATTTATGATCATTTGGAAGGCCTATTTCAAGTTGAAAAATCCATGCCAATAGAGGGCACCAGATCTGCTCTAATGGTCAAATTAAAATTTCACTAAGATTCAATGTGTGAAAGATTGTTGTCACATTTACTTGTATTACAGTGTTTCAAAGGGATTAATGACCTAACTTTAAATATTTACTGATATGATTTTCCTGATAGAACTGACAGTGACTGGCGTCGCCTATCACACACCATCTTCCTCCAGTCATAGAGGAGGAGGAGCAGTACGGAGAACCTCCTCACCAGACCCCACCTATGCTCCTATCCAGCCATTATCTCCCATCATCCTAGATCATCAGGTCCGTCCTGGAGGAATCCGCTACGACTTCTTCGACCCTCGCGAGGGCTTTGGACTACTGTCTCCACCTCCAGCTCGTCTGGAATACCTCAAGACCAGAAAACAGATGACGGATGAGGAGAGGGTAGAGCATATCCAGAACAAGATGGAGATCGCCAGACAACGCCGAGAGGTAACTAAAGACTATGAATTTCAAACTTATCTAATTGTAGATATTTCATTATGTGTCATTCTCCCAAACTACAAGATGATAACTGTGTTGGTGTCAAGACTATTTGGTATCAACATACGTTTTACATAAAACGTGTGTGTATATTTTTTAACAGAACTTTTGTAAGGTTTTTGGTACAGAACTGATATATTGTATACAATTTTCTAGAGTTATCCATGTAGTCTATTAACATCTAGATGAACACTATCTCACAAGCTGCACTCATCATGAGCAACACCCTACAGTCTTGTTTTAAAAAATATATATACATATTTTTTCTCTTCCATCATTGTCCATTGCGCATAATCTACTGACTACGAACAGTCAAGAAAATTATGTACAATTATCCCCTTTTATACTGATTACTTGTATATCTTGATCCAGCTCATCCAAAACGAGATGGATATCAAACACGCCGAGCAAGAAATGAAGGCCGAAGTGAACAAGGAGCGAGCCAAGGACCTGGAAAACCACAAGTCCGCCATGGCATCAATTAAGCTCCAGGCTAAACATCAAAGATGGGAAGTGAACCAGGGAGAGCAGAAGCTGAACCTGATGGAGAAGACCAAAGAGAGACAACGCAGGCACCTTGCTGTTCAAGAGACCCGTCGCTCTCTTCCCAACTCTCCTTGCAACTCCCCTCTCCCTCCTCCTCTTGATAATTAATCTGTTTTCAAAAACAACCTAACAAACAAGCGCACAATTCATTGAAGTGGTGGGGATAAATTATATTGTTATGAAGATATCATGAAGTATCAAAGATATGCAAACCTGGAAGCTTCATGTCAAATGAAGCAACACATATTAATGAAATTTAAGAATTGTGAAGATGTATCCCCCACCTCTTAAAAGTAGCCAAGTCTTGCCAAAGTACAGAAAAGTTCAGCTAAAGTGGCCAGAAAAATATTTGATATATTATGATTATACTGATAACAAATATTGATCAAACAAATGATCAAATCAAAATGAAATTTATGGTTCAATTGAAACTAATGGAATTTGCAACAAAAAAACTTAGAAATTGCTGAAACAAGACTTGATTTATCAACCACAAAAGTAATTTAAGATTCAATTTAACTTGAGGCTTTTACCAACAACAACAAATCTCCAGAATTCTACTTAGCACCATCATTCAGATAGATGTTTAAACTCTCATCTCAATACTCAATTTCTAGATACTAACCAAAATCTAAACCTAATATTGTCTCTTCACAGATAATCTAACAAAAACCTGGCATAGGCGCTGATCGGGTATGTTTACAGTGGAAAGAAGACATCAAAAGTATCTGGTACTATAAAGCTCAATTGGCATTGAGAAGATTCAGATCTAATAACCAATAGATCTAGATCTAGTCAAACAAGAGGGCGAGGGTAGACTTAACTGTAAAGTTATGCCCAAACTTGCGCAAAGACCACTTTATGACGCATCTGCAACCAACTCCTGGCAGAACTTGCATTTATGTGATAGATCGCATTTGAAACCTCCCAAGGTTCCAAATATTCTTGGTGAATTTTTAAGTTGAAATGGCAGGATATTTTGCTTAGCTTTCAGTTTGAGAAAAGTCCAGACAGCATAAAATCTGGGACCGTGATGAGGTTTACAGTTCACCATGTGGTTAGTACCTTAAAATTACTGTTGAGAGAATAGAAGAGGAAGTAGAGAGTTGAGGAATCTAGATATGGAGAGGCAGGATGGAGAGTGGAAACCAGAGTACAGGAATTCTTTTCTTGACTGAGTCCTGAAAAGGAGTGTAAACCAGATGATAAGGCAAAAGGAGAGGAAAGATTGAAGTAGTAGTAGAGAGGGCTAGAGGTTCCGGGCAGTTTGACTGTACGTCTTCTGGATTGAGTACGTACATTCAAGCTGCCCGGAATGCCAAGCCCTCTTCTTCTACTACTTCAATCCTTCCTTGCCTCTTGCATTATCATCTGGTTTACAATCTTTTTCAGGATTCAGTCAAGAAAAGAATTCCTGTACTCTGGTTTCGACTCTCCATCCTGCCTCTCCATTTCTACTTTCCTCAACTCTCTACTTCCTCTTCTATTCTCTCAACAGTAATTTTAAGGTACTAACCACATGGTGAACTGTAAACTACATCACAGTACTTGGTCTGTGCTGTTAAAAGTATCCTGATTTTCAATGACAAGATGGAAGCTAGAGGGGAAGATTAGGCAATTCAAGTTTTTCCGAGCTGGTAATAGGAAAATGTAGTGAATACCAAGTTTCCATTTGCCAATAATTTCGCAGTAATGATAAGCAAATATGATGAATACCACAGTGTACTTCAGCAAACAATGAGGTTAAGCTCTTTAGTGAGGTATAAATGATTGAACTCTCACTTTACTTCAGTAAAGAAACATGTATCTAACTACTTTTCTTCCCATTCCACTACAGGTTCACAATAAGCAGTATCAAGGGCAACATGACTGAATAAACTACATAAAGATATTTTAGTAACTGATTCGATCCTAAATAATTACATAAACCAAAACAGCTCCCTTCCTATTGATCACCTACCAGGAAACAGTGATTGATGGGTAGACAGAAGATGTAAAGTTACAGATTATTTACACATAATGTGCTGTCATCCTAGGTTTCCAGCGCCGATGTGTCCACACGGTTAGGTCTGATCAAGTTACTTTGGGGCATGTCGGGTCCCTACTCGGGCAAGATTATCAAGGTTAATCTATCATTATTGGTGTCGGTCTACCTTGATCAACATAGCTCTGGTTACCTTCAAAAATATTTTGGACGTGTCCAAAATATTTGAGGAGGGACCCACAGTGCTGTCGATCAAGGTAAACTGATGTCAATCGTGGAAGACTAACCCCAATTATTTTGTCAAGCTGGACCGACCATGCCCTAAAATAGCTAGATAGGGCCTAATCGTGAGGACACATCAGTGATGGGAACCTAGCATTAGATGGTTGATTGACTGGGTGTCCAGGTGGCAATTGTTCTGAGGTGAACTATTCCAGAGAAGCCTTCATCCTCTGGTATTGTTCGAAGAAGTTGGTGTATTTTCTCACCTAAGAGTCAGAAGAGTTTTGGATCAATGTCAGTGTACAACAAGATAACGTCATTCTGGCTCTCAACAGCTCCAGAGCCGGTTGATCGTGATGGCACCTGAACTGCCCAGGGCCGGGAAGATAGTCATGTGAGAGACGGCTATCTACTTCCCTCGGTATCCAGTCCCAGGTGTGAGCAAGCTGGAACTGCAAACCTGCCCTCCTGTTTAGAGTGAGCCTTTCCACTCTCTCCCAGATGACTTTCTTGATGCCTCTTTCGAGCCGTCTTCCTTCCCTGTCAAGAATGTCCGTGTCCTTGTTCCTGAATGAGGGTCCAGTGGTGTCGAGACGAGGGTACACCGTTGACTCGGGAATGGTGATGTAACCAGTGGATTTGCGGTGTTGGTACGTACAAGCTCCCAGTGATTGCAAGTTTCACTGATGTAGAAGTCTTTATACTCGTTCTGCTCACATCCGATACCATGTGCTAGGTTGTGTTTCTTCTCCATCGCAGGCCTGTCCTTGACATGCACTAGCAATGGTTTCAGTGTTTTGTGAGGTTGGTGAGTCGTTGGGATATCAAACTGGCCAAAGGTCCGACTCATTCTCTCTGATAGGCCAGCAATGTAGGAGATAGTGACTAAAGTGACCATAGTGCCTGACTGTCGAGTGTTGAGCACTACAGCAGTTTAACCTCGTAAATGAAGATCGTATCTACATTATTTCCTAAATATACATTATGGTATCCCAAATCTGTGACCCTTCTCCTCCATTGCCAGTAAAATGTAAGTTCCAAATTTTTATGGAATAATCAAAAGATTTGTAATATAACATTTATCAGTTTAAGCTGATAAGCACAAAAGGTAAGTACATGTACAAAAATAAGACTTCTTCTTAATCCAGATCTAGTCCTACTCCTAGCCCTATCGTTAGATCCAATGAACTCTAAACAATATCATGTGTTATATAATCAAACATTCAATGTTTATTTATATAAACACTGAATGTTTCATGCAACAGTTTGAATATTACATTCCACAATGGCATTGTCATAAAACATATTGGTCAAAACGTGTCATGCGAAATGTAATTTTTATGGTGTAAGCAGGGACAGCCATGCAAACTCAGCATACCTAGCCTGGACTTGTGGTAAGTTATTTGAAATGACATAATTTTCTAGATCTAAACTGTCATTTTATCCGATTGTCAATTGTGCTGCAATTAAAAAAAAAAACACGCTGAGCAAACAGACAATGGCCTAGATCTACATATAGCTAGCACATCTCGCAATATCTACTCTGGCGCCTCGTTTTTGGTCACAATCTTATGAAATGCTATGGAAACAGACAATGTCCTACTTTCAATGGGCCTGCACTTTCTGATAAGTTTTTAATAATGTCCTAGCCCCTATATTTAGATCTAGATTATATTCAATTGTCTTAATCTAACGTGAGACTGTGTTCGACTTATTGAGCCGTCGGTGATTCTCATGACTGACTGTAGACCTCTAATAATACTTTAGACAGTAGCAGCCCAAGTTATGAGTCCATTTGCATTCTGCAAATTATTTGGATTATGTGCTATTACATTGTATGTGTTGTTTGTTAGTGCTGAAGTTGTGCCTGCCCACTAGGTCCACACATATCATGTATGTATGTATGTTATGTTGGAGTTAAATTTTCATGTTGGAGATTATCGTTCATGTTTATTTTGGAGTTTATATGTGTTGGAGTTTAGTGCTCATGTTAGATGTTTTAAACTTTGATTTCAATAGGCCTAAATATATATCTTCTTACCACTTGTGTTTGCTTCTCCTATATAGGAGAAGCAAACACAAGTGGTAAGAAGACATAGTCTAGATTGAGAAAGATATTAGATCGAAGATAGCACCTTAAGTTTTCTAGATCTAACCTAAATAGATCTAAATCTAGATGTTTAACAGTTAGATCTAAGTAATACTAGAGTCCAACTAGATCTAGTTGGTAGTTCTCGAATATTGCTTATTCAATTTTTTTTCTTGGTGACAGCTGAATAATTGTCGATTTCGAAGATAAAGCAAATAATCACCTTTGGAGTCAGGTAATGGGACAAATTATATCCATCATAATAATAATCTGAACAGGTGATTGATCTAACCCCGTCTTGTTACCAAAGATAATTCCAACCAACGTCACAAAATTAGGCGAAAATGTGATGAATCCTGACATCACAAACCGAGAATAGTACCCGAGAGCCGTAAATAGTACAAACAAGGTCTTCGCGAACCACGAGTCTCGCCTGATTTCGCTATCAATAAAACACACAATATGACCTTTTGACCCCTATATGACCTTTGACATCATCCTCATCATATTTATACGGGAAGAAGGGGGGCGGGAAGTGAACAAAACTGATGCTATAAAAAAAAAATGGATTAGTAAATTACGCGATGCGTAATATATGTCACGCCGATAATGTAAAATCCCATTATATCACGATCAGTACTATCACAAAGGCAACCAAGAATCGAAATAATCGGGTAAAAAATGGCGAAGAAGTAGCATTTTGTAGCCAATGTAGAATAGGTCAAAGTCAAGGTCAAAGGTCAAAGGGGTCAAAAGTCAAAATTCTGTGAAGAAGTTTTGTAGTCCTACACCTAGTGCTATCACATAACAAACGGAATCGAAATCGGAATGAAAAATGCGCGAAGGAGTAGCATTTTGTAGCCAATTAACAATATAGGTCAAAAATCAAGGTCAAATGGTCAAAGAGTCAAAATTCTGTGAAGAAGTTTGTTGTCCTCACCTATGTGCTATCACATAAAGCAACGGAATCGAAATCGGATGAAATGGGAAGGAGTAGCATTTTGTAGCCATCAATAACAATATAGCAAAATCAAGGTCAAAGGTCAAAGGTCACAAATTCTGTGAAGAAGTATTGTAGCCATCACCTAGTGCTATCACATATAAGCAAGCGGAATTGAAATCAGATGGAAATGAAGGGGAGAGAGTAGCATTGTAGCCACATTAACAAAATCAAAATCATATCAAGGTCAAAGGTCAAAGGGGTCAATTCAAAAGTAATGTGTTGTAGTCTCTCTCCACAGTCTATCATAAACAAACAGAATCAAAATCGATGAAAAATGGCGAAGGAGTAGCATTTTGTAGCCAATTAACAATAATGTCAAAGGTCAAAATTCTGTGAAGAAGAAGTTGTAGCTATTACCTGTGCTATCACATAAAGCAAGCGGAATTGAAATCGGATGAAAATTGTGTGAGGAAGTGAGTAGCATTTTGTAGCCAATGTACAATATAAGTAAAATTGAAAGGTCAAGTCAAATTGTCAAAATTCAAAATTACGCAGTGACGAAGTTTTGTAGTCCTCACCTAGTGCTATCACATAAAGCAAAACGGAGTCGAATACGGATGAAAAATGAACGTAAGGGAGTAGCATTTTGTAGCCAATTAACAATATAGGTAAAAAATAAAGGTCAAAGTCAAAGGTCAAAATTCGGTGAAGAAATTGTTAGCCATCACCTAGTGCTATCACATAAAGCAAACGGAATCGAAATCGGAAGAAAAATGGTGAAGGAGTAGCATTTTGTAGCCAATGTACACATACATATAAAATCAAGTCCAAGTCAAAGGTGTCAAAAGTCAAAATTCTGTGACGAAGTATTGTAGCCCTCACCTAGTGCTATCATATAAAGCAAACGCGATTCGAAATCGGATGAAAAATGGCGAAGGAGTAGCATTTTGTAGGCCAATTAACAATAAAGGTCAAAAAAATGAAGGTCCAAAGGTCAAAGGGGTCAAAAGTCAAAATTCCGTGAAGAAGTTTTGTAGCCCTTACCTAGTGCTATCATATAAAGCAAACAGAATCGAAATCGCTATGCCAAAAACCGGACCGCAACCCAGAGCTAGCATGTTGTGTAAGCCAAAATTACAATAAATTAGCGTCAAGTATATATTCTCAGGGTCTAAGAGGTCAACAACAAGTATAGATTATCTGATGTAACAGAAGTTGGAACGACATCAGCACTGTTTTGAGTGCTATCATATAAAGCAAACAGAATCGAAATCGGATGAAAAATGGCGAAGAAGTAGCAAATTGAAGATTTTGATCACATACGGACGCACGGACGGACGGATGGACGGACGCACGGATGGACGGACGGACGGACACACACACACACATACACACGTACGGAGCCCGTTCTCGTTCGGCGGGGACAATGAGTGAAAGTTAAACAAAAAGTTTAAGAAAAGTCAATCTTTAAGTTGAACTTTTGACCCCTACATGACCTTTGATCTCATCATCCTAATCCACACACCTGTGGTATTACCCAAGAATCATTGTACCAAGTGTGAATACAATTGATGGAGAAATAAAGAAAACTAAAAGTTTAAGAAAAGTCAACCTTTAAGTTGACATTTTAACCCCTATATGACCTTTGATCTCATCATCCTCATCAACACACATGTGGTATTGGGCAAGTCCAAGCTATTTTGCGCGGTAACAAACGGGACATTCAGAGCCAAATATAGGGCTTGCTTGAAAAATCTGAAATGAAATCTCAATCCTTTGGTATATTCCTGAAGGTACTAAGAATGTTCAACAAAAACATAATAAATAGTTGTAATAACTCAATTCATAATTAATTTATGATCATTTATTCGTCGGTAACAAACGGGACCGCAAAAAAATGGTGTTTTCAGATTTTGACTCTGTTCACATATAATTCTGAATTAAAAAAATAGATCTAAATTTGCCGAGTCATATCGTCTAAAACATATAATAAACATTGTAAGGAAATATTTTAACGTTAATACAACCTCGAGTTTTCTGGCAAAGGTCAAGTTTTAAAAACTATGTCAGGTAACACACGGGACAATTATTCCCTGTAATATTTTTTATTAAACAATTGGTGTAGCCAAGGCGTAGCAACATCTTTTGTTAAAAAAATGTCTCTGATAAAACAAAAGAAACATAATACAAAACACAAATGTAAGAAAAACTTATTTTGTTTCATTTCTAAAGGTGGGAGGGTGGGTAATAATAATGTATGATTTACATCAACTCAGTAACTTTTGTGAGACTATTTCTGAGACCTGAATATTTTAAGTCGAAAAATATGGAAAGCTATGTGCTAGGTTCGTGATATTTTCACCAGAGTTAGCCAAGAAATTATAAAAACAGAAAATACTTTCTTTTTGGTTGTACTCCTATGACAAATCTCTTTTTTCAATGGTTGAAAATAGCATTTTTAATGCATTTTATATATTTTTCATGAATATTAATGAGCCTTGTGACATCATATGACCTTGAAATGACTTTTTGACCTCATTTGCATTAAGTTCATTTCATACCCTTTATGGTGATATATGACACATTATGTATACCTTTACAAACCCACTGACACACTTGACACAAAAATGGTCAAAAAGTCGAAAAATCACCATCTCGGGAACAAATAGCGTGGACTTGCCCTATTACCCAATAATCATTTGTACCAAGTGTGAACACAATTGATAGAGAAATAAAGAAAACAAAAAGTTTAGGAAAAGTTGAACTTTAAGTTGACCTTTGACCCCTACATGACCTTTGATTTCATCATCCTCAACACACACATGGTATTACCCAAGAATCATTTGTACCAAGTGTGAACAAAATTGAGGGAAAAATAAAGAAATGAGAGCAAGTTAAACAAAAAATCTAACATTTTTGTAACAGATGGCCTCATATCATTTGACCTTTTGACCCCTAGATGACCTTTCACCCCTTCATCCTTATCAACGCATATTTGGTATTACCCAAGTGTCATTTGTACCAAGTGTGAACACAAATGATGCAGAAATAAAGAAATGAGAGCAAGTTAAACAAAAAACTAAAAACTTTAACATTTTCGTAACAGATGGCCTCATATCATTTGACCTTTTGACCCCTAGATGACCTTTCACCCCTTCATCCTTATCAACACATATTTGGTATTATGCAAGTATCATTTGTACCAAGTGTGAACACAAATGATGCAGAAATAAGGAAATGAGAGCAAGTTAAACAAAAAGCTAAAAACTTTAACATTTTTGCAACAGACCAACAGACTAACAGGAAAAATGATTACTAGGTCTCTGCTGAACTTCGTTCAGGCGAGACAAGAACTATTTACGGCTTGATTGAGTGGCCTATCAAGTGATTGAAGCTGAGAGCAGAGACCCAAAGAATCAAATTTTTTTTTTTCTTCAGAATATTTTAGGTCTAGGCCTAGTTAGAACTAATTTTATCATATTTCCTATCTGTTGCATTTAATACTGATAACGGATATAAACCAAATATAAACGGCTTTCAGAGGTTTTGGTGAAACTGTGGTCCCCTTAGTGACGCAAATTATGCGACCATCTTGCATTCACGTCACTTCGAGTACCATAGCTCCAAGCACCCCTTCTTGCAGCCATATGTTTTTGTTCACTATCACTTCTTCAGCTATCTGAATATCATACTCCTCAGCTTCATTTAAAAAAATCGCTCTATGCAGATAGGAATTGGAAGTGATAGTTTGTCCCATCACCTAAACCAACGATGATTATTTTCTTAATATATGATGCCTTTATTCACAAGAATGGTTGAATCTTCAGCAGCTACTGATACCTTTTTTAATACAAGTTAGTGCATTCATAGAATTGCTCTGTTATTCATGTATTGTGATTGGTCAAAACCCTGTCATATGTCATGTAATTTTTTTTGGTGAAAAATGCTAGTCGTTTATGACAATGCATAAATTATATCCCACACTTGGCATACCTATCCTAAACTTTTGGTGAGTTTTTTTTTCAATAACATATGATACAATTTTACAAAAAGTTTGAAAAATGCCTAGATCTACACTCTACTAGCATGTATCACGATTACAGCCTGCCTATTTTTCTTCTGATTGTCAATTGTGTCACTCATCAAACAAACAATGGCCTAGGTCTACCTACCAAACAGTCTCTGGGCCTGCACATTCTGTTAAATTATAAATAAAGTATTAGGCCCAAGATCTAGAGCTAACATTTGAATGTGTTTGACTAACTGAAGCTGAGCCGTCAACAATTTTCACAACCAAGCCAGACGGCCTTATTTATTAACATAATTTTCTAGATCTAGTAGACTGTCATTGCTTTGATTTTCAATTGTGTCTCCATTTCATAAAACACTTGCCCTAGCGATTACATTTAAAAGCTATGATCTTTAGCTACTCGTGTGTGGAGCAGACCTATCTAAAAATATCTCACGTTGTAAGTTACAATATACTGCATTCACACTAATTCACAATGTGAGATGTGTTATCTGTATAATCGAACGTGATCGATATCTGTAACCCTATATACACTTAGAATCTATTATAATCTCGCTATCAGACTGTTGAATAATCCAGTCATCTGATTGGTCAAAAGTAGGGTCATGTATTTGACCATGCCTCCAAAACAACAAACTAGGTTCTTTACCAAGGACAAAGGGCACAATTAACAGTTAAGATGCCCATTGCCCCCTGGCAATGGGCACAGTTCAATATTGGTGAGATCCCTATTTGTTTATGTGCAAAAATTTGCTTTGAGCAATGATTGCAGAAACCATAATTTGCAGCGTGATTTGTTTGATAATTTCAGACAGCTGGCATGTTCAACACGCGTATGCGCAGCCCACAAACATAATTTTGTTGCGAATTATTGATAGAACGGATCCCTAACTTCTAGATCAGGGCCTAACCCCATGTCTTTTCCGATGTATCATCAATTTTTGTTCTAAAAAGGCAATTGGGGCATGATGTCAGAGCCTAATCATCCTTGATTTCGATTTAATTAATGGACTCGCCATACAATAAGAATACTATTCTGCAGTTAACTGTATTAAAGTAGAATACCTTGTCCTTGAAATTTTTCAAGATCTAGATCATGATGATAGTTTTAACTCATCACAGAACTAGTACTAGCATAGTAGACAAACTTATTGTCTAGTTCTGAGTAATGCGGCGGTCACAACTCGCCGTACCATCGACGTGCAACTCCCTACGATGGATTTCGTAGAAAATTCGTGCAGCGGAGGTACCTCGAAGGTACAATGCACGCACGACGTGCAGGAAGTTTTTACAATACCCTTACTATAGAAACGCAGGAATCGCAGAAGTTAACCAGGACCTGTGCGTGCATTGCACATGCATCGCAGGCTACGTCGATGGCACGTGCCCCGTAGCCTACGACGAGTTGTGACCGCCGCATTAGACTACGTATTGCAGAAGTTTTTGTGATTTTTTTTTTACATTAGGCCTTTACAGCCAACTGTGCTACATGTAGCTTTGCATGGATCGAGTGAGTGTCACGTGGAATGTAAGGCCTGCTTAGATCTAGCCTAGAAATAGTTAGGTGTAAACTAGACAAACCCTGTACTTTATTTTTAAATATCCATGTTTTTCTATATATAAACGATATATTGACTGCTTTTATTTTCAGGACAGTCGTTTTGTGTTCTTCTTACAGCCTTGGGTCATGGCAGATTCTGTTGGCCCCCTCGATTCCTAGAAACGACAGTGCCACTCAAAGCAGTCAATATATTTATAAAATAGAATTTCCTTCAGGGCCATGCCCTTCGGTAAAATAAGGTCTAGATCTACATTGTATTTCATTCAGTAGCTGTGATAGATTCAACCATTCTTGGCTCAAGGCCCGTATAATTGTACAGTGGAAATTTGTTATAAAGAGGTCTGATATGGCAAGGTTATTCAGCTGGTATCAGCTCTTTGTAATTTGTTTATTATTTTACCCTCGTGTAGAGAGAGTCCTGATATGAAAAGGTAATTCCCCTTGTCCCAAGGACCTTGCTATAATGAGTTTTCACTGTATATTAAATGCCCTATTAAATCGTTTAATGATTCAATGAAAATCAAAACTTACATTTCACTGGCAATGGAGAGGAGGGGCTCACATATTTGGAATACCATAATGTATAACTTAAGAAATTAAATAGATAGGGCTCTTCATTGGCGAAGTTGAACTGCCCTAGCGCTCCACACTTGACCAGTCAAGCATTATGGCCATTTTGGTCACTATCCCCTATGTTGCTGACTTATCAGAGAGAGTCAGTTGCACATTTGGGCGGATTGATATTTCAACTACTCACTAACCACACAGAACACCAAGACCACTACTAGTGCACGTCGAGGACAGGCCTGCGATGGAGAAGAAGCACATCCTAGTGCATGGTATCGGGTGTGAACAGAACGAGTGTAAAGACTTCTACATCGGTGGAGCTTGACAGTCACTGAGAGTTGTATGGACCAACACTGCGAATCCACTGTTTACACTACCATCCCCGAGTCAGCGGTGTACTCTCATCTCAACGCCATTGGACACTCGTTCAAGAATGAAGATGCAGGCACTCTTGACAGGGAAGGAAGGCGGTTCGAAAGAGGCATCAAGGAAGTCATCAGGGAGAGGGTGGAAAGGCTCACTCTGAACAAGAGGGCAGGTTTGCGGTTCCAGCTTGCTCACACCTGGGACTGGATACCGAGAGAAGTAGACAGCTGTCTCTCACATGACTATCTTCCGGGCCTTGAGCAATTCAAGTGCCGTCATGGTCAGCCGGCTCTGGAGCTGTTGAGAGCCAGAATGGCATTATCTCTTTGCACTGACATTGATCCAACGCTCCTCTGACTCTTAGGTGAGGAAGTACACCAACTTCTTCGAACAGTTCCAGAGGATAAGAGCTTCTCTAGAACAGTTCACCTCAGGACAACTGCCACCTGGACACCCAGACAATCAACCATCTAACCTAGGATGGTTACATATCTTCTAATAATTTGTAACTTTACATCTCCTGCCTTCCCATCAACCACCATTGCCAGGTGGATGATTATTAGAAAGGGAGCTGTTTTTTATTAGCCAACAACCCATGCTCTACAAAGCTCAAAGAGACATTATGGCCCATATTCTAAACTGAAGACTGAGTTTGTATAAGTTGAACTTTGTGCGGTGATAATGTGCGATCCTTTTGTCTGATGCTTAGACAAAAGGATCGCACAATATCACAACACAAACTTCAACTCATACGAACTCAGTCTTCAGTTCAGAATACGGGCCATTATCATAACCATCAATAACGAAATTTCTAAAGTGCAGCATCGTGCACACTCCAGTAAATAAATATAAATAAATCTTCACCATGCATAAAACAATAAAAAGAGTAAGCTTTAGCATGCTAAATCCATGCTGATAACCATCTCATTTTAGCCTTTTCTAAGAAGCTGCAGCTCAGAATACCATCCTCTGAGCAAGAACTTGCTAGTCATCAACTCACTGGTTAAAATACCATTATCAGAGCAAGAATGTGCTAGTCACTGACTTGCTGCTCAGAATACCATCCTCAGAGCAAGAATGTGCCAGTCACTGACTCACTGCTCAGAATACCATCCTCAGAGCAAGAATGTGCTATTCATTGACTCACTGCTCAGAATAACATCCTCAGAGCAAGAATGTGCCAGTCACTGACTCACTGCTCAGAATAACATCCTCAGAGCAAGAATGTGCTTGTCACCAACTCACTGCTCAGAATAACATCCTCAGAGCAAGAATGTGCTTGTCATCGACTCACTGCTCAGAATACCATCCTCAGAGCAAGAATGTGCCAGTCACTGACTCACTGCTCAGAATACCATCCTCAGAGCAAGAATGTGCTAGTCACTGACTCCCTGCTCAAAATACCATCTTCAGAGCAAAAATGTGCTCGTCACTGACTCACTGCTCAGAATACCATCCTCAGAGCAAGAATGTGCTAGTCACTGACTTGTTGCTCAAAATACCATCTTGAGAGCAAGAACTTGCTACTCTGATGAGGTTTATGGTTCACCACATGGTTAGTCCTAAAAAGGACCATTAAGAGAGTAGAAGAGGTGGTGGAGTGTTGAAGAAAGTGGAAATGGAGAGGTGGGATGGCGAGAGGAAACTAGAGTAGAAGAATTCTTTTCTTGATTGATATGAAAAAGACTGTAAACCAGATTCGAATGAGAGAGGTGGGAAGGCTTGTAGTTTTAGTAGAGAGGGCTCGACATTCAGGGCATCTTGACTGTCCATCTTCAGTCAAGCTGCTCGGAACGTTGAGCCCTTTCTTATATTACTACAAGCCTTCCTCGCCTGTCACTTTCTAATCTAGTTTATAGTCCCTTTCATGACTCAATCAAGAAATGAATACCTCTGCTCTAGTTTCTACTCTCTATCTTGCCTGTCCATTTGTACCTTCCTCTACTCTCCATTTCCTCCTCCAGTTTCTCAACAGTCATTTCCAGGACAAACCACATGGTAAACTATGAACCTCATCACAGCATTTAAACCAACCATGCAAACCTTAGTGAATGTGAAGTAGAATGGAAGAAAAGTAGTGAGATACATGTTTCTCCACTGAAGTAAAGTGAGACTTTGATTATTTTTACCTCACTAAAGAGTTTAACCTCTTTGTTTGCTGAAGTATATTTTGGTGTTCATTATGTTTGCTTGTTGTTACTGCGAAATTATCAGCAAACGGAAACCTGTTGTTCATTACATTTTCCTATTATCAGCTTTAAAAAGCTTAAATTGCTCAATCTTGTCCTCGAGCTTCCATCTCGTCATTGAATATCTCAATTGATATAGCAGGAACCACAACTCTTCTAGTCAGAGTTGGTTGTACCGATTCATTGCTCAGAATACCATCCTCGGAGCAAGAATGTGCTAGTCACCGACTCTCTACTCGGAATACCATCCTCAGAGCATGCTTTTGCCATTCACTGAATTACTGCTCAGAATACCATCCTCAGAGCAAGAATGTGCTTGTCACTGACTCACTGCTCAGAATACCATCCTCAGAGCAAGAATGTGCTAGTCACTGACTCACTGCTCAGAATACCATCCTCAGAGCAAGAATGTGCTTGTCACTGACTAACTGCTCAGAATACCATCCTCAGAGCAAGAATGTGCTTGCACTGACTAACTGCTCAGAATACCATCCTCAGTCAGAGAAATTATTTGCCACTCACTAACAAACTGCTCAGAATACCATGCTAAGAGCAAGAATGTGCTTGTCACCGACTTGCTGCTCAAAATACCATCTTGAGAACACGAATGTGCTCGTCACCGACTCACTGCTCAGAATAACATCCTCAGAGCAAGAATGTGCTAGTCACCAACTCACTGCTCAGAATAACATGCTTAGAGCAAGAATGTGCCAGCTAGTGAATCACTGCTCAGGATACCATCCTCAGAGCAAAAACTGGCCCGGTGAAAACCATCTTCTTCACTCAAGAGAATGATGCCTCTAACATCTTAGTAACTAGCTTCCTCAGTGTAGACCATCTTACACATCTACAGACTTTACATCGCTCTATAGAATACTTCGTTCCAATGTAAACATACCCACAAAGCACATTCCTTTAAAATCAATAGAGCAAGCATTTGCTTGAACATTTCTTCACTTTTCAACTATTTGAATGATGGTGCAAATAAAATATATAACAACTATATCAATCTTGATTTTCATTACTGGTTTAAAATTGTTATGATTACCTGCTAACTTATACTGTTATGATCATGAACTTAAAGTTTGAATATTACAAATAAAAGCCTATTAAAATCAAGTTCTTTTGTTTTGTTGTATTATTACAGTCAAAGTACATGTATGAGAAATTCATGAAATATCTTAAATTAAATAAACATTTGTTTTCATTCTTGAACTATTTTTTTCTTAAATCATTATTGTTATTTGTAATTGCACTCAAGAAATTCCTATATATACCAGTAACCCACTCCTATTATAACAAGCCTGGATACAGCAGGAGTTTGTTATAATGAGGCAATTTTCCTGCTTTGTAGTCTTATGTTGTCAGGGTCTTCAGAATAACAAGATTTTAGTATAATGAGGTAATTGGCATAGGTTTACACATCTTGTTATAATGGAAATGGACTGTAACTCCTCTAAACATAGTTTTAGTCCATGGATTTTGTTTATCCGCTGATCATCCAGTTGGAAAAGGTTTTGTTCAATACGAGTTCTTACTGGTCCAATCCCCAAGCTGTACTTGGTATAGATCTGGGAAACTTTATACTGAATGTACAAATTTCCTAGCTTTTCAGAACTACAGAGCACATTACATAATATGATAAAGCATACATGTAGTTAAAACCCTGAATATAGGTGGGTTATAGTTTTTGTAGCAAAAAGCTATTTTAAAAAAAGCTTGTAACTGATCAAATATAGTCTGACATTGTCCACAATGTATATGAAGGGATATGTGTTGGATCGAATGCCGTTTCATTTATGATTTCTGGTGAATTTAGTGTAGATGTCCAAAAGGAATGTACCAGTAGTTATAACAGCTTGCAAACCGAACGGTCAACTCAGTGTTGGTTCCTTCACGCAAATGGAATGGTATGTTTCATCCACTCACAAGAATTTCAATTAGTTATATGTTCTAGCTACAAAAATATGTAGACATTCTTTCAGGAGCCCAGTCGTACTAGCTTGCATGTTTTTAAAATGGGCTTTTTATGTAATATCCCTCTTATGAAGATATTTTCATTGTACAA
The DNA here is from genome assembly GCA_940671915.1 of Paracentrotus lividus. NCBI lineage: Eukaryota > Metazoa > Echinodermata > Echinoidea > Camarodonta > Echinidae > Paracentrotus > Paracentrotus lividus. The sequence continues at coordinate 7,451,442 of CALNVZ010000174.1, forward strand.
TACTTCTTATTATCTGGCAAATGAATCAAAATTGTGAATGATAAAGATTTTATACCTCCTAAAACTATAGCCAACTTTTAACTATCTCTGATAATGCATTAGCAAGAAAAGTTTGTTCTGTTGAATAGACTTTATGAAATTATATTTATCTTCATTAATATATTATGAAAGAATAGCACTAGAAATGAATATCAACATAAAACCTCTCTTTTCAATAAAAGTTACTCTTTTAATTCCAGAATCACATTTACAAAATTATGAGAAACTGATCGTAAAGAAAACTTTAATCTTATCAAACCAATTGATAATAATTTTGGGATGAGTTTGTCCTTTTTGGGCTTGTGTCAATTGCAACTATCCATCCAGAAACCTAATAAGAATGTCTTATAAACGGCAGGTACCAAAATTGAATGCTCATGTCAAGTATGTAAAAGGTCGTGTGGTATGAACTCGCCACCCAAATAGGGTGGTGCTGTTACGCTTTTTGCTATTTTTCAGCATTAATTTGTCAGTATTTTCCAAAGTAAGACAGTTTATGTAACAAATTTGATCTCTTTCTGAAGCTATGTTACTGTGCTAGCTCCCTGTGAAGTTTCATTGTTCTAGGTAACATTCTGGTGGAGTTACAATGGTTTAAAGTTGGGACAGTAGGGGTGGTGCTGGAAGCGGCGCCGCTTGCGGCGGCGCCGCCTGTACAAAGTCAATGGGAAATTTTGCATTTTGTGGTTGATTTTGGGAAAACTTGAATTTCTCTGCCAAATTTTGGCTTATGACTGTGAATGTGGTACCAAACTGAAGCTTATAAACTGCTTTATACCATGAAACCACTGACCAATAGGTTTGATGTTACAATAGTACCCAGGAAGACTCAACAATCATTATTTGACCTAAAAAGGCAATGCCTCCTGTACAAAGTCATTGGGAATTAGAGATATTGTAGTACCATTGGGAAAACTGCAATATCTCTGCCAAATTTTAGCCTTTGATTGTGAATTTAGCACCAAATTGAAGCTTTTAAACTGCTTCATACTATCATATCACTTTAACAATATGTTTGATGGTGCAACAATACTTGGCAGGACCCAACCCCCTCATGAATTTAAAAAAAGCTATATTTTCAGGGCTAAATTTCAGATTGTTATATTTTTCATTCTAAAATTGTAAACCATAATGAATTATACCTGGTTTGAAAGGTCTTATTATTCTCTACCAGAATATGATAATATTATTAATATTTGGGTGATTATAGATCACTTGACGATAAAAACAATGAAAAATAAAAAAAATCTAAATTTCCTGAATTTTTTCCTAATAACTTTTTTATCTTGCATCTGGTTTAATTTTTCAATGCAGATTTAGATTCCTTGAGGAATTTACTTTCAGAAAATGTATAGTTTTTATATATTATGGTGTATACTTTTCGAGATACAGGTCTTTGAAGTGAAAAAGTGCCATATGTAGTGAAATTGGCATGTAACCCAAAAGGCGGCGAACTTATAACACACGGCCAAAAATGTATCTTTAAAAAATTGGAATTTGCAAAAGGACCTGTCTCTTGAGTGCTTACATGCAGATATTCTAATTAAGAATTTTGAAGATATTTTATCTTAGATGTGTGTTTTCATATGCCTAATATTCAAGGCCTAGGTAGGTTAATGGCAACAACCATTGCCTGTCTTAAATAACCAATCTAAAATACATTTATTAACACACATTATTAAAAGTTTTCATGAAGTCATAAAAATGATATCAATAATAAGATGTTTGTGACATAAATAAAACATGATTAAATACTTCAATTTTAAAATATAAGTAAAATAATGTTCTCTGAGATTGATAAAAATCGAAACAATCATGCATTTTACGGATTCAAAAAAGATCACGACTTTTTTATTTGTTTGAATAGACACTGGATTTCATGAAAATACAAAAAAAAAGTGCAGCAATAGACCTCGTAATCATAGTCATATCTGCAAAGAGTCAAAGTTATATAAATAACTGATTCTCCTTACATTGAATGACCCTCATTTGATAATTTGAGACCTCGTTCTAGCTGGAATACTGACCTCTTTCACATAGCTTGAGAACAAGATGCCTGTTACAGATAAACAAGCCATCAATTCTTCTCTTATACATGGCACGAAAGAATGCATATGAAGTCAGCCGCCAGACTTCATGAATACCTCAACATCAATTCTGGAATGGAGTCATTTTGAGACTTGTTTTGCCTCGATGATGTGCTATCTGCTTTCTCCAACAAATGCTTGGGTACTCGTCAAATTTCCAATGACTTTACCCCAATCTCCATATTAATCTGAGTCTGATGTCTTTTTCATTGTCTGTGTTGTTCAATGCTACTACATCCATGGCTCACATACTTTTCCGTAGAGTTCATATTGTATCAGTCTGAATCTGATGATAAACCACTATCTGCATCTTCAGAGTTTGTGTTTTCATCATCACTATCCTCCTCATCCTCCTTGTCCCAGTCTTTCATCCCCGCCCCAAGCATGAAGTCATCGCGTAAGACTCCCCATGATGGTTGCTCTCCAGAAGATGATTTCTGATTGGACAATCAAACAAGATGAAAGATTTAGGAAATGATATTTGATAAATGATCTAGTCGTGAAGCCATGCTACACACAAACATGTCTCCTTCATTTTTTTTATATTATAAAAATGAACAGTGGAATATTATTTTTTTTAAAGAAGAATAAAAAGATGAATGACACTGCAATGCACAGTTAATAACTTCTGTTCCGCTGCTTTGTACCAACCTAGTAACCAAATTTTATCGAACATACTAAATATGAAAAGATACCAGAGGGATTATTAAAAGAGGAAGTGCCAAGTGTCACAGTGAAAGTTAGCATTCATTTGACAATCTTTCTCTCATTCTTTCTCTTCTCAGGTTCCCCCAATGTAAGAACAAAACTCCCTCATTTCTCCTTGAAATTTTCCTGATGATTTTCAAAGTTCCAGGACAGCTATTTCGTCCCATTTCAACTTACTCTGATGCATCACGGCAATGAATGTGGAGATCAACACCGAGATTAACAACTATCCTGATTTTTTGCTGCCTGGAAATAAAAGTTTCTTCCACATTTTCTGATTTTCAGGTAGAGTGGGAACCCCTAGAAATCTCGTGATCTGTTTGTTTTACCTTTGTTTCTGTAATGCTTGCTTTCGCCTTTGCAGGGTCCACATTTGATGGTGCTGGTGTACCTTTCAACATATCTAAGAAGTTGCCCTTTGTCAGAGAAGCCTCAACTTTAGCCCTCTTCCGCTGCGAGCCTCCTACTTCTTTCATCTTGTCCTCTCGGGTCTTCTGTTGCTTTTTCACAGCATTGAACAGCTGTACAACTCCTCTGTTCATAATATAATAAGAAGCAAGAGATAATAATCAGGAGTTTAATCAGTTTACTGAAAGTACATCAAAACACAGGTCAATTCTGTTACACTATACTTGTCCTACAAATTAGTGGAAAGATTCAGATTTTATGACTAAGTAAATAACTGGATTTCACTGAATCCCAATAAATAAGACAGTATTCTCTGCATTTTCAATCATATACTGATTACAGTGAAGAAAATTCTTCAAAATCAAACATTCTTCAAGAAACTACTGTTGCAGACAATTTTTGTAAGTAAACAAAACAAATCACAACACTTGCATAAATGTAAAGTTAAAGTAGAAACTTACTTTGTAGCTATTCTTTGGAGGGATCTTTCAAATTCCCTTTCTGTAACTTTAGGCATCACCTTGGCCATATTCTCCCACTTCTTCCTGCTTTGTTTCTGAAAGAGAATGTTGGATCAAACTTAGTAAAATATACCATTATAACATAATTTTGAGAAAAAAAAAGTATTTTTGGCCATGCGTTTTAAGTTGGGCCCTTAAAAAGGTGGAGTTGTGACATCTGCTCCTAAAATATGATGTTGTTTATAGATTTACTCAACAACTATATAACCCTTATTGCTGGTTATGGTCTTAAATTAAAGCTCTGATGTAGGACAACAAAATACTTGTATGAAAACATGAAAAAAAATTCATCATTTTGTGTTAATTAACTGGTAATAAACAAATATCTGGGGTGGAGGAGGAGCCGCGCAGCAAATTTGGCAAATGTGCTGTAATGAGTTAATTCAAGTTCACAGAAGAGTGTTTTTGGATTGAAATGAATACACCCTGCTGAAATAATCAATTTAGCTTGATTTTGATAGTTTATTATATTAGTCCAGGAATTTTAATTATCTTGATTACAGTAATTGGCCATGCTTCTTGAGATTGTCCTACAAAAAGGTTTAGTTTTCACAACTACTCCTCAAAAGTGATTTTGTTTATATTTGCTCAATCATTGTCAATGAATAATTAATAAATTGATTTTAAGTGCATTTCTGTACTCCTCAGATATTCAGCTTGAAGAAAATGTATACTTTTATGGGGTAAATATAGATTTTGAAAAAGTTAGAGCCACTTTCAGTGAAATGCGCGCGATTAGCACAAATTTTGAGTGTGTCACACAACATGGGCCCAACTTTAAACGCATGGCCTTTTACAGATTTATACACATTTTGTATGGCCATGCGTTTTGAGGTGGGCCTATCTCCGTTTAATACATGATATGTTTTCAAAGAAATCGTACCATTTTTATTTTATATTATTCTTATATTTGACACCCTATACCCATAAAAGTATACATATTCTGAAAGAGAATAGTCTGAAGAATTCAAAAAATCATTCTGAAAAGGGATAGGGTTAAGTCATAAGAAGTTACAGACCAAAATATGTGGAAAAAAGGTAGGAAAAAAGTACTTCCAGAAAAATCTTGGCAGAGAAAAAACTAAGAACCTTACAAGAATATGACATGTATATTTGAACTCTTCAAAGTCGGACCTTTCTAACAATATATAACTTGTTAGGGGTTAGTTGTGGTAAAATAATTTTGCGCAATCATCTTTCCAGCGAAAATTTCAGGTCGGAAAATTTGGGGAAATATGTGTTATGATGTTTATTTACCCCCAAAATATAACTCGGTCTTGCCTTGCAACCTTTTGAAGTTACACTAGTAACTTGTAAATACTTAAAACTTCAATGAAATATATTTACAGTTCTTATTGTTGATACAAATGATGCAATCTGGCTTATAGCAAGAGATTTGACTTTTCTTGGTTCAAAGACATGTGAACAGGTATATACATGTGTATCTCTGAGAGTTACACATATGAGGTTATACCATTAATTAGCTTAATTAAGTAACTATTAATGAATGTAAATTTGACCCACTATTAATTCTCATAAATTACAATCCAATCGAACTGTTTCATGTTATGTTCAATGATATTTATAACTCATTTGTCTAACTGAGAAATAGAAATTTATGTTCCCCTCCGTCATCTACTGTACAAATATGGTTACTTGGAGTTTAATTAATCATTAATTACTCATAAATTGACCACAGGTATTTTCTTTACCCGTTTAGATTAATTCCCTTCAAACTAATACCCAATTTACCCATATAGCATCCATATTTAAAGGTTGACGTCAATTTTAAATTTAAAGTACCATCTTACTCATTTAGATAAATTAATTAATTAGCTTAATTAGCTTAATTAGGTATCCTTAAGTTCAGATTTGATCCATTTTTACTCATAAATGGATGATATTCCAATCAAACTGTTTAATGTTTAGGTAATATGAAGGTAAAAGCTTAATTTGTTAAAGAATAGAAATTTATGCTCCTCCTCCTCATGCTCCTCCTCCTCCTCCTCTTCCTCCACCGTGCAAAAATGGCTACTCAGAGTTAATTAAACGCTAATTACTCATAAACTAATGAACCATTTGCATTTCTGTTACTTTTAAGTAATTGTCAGATTAATTCCCTACAACTTGATACCAAGCATACCCATATAGCACATGTATTTAGCATTTCATATCATTATTTATTTGTGTGCTTGTCGCACACATGTAATGACACCACCTATATGCGGGCCCACTATAAAACGCATGGCCTAATAAAAACTCCAGTTTCCTTTATCCCCCCGCTCTAAACTTTGGAGAAAAAAAACATCAATTTTTAAACAGATTCCTTTATATTTAAAGGTTTTTTGAAATACAGATATAAACAAACTTTTCATAATTTTTCACTGTAAGATAGGCAGGGAATCGCTAGATTCAATACAATGAATTCTAAGTTTTACTGAGCACTGCTTTTAAAGAGTTTGTGGGAAAACAAAATCTCTGTGGGTGGTCTCAGGCAGGTGCATCATGATTTGATGGACTATTGATAACAAGCTAGCATAATCCAGCCGTTACCTCCTTTGCCCAAGCATGCTTGGTTGACAATAAGGAAATCTCCGAACTGACCATTGATGGGACAGCGGCGAAACATCAACAGCGGCAACTCTGTGACTTTTAAGTTTATAAATTGTCACTTACACTTATGCATGGTCAATTCATAATTGACCTTGCACTGGGAAGTACCTTATTGCAGCAGTTTACTACCAATGGAAAGTCAA
>CALNVZ010000174.1:7457985-7500999 GCA_940671915.1 Paracentrotus lividus
ACTATTTCTAGAGACTCCTTGAATATAATTTAACAGATCGTCGCGGAAAAATATAGAGATAAACCGCTATGGTGCTAGGTTCCTGATATTTCGCATCTACCCAGGAGTTAGCCACCAAGAAACTCGGCATTATAAAAAACAGGAGAAACAACTTCTTGAATTTAGGTTGTGCATCTCCTATGAAACAAATCTGCCTTTATTCTAAGATCGCGTTGTGATTGGAAAATAGCATTTTTTAATAGCATTATACTATTTTCGATGAATATTAATGAGCCCTTTGACATCATTCTATGACCTTTGAAATGCACTTTTCTGACCTCATTTGCACATTAAGTTCATTTAACCCCTTTAATGGCGTATAACTATGACACATTATGTATACCTTTACCAACCTCATGACACCACTTGACACAAAAATGCGGACACAATCAAAAAGTCAAGAAAAAAAAAAAAAAATCACAATACTCTACCGCGGGAACAAATAGCGCAGAAATGGACTTGCCACCTACAATGCTACAGATCAACAATCAATGACCAAGTGTGAACAGCAATTGATTATGAGAAATAAACGAAAACCAAAAAGAAGCTTACAAAAGAAGTTAACTTTAAAGTTGACCTTTGGGACCACCTACATGACCTTGATTTCATCATCGCTCCAACACACACATGTATACCCAAGAATCAATTGATACCAAGTCCGTGAACAAATTGCAGGAAAAATAAATAAAATGCAGCAGCAAAGTTAACAAAAAATCTAACATTTTTCTTTCATGTAACAGATTGGCCTCAATCATTTTGACCTTTTGACCCCAGATGACCTTTCACCCCTCATCCTTATCACGCATATTTGGTATTACCCAATGCATTGTTGTACCAAGTGTGAACACAAATGATGCAGAAATTAAAGGAAATGAGAGCAACGCGAACAACACTAAAAAACGAAACACACCAGCACACCACAACCACAAACACCGATAAAACCCACACACAACCCACATCGAAAGCACGTTAGCCATGAAGTATCCTGAAGTGGTTAAAACAAAAAACTAAAAAACCTCTTAACATCTTCTTTTCGTAACAGATGGCTCATATCGATTGCACGCTTTGACCCTCCTCATAGATGACACTTTCCACCCCTTCATCCCTTACATCACACAATATTTAGTATTATGCAAGTATCATTTGTACATCCACAGTCACCTTAGTGAAACCACAAATAGAATGCACGAAATAAGGAACATTGAGCAGCAAGCTATTTTAAACAAATAAAAGCTCAAAAAACTTTAACATTTTCTGCAACCAGACCAATCATGACTAACAGGAAAAATATGAATTACTAGGTGCTCTGCTCGAACTGCCGTTCAGGCGCGAGACAACAGACAATACTATTTACGCTTATTGAGTCCTACAAGTGATGAAGCTGAGAGCAGAAGACCCAAAGAATGCAAACTTTTTTTTTTTCTTCAAGAATATTTAGGTCTAGGCCCTAGTTAGAAACTAATTTTAATCCATATTTTCCATATCTTGTTGCCATTTCAATACTTGATAACGATATTTAAACCAAAGTATAAAACGGCCTTTCAGAAGGTTTTGCGCCAAACTGTGCGCTCCCCTTACTGACGCAAATTAGCGCGAACCATCTTGCATTCCACGTCACTTCGAAGTGAAACCAATAAGGCTTTTTTCCCCCCAAGCACCCCTTCTTGCCAAGCCATTGTTCTTGTTCATATCACTTCTTCAGCTATCTGAATATACATACCCCTCAGCCTTCATTTTAAAAAAAATCGCTCATGCAGATTAGGAATTGGAAGTGATAGTTTGTCCCATCAACAACTAAACCCAACCGATGCATTATTTTCCTTAATATATGATCGCCTTTTATTCACAAGACATGGTTGAATCTCAGCCAGCTACTGATACCCTTTTTTATACAAGTTATGTGCATTTCATACGAATTGCTACTGTGTATTCAATGTATTGTGATTGGTCCAAAACCCTGTCACTATGTCATGTAACATTCTTTTATTCTTTGTGCTGGAAAAATGCTTCAGGGTCGTTTACATGACAATGCATAAATTATATCCCACACTGGCATACACTATCCTAAACTTTTGCGTGAGTTTTCTTTTTCAATAAACCAGTATGATACAAATTTACAAAACAGCTTTGAAAAACTGCTAGATCTACACTGTTCTACTAGCACTTGGTATCACGATACAGCTCACCTGGCCATATCTTTTATCTTCTGTACTGCTCAATTGTGTACAACCTCACTCAAACAAACAATGGCCTAGGTCTACCTACAGTCAACAGTTCTCTGCCGGCCTTGCCACATTCTAGTAAATTATGAATAAATCATAGTATTAGGGCCCAAGATCTGAGAGCTAACAATTATTGAATGTGTTTGACTAACTGAAGCTGAAGCCGTCAACAATTTCACAACCAAGCCCAGACCGGCACTTATATGATTAACATAATTTCTTCTAGATCTCAGTTAGACTTTCATTGCTATTGAATTTTCAACTTGTGTCTGCCATGCATAAAAACACTTGCACCTAGCGATTACATGTACTACAAGCTATGTATCTTTAAGCTACTCGTGTGTGGAGCAGAACCTATCTACAAAATCATCTCACGTTGTAAAGTTCACAATATACTGCATTCACACTAATCACAATGGAAGATGTGAGATGGTTTATCTGTATTAATCGAACTTGATCGATATCTGATAACCCTATATACACTTAGAATCTCATTATAATCTCCGCTATCAAGACTGTTTGAATTAATCCAGTCATCTGATTGGTCCAAAAGCTAGCGTTCATGTTATCCTTGACCATGCCTCCAAAACAACCAAACTAGTTCTTTACCAAACGGACAAACGGGCCACTAATTAACAGTAGATCTCCATTGCCCCCTGCAATGCGCAACCAGTTCAACTATTGGTGACGATCCCTATTTGTTTATGTGCAAAAATTTGCTTGATGCAATGATTGCATAGAAACCCATAATTGTGCCCAGCGGTGATTTGTTTGATAATTTCAGACCTAGGCTGGCATGTTCAAACACGCGACAGATGCAGCAGCCCCACAACAACATTGAATTTTGTTGTGCGAATTTATTGACCTAGAACACGGATCCCTAAACTTCTAGATCAGGGCGCCATAACCCCATGTCATTTTCCGACTGTAATCATTCCAATTTTTTGTTCAATACAAGGCCAATTGGGCATATGTCAGAGGCCTAATCATCCCTTGATTTCGATTTAATTTAATGGGACCATCGCCATACAATAAGAATACTATTCTGGCAGTAACTTATTAAATCAGAATTACACTCTGTCTGGAAATTTTTCCAGATCTAGATCATCATCATAGAGTTTTAAACTCATCAACAAGAAACTAGTACTAGCCCCCAATAGTATGACAAACTTCATGCGTCTAGTTCCTGTAAGTAATGGCGGCGGGCGTCACACAACTCGCACGTACGCATCGACCGTTGCAACTCCCTACGATGACTTCGTAGAGAAACTTTCGGCTGCAGCGGAGGCTACCTCGAATGGTACAATGCACGCCACGACTGATGCCACGGAATTTTCTTCCACAAATACCCCACTATAGACACGCAGGAAATCGCAGCGAAGTTAACCTAGGAAACTGTGCCGTGCACTTGCACATCGCATCGCAAGGCTTACGTCGAATAGCGCACAGTGCCCCTAAGCCTTTACGACGAATTTGTGACCGCCGCAGTACTAGACTACGTATTGCTAGAATTTTTGTGATTTTTTTTTTACATTAGGGCCTTTACAGCCTCCAACTGTGCTACATGGTAAGCTTTGCCATGGATCGAGGCGATAGTGTCACGTTGGAATGTAAAGGCACAATGCTTTAGAATCCCGTAGCCACGACAATAGTTAGGTATAAAACTAGACCAAACCCTGTACTTTATTCTATAAATATCCCATTGTTTCATATATATAAAATCGACTATATGACTGCTACCTTATTTTCAAAGTACAACAGCTCTTAATGACTTGATGTTCTTTAACCAAGCCCCTGGGTATGCACAGAGCCTAGATCTCTGTCTTGCCCCCGTCCGATTCCTAGAAACGACATGTGCCATCACACAAGCACGTCAATATGACTTATTAAAATAGAAGTTTCCTTCAAGGCCATGCCCTCGCGCTAATAAGGTCAGACTCCTACATGTATTTCCATTCTCCAGTAGCTGTGATCAAGCATTCACCACACCATTCTTGCTCGAACGGAGCCCGTAAATATGTGCACAGATGGAAAATTTCTATATAAAAAGAGGTCTATACTGGCAAGGTTATTCAGCTGGTACTTCAGCTCTTTGTAATTTGGTATACCCTATTTTACCCTCGTGTAGAGAGAGTACCTGCATTAGGTTGAAAAGCGAATTCCCCTTTGTCCAAGGATCCTTGCTATAATGAGTTTTTCACACTGTCATAATATTAAACATTGCCCATTATTAAAATCTCTTACATCTGATTCACATTGAAAATCAAAACTCTAACATTTCACTCGGCGAATCGGAGAGTCGAGGGAGCTACATTACTTCTGGTAAATGACACTATAATGTATAACTCTATAGAAATTAAATAGATAGGCTGCTTCATTGGCGAAGTTGAACCTGCAACCTAGCGCTCCACACACTTTGACAGTTCAAGCATTTATGAGCCCAATTATTGGTCAACCTACATCCCCTACTCGCTGCTGACTTAATCAGCAGAGAAGTCAGTGTGCACCAATCTTGGAGCCCGGCCATGCCACACTATTTCAACTACTCTCACTAACACACACAGCGAACCACCCAAGTACCACTACTAGGCACGTTCCTGAGGGACAGCGCCTCTCGATGTGCAGAAGAAGCACATCCTAGTGATCCGGTACATCGCCAGTGGCTGATGAGACAGAAACGACTGTGTAAAGACTTCACATCATCCGAGTGTACGACCGCTTTGACAAGTCACTTGAAGAGTTAGTATGCGACCAACACTACGCCGGAATCCGACCTGTTACACTACCATCCCCGACGTCCAGACCGGTAGACTGTACTTCCTCATCTCAACGCCATTTGGACAACTTACGTTCCAAGACCAATGAAGATGCAGGCCATCTTGCACCAGGAAGGAACGGCGCGTTCGAAAGAGGCATTCAAGGAAGTCATCAGGAGGAGCGGGAGATAGGAAACAGGCTCACCTCTGAAACAAAGAGGGCAGCGTTTGCGGTTCCCCAGCTTCTGCTCAGCACCTGTGACTGCTTGATACCAGACAGAGACAGTAGCACAGCTGTCTCCACGCATGACTTATACTTCACGGGCCTTGAGGACAATTTCAAGTGCCTCAGTGCGTCCAGCCGCGGCTCTGCCGACAGCTTTGAGAGTCCAGTCAATGCCATTATCCTCTCTCTCGCTTCACTGACATTGATCCAACGCTCCTCTGACTCTTAGGCTGAGACAGTACACACCTAACACTTCTAACTACCATCGAAACAGTTCCACAGAGGGATAAGAGCTCTTCTCTGAGACACAGTTCACCTCAGGGACTAACTGCCACCACAGCTGCGACACTCCAGACAATTCAACCATTCCTAAACCTAGGCATGTACAATATCTCATAACTAATTGTAAACTTTACCATCTCCTGACCTTCCCCATCAACCACCATTGCCAGCGTGGAAATACATGATTCGATATTAGAAAAGGAGCTGTTTTTATTAGCCAAACAACCCCATGCTCTACAAAGCTCCAAAGAAGACTTATGCCCATATTCTAAACTGAAGACTGAAGTTTGTTATAGTTAGACACTTTTAGTGCGTGAAGTAAAGTGTGCGATCCTTTTGCTTCTGATGCTTAGAACAAAGGAATCGCCACCAATATCACAAACCACAAAACTTCAACTCATACGAACTCAGTCCTTCAGTCTTCAGCAATACGGCGCCATTATCCATACACCATCAATAACGAAATTTCTAACCACTGAGTTGCACCACAGCCATGCAGTGCCCACACTCCAGTAAAATAAATATAAATAAATCTTCTCAACCATGCTAATCTTAAAACAATAAAAAGAGTAAGCTTGCTTAGCATGCTAAATCGCATAGCTGATAAACCACTCTCATTTTAAGCCTTTTCTAAGAAGCTGTCAGCTCAAGGAATACACCAGATCTCCTGAGGCAAGAAATTGCTAGTCATTCAACTCACTGGTTAAAAAATACATTCCATTCAGAGACCATAACAAGAATGTGCTTAGTCACTGGATCTTAGCTTGCCTCAGAAATACCAGTCCTCCAGCGAGCTACCAAGCAATCGTGTGCCAGTCACTGAACTACACCTGCTCCAGAACTACCATCCTCAGTACAAGCCAAGAACGACACATGTGCTTCATCTCACTTCGACTCACTGACATCACGAGATGCACAAAAAATACACATCCTACCAGAGCACTTAATACTATCGTAGCACAATCAGCTTGACTCCAGCTCTGCTCGCAGTACCTAACCATCCATCCAGGAGCTAACGTAATGCTGCCCTTTCTCACCAATAACTCACTGCCTCAGGACCAACCCAAACATTCTTCATCCAGAGCTCGAAGCGACAGTGTGCTCATAACGCATCCGCACCCTCACCTGCTCAGCGGAGCCACCATGACACCCACAATTCTCAGAGCCAAACGAACTCGACCAACCGCCGTAGGTGTTCACCGTGACTCACTAACGTTCACCTCAACCCAATCACCCAATTGCCCTTCCAAAAGATCCATGATATGTGCTCAGTCCTGACTCCACTGCTCAAAAAAATTACCATTCTTCAAGAGCAAACAATTGCTCCCGTCACTGACTCACGTGCCTCAGAATAAACCATCCTCAAGCAAGAATGTGCTAGTCACTGACTTGTGCTCAAAATACCATCTTAGAGTAGCAAGAACTTGCCTACTCTGAGTAGGTTTTATGTATTTCACCACACATTGTTAGTCCTAAAAGAAGGACCATTAAGAGTAAGTCTTCTAGAAGAGTGGTGGCAGGTGTTGAAGAAAGTGCGCGGAAATGCGGAGAGGTCGGCCGAACAAAGATCGCCGCCGCAGAGGAAACTAGATATGCAAGCAACTTCTTGTTTCTTGCAATTGATACTTGAAACAAGACTGATAAACCAGATCATCTCGAAGAGAGACGTGGGATAGCTGCTAGTATTTTAGTAGAGAGGGCTCGAGCAATATCAGCTGGCACTACTTAGACCTGTCCATCTTCAGTCAAAGCGCACTGATCGCCGAACGTTATGAGCCCTTTCATTCTATATTACTTACAAAGCCTTCCTGAACCTGTCACTTACTCTAATCTGTTTATAGCCTAGTTCTATGACTCAATCAAGGCAAAACATGGAACATACCCCTCTATGCTCTAGTTCTACTCTCATCCTTCCCGCCGTCCATTCTATGTACCTTCCAATCTATCTCTTCCATTTCCTCCCTACAGTTTCTCAACAGTCAATTTCCAGGACAAACCCACACATGGTCAAACTATGAACCTCATCACAGCATTTAAAACCAACCATGAGCAAACCTTAGTGAATGTGAAGTAGCAATGGAAAGACACATAGTACGTTGAGATACATGTTTTCTCCACTGAAGTAACAGTGATGACTTTGATAGTTTATACCTCACTAAAGTGACAGCTTTTAACCTCTTTGCTGGTGCTGCACATATATTCTTAGAGTGTTCATTATGATTTTGCTTGCTTGTTACTTGCGAAATTACATCAGCAAAGCGCGAAACTGCCTTGTTCATTACATTTCCTATTATCAGCTTTAGAAAAGACATAAATTGCTCCAATCAATCTTTCCCTCGAAGCATTCCATCTCGTCATTAATATCTCAATTTGATATAGCAAGGAACCCACAACTCTTCTCTACTCAGAGTTGCGTATGTACCGATTCGCATTGCTCAAGAATACCATCCTTCGGAGGGCCAAAGAATGTGCTAGTCACCGACTCACTACTCGGCGAAAATCAACCACTCCTCAGAGCACTGCTCTTTGCCATTCACTAGTATTACCTGCTCAGTCAATACCATCCTCAGAGCAAGAATGTGCTTTGTCACTGACTCACGCTCAGAATACCATCCTCAGAGCAAGAATGTAGCTAGTTCAACTGACTCAGCTGCTCAGAATACCATACCTCACGAGCCCTAGAATGTGGCTTGTCACTGGACTAAACATCCCCTGCACTCAGCAATACCATCTCCTCAGAGCAAGATGCTATGCGCTATGCACTGACTAAAGCTTGCTCACAATACCACTATCCTCCAGTGTTCAGAAAATTATTTACCACTCTACTATACAAACTGCATCAGAATACTATCATGCTTAACGAGCAATAAAAGAATTGTGCTTAGTCACCGACATTTGGCCTGCTCAAAATACCCATCTTGAGCGAACACGACAAATGTTGCTCGATCCACCGAACTCTAACTGCTCAGGACATAACATCCTCAGACGCAAGAAGTGTGACTATCACCAACTCACTGCTACCCAGCAATAACCATGCTTAGAGCCAAGAGAAATGTGCCCACGCTAGTGAATCCACTGCCCACCTCCAGGATACGCAATCACCTGCAGAGCACAAAAAACCTTGGCCCGCGTGAAAAACCATCTTCTTTCACTCAAGACGAATGATCTGCCTCTAACATCTTTACTAACCTAGCACTCCCTCCAGTGCGCCACATCAGACTTCAATCTCTTACACATCCTACAGACCTTACATCGCCTCTATAAATACTATCTGTATTCTTCCAATGGAAACAATACCCACCACAAGCCATTCCTTTAAAATCCAATAGAGCAAGCAATTTTGCTTGAAACATTTCGCTTCACTTTCAAAACTATTTGACACTGATTGGTGCAAAATAAAATTAATATAAACAACTATACATCAAGATCTTGATTTTCGCATTACTGGTTTAAAAATTAAGGTTATGCATTCACCCTGCTAACTCACTATACTGTTAATGATCTCATGAACTTAAGTTTGAATACTTTACAAATAAAAGCCTATTACAAAATCATAGTTATCTTTTGTTTTGTTGTATATTATTACCAGATCAAACGTAGTACGAATGTATGAGAAAATTCATGCAGTAAATATCTTAAACATATAAAATAGAACACTTGCTGTTTTCATTCTTGAACTATTTTTTCTCGAAATCAATTATTGATATTTGTATATATGCCACTCCCAAGAAATTCCATATACGGCTATCTAACCAGTACACCCACTTCCATATCTATAACAAGCCTGGATCACCATGCCAGGAGTTTGTTATAATGAGTGGCAATTTTCCTCTGCTTTCGACATCTTATGTTAGGTCAAGAGTCTTCTAGGACATAAAACCACAGCAATTTTTAGTTATAATGAGTAACACTTGCGTCATACAGAGTACAATAGCAACATTCATATGTATATAACGCGAAATTGGTGAGACCTGTACACATCCGCATCTAAACAATAGTTTTAGTCCATGCGATTTTGTTTAATCCGGAACTCGATCATCCAGTTGGAAAAGTTTGATTCAATAACGAGTTTCTCCTACTCTGTCCAATCCCCCAAAGCATGTACGTGTAATAGATCTGGGAACACTTTATATGAATCGCTACAAAATTTCTAGCCTTTTCAGAACTACAGAGCCAATTACATAAATATGAATAAAGCATACATGAGTTAAAAAACCCTGAATCACCATAGCTGCGTTATAGTTTTTCCTGTAGTCAAAAAGCTATTTTTAAAAAGCTGTACACTGATCAAATATAGTCTCGACAATTCTGTCTCCCAACCTTATGTTATATGAAAGGATATGTGTTGGAATCGTAATAGCCGTTTCAATCTTATGATTTCTGCTGTGACACTTTTAGTTGTAGATGTCCAAAAGGGAACTGTACCAAGTAAGTGTATAAACAGCTTGCAATATTAACCGCGAACAACACAGCTCCAGGCATTCAACCTTCTGACAGATGTGTTCCTCTTCACGCACAATGGATACCACTGTGGTATGTTTCATCTTCCAATAATCTCACAAGAGTATCTCTACATATTACGTTATATTCAAGATACAAACAAATATGTAGACTATTCTTTCAGCCAGCCCCGAGATCCTACATAGCTTGCATGTTATTAATAACACACATATGCCGCACTTTTATCACATCTATCCTCTTATATATTAACGAATACTTATCTTCACTTACTCTGTAAACGAACAAACTAACTTATATCCTATCATAAATCTCTGTGCGTGGCAAATCGAATTACCGAGAACAATAGTCGTAAATATCATGACTACATAACAGACACACACGTGCGTGACTATACTGCTGCACTAGAAAACCTATCTAAGTGCCAACTATTCATATACATCCACACATCTCTACCTGACATCTCCAACATCCGCTTAGCATACGAACAAGTTGTTTCTGCTTGAATGAAGACTTTATTGAAATTTTATAGACTTTATCTTCATCTAGAATATATTATGAAAGCATTACTAGCACTAGGAAATAGAATATCAATCATTAACATAACCGTCTCTCTTTTCAATAAATAGTTACTCTTTTAATTTGCCAGAATCACGATTTCACAAAATTAATATGAGACTGAATTGTAAAGAAATCTTAATCTATCCAATACCAAATGATAATAATTTGGCGCCATAGTTTAGTCCTTTTGGGCTATAGGTGCTCAAATATGCACACTATCACATCAGATAACTAAGATATGTCATTATATAATCGGCATAGGGTACCAAATTGAAATGCTTCATGTCAAGTATGTAAAAAGGTGTCGTTGTCATTAACTCGCACACCCATATAATGGGCGTTGTGTGCTTGTTATACGCTTTTGTTGCACTATTCCATTCAAGCACTTAATTTTGTCTAGTCATTTCCAACAAGCTAAGACAGTTTATGTAACAATTTTTATCTCTTTTCTGTAAGCTATGTTACTGTGCTAGCTCCCATGTGAAGTGTCAGTTGTTCTACATGAGAACATTCTGGTAGCAGAGTTTACTATATTGGTTTAAATGTTGGAGCAGTAGGTCGGGTGGTGCCATGAGCCGCCGCTTGACGGACTGGCGCACCGCCTGTACAAAGTCAAATGGTAATTTTGCATTTTCGTGGTTAATTTATTGGAAAACTATGAAATTGTCGTCTGCACAATTTATGCCTTATGATCTAAGTGAATGATTCGTGTAACCAATATTAATACTGAAGCTTATAAAACTGCTCTATACCATTGCATAACTCATCTGATCCAATAGGTGTTGATGGTTACTAGATAGTACCACAGTGAAGACTCAACATCTTATTTGAACCTAACAAAGGCAATTGCCTCCGTATGCTACAAAGTCATGGAGTAGAGAGATATTGTTAGTAGACCATTGCGGAACAACTGCAATATCTGTCTGCATATTCTATAGCCTTTGATTGTGAATTTAGCACACAATTAGATCAGACTTTATAATACCTGCTTCATACTATTCAATATCACCTATTAAGCAATGACTGTTTTGATGTGGCAACAATACCTTGACATGACAGGATCCAACCCTCACTCATGAACATATTAAAAAAACTATAATTTTCAGGGAGGCACTATTATGCAGATTGTTATATATTCATAATCTTATTCTAAAATTGTAAACCATAATATAATATATCTTATACCATGGATATTGAAAGGTCTGTATTATTCTCTATCCGAGAAATATCATAATATTATATAAATATTTTCGGGTGATTATAGATCACTTGACGATATAAACAACATGAAAAAATAAAAAAAATCTCAAATTTCCTGAAATTTTTCCTAATAACTTTTTTATTCTTGTGCATCTTGTTTATAAGTTTTTTCTGCAGATTCTTAGTTCTTGTATGAGAATTTACTTTCAGATGTAAAATGTTATATTTTTGAATATATCTTTAATTATGGTAGTATACTTTTCCAAGAATACAGGATACTTTGAATGTGAACAAAGTGCCAAATTAATGTGGTATGTGAACGATTGGCTACTAGATACCAAAAGGTCGGCGAACTATATAACGGACGACGCTCAAAATGATATCTTAAAAAATGGATATTTGCAAAAGGACCCTGTCTCTGAGTAGCTTAACATCTAGATATCTCCTAATTAGAATTTGACATATTTATACTTAGATGTGTGCTTTCTATGGTCATAATGATTCAAGGCCCTTAGTAGGACTTAATGCACACAACCATTGACATGTATCTTAAATTAACCAATCTAAACAACATTATTACACCACAAAATGGTATTCTTAAACAATCTTTCCGGATGGTATAGTTCATTATAAAAGTTCATGAGTCATCAAAATGAACATATTTACATAGAGATGTTATGAGTAACATAAATAACAAAACATGATTAAGAAATACTTCAATATTAATAATTATTATATAGATTAGTAATATAATGTTACATCTGAGAATGTGATAAGAAATCGAAAACCAATCATGCATTTTACGGCAGTTAAAAAAGATTCAACGACTTTTTTAATTTGTTTGAATAGAACACTATGATTTCATGAAAAATATCAAAAAATAAGTGCAGCAATAGACCTCGTAAATCATAGTCATAATCTGCCAAAGAGTCAAAGTTATATAAATAACTGATTCTCTTACATTGAATGACCCTCATTTGATAATTTGAGACCTCGTTCTAGCTGGAAATACTGGACCTCATTTCATCATAGCTTGAGAACAAGATGCCTGTTACAGATAAACAAGCCATCATTCTTCTTCTTATACATGGCACAAAGGAATGCATTATGAAGTCAGCCGCCAGACTTCATGAATACCTCCACATTCTAATTCTGGAATGGAGTCATTTTGAGACTTGTTTGCCTCGATGATGCTTATCTGCTTTCTCCACAAATGCTTGGGTACTCGTCAATTTCCAATGACTTACCCCAATCTCCATATTAATCTGAGTCTGATGTCTTTTTCATTGTTTCTGTGTTGTTCATATCTACTACATCTCATGCTCACATACTTTTCCGTAGAGTTCATATTGTATCAGTCTGATCTGATGATAAACCACTATCTGCATCTTCAGAGTTTTGTTTTCATCATCACTATCCTCCTCATCCTTCCTTGTCCCAGTCTTTCATCCCGCCAAGCATTGAAGTCATCGCGTAGATCCCCATGATGGTGCCTCCAGAAGATGATTCGATTGGACAATAAACAAATGAAAGATTAGGAAATGAATATTGATAAATGATCTATCGTGAAGTCCATGCTACGCACAAACATGTCTCCTTCATTTTTTTATAATATTTAAAAATGAACAGTGGAATATTATTTTTTTAAAGAAGAATAAAAAGATGAATGACACTGAGCAATGCACAGTTAATAACTTCTGTTCCGCTGCTTTGTACCAAACCTAGTAACCAAATTGTTATCGAACATACTAAATATGAAAAGAATACCAGAGGGATTATTAAAGAGGAAGTGCAAGTGTCTACAGTGAAAGTTAGCATTCATTTGACAATATCTTTCTTCTCATTACTTTCTCTCTTCAACGTTCCCCCAATGTAAGAACAAAACTCCCTCATTTTCTCCTTGAAATTTTTCCTGATGATTTTCAAAGTTCCAGGACAGCTATTTCGTCCCATTTCAACTTACTCTGATGCATCACCGGCAATGAATGTGGAGATCAACACCGAGAATTAACAACTATCCTGATTTTTTGCTGCCTGGAAATAAAAGTTCTTCCACATTTTCTGATTTTCAGGTAGAGTGGGAACCCCTTAGAAATCTCGCTGATCTGTTTGTATTTACCTTTGTCTTTCTGTAATGCCTTTGCTTTCGCCTTTGCAGGGTCCACATCTTGATGGTGCTGGATGTAACCTTTCACATATCTAAAGAAGTTGCCCTTTGTCAGAGAGCCTCAACTTTAGCCCTCTTCCGCTGCGAGCCTCTCTAACTTCTTTCATCTTGTCCTCTTCGGTCTTCTGTTGCTTTTTCACAGCATTGAACAGCTGTACAACTCCTCTGTTTCATAAATATTATAAGAAGCAAGAGATAATAATCAGGAAAGTTTAATCAGTTTACTGACGAGTACATCAAAACAAGGTCAATTCTGTTACACTATACTTGTCCTACAAATTAGTGGAAAGATTCAGATTTTATGACTAAGTAATTAACTGGATTCACTGAATCCCACATAAATAAGACAGTATTCTCTGCATTTTCAATATCATATACTGATTACAGTGAAGAAAATTCTTCAAAATCAAACACATTCTTCAAGAAACTACTGTTGCAGACAATTTTTGTAAGTAAACAAAACAAAATACAACCACTTGCATAAATGTAAAGTTAAAGTAGAAACTTACTCTGTAGCTATTCTTTGCGAGGAGGATCTTCAAATTCCCTTTCTGTAACTTTAGCATCACCTTGGCCATATTCTCCCACTTCTTCCTGCTTTGTTTCTGAAAGAAGAATGTTGGATCAAACTAGCTAAAATATACATCTATAACAAATATTGAGAGAAAAAAAGTATTTTTGGCCATGCGTTTTAAGTTGGCCCTCTAAAAAGGTGGAGTTGTTGACATCTGCTCCTAAAATAGATGTGTTTATGATTTACTCAAACAACTATATAACCCTTATTGCTGGTTATGGTCTTAAATTAAAGCTCTGATGTAGGACAACAAAATACTTGTATGAAAACATGAAAAAAAATTCATCATTTTGTGTTAATTAACTGGTAATGTAAACAAATATCTGGGTGGAGAGGAAGCCGCGCAGCAAATTTGGCATAATGTGCTGTGATGAGTTAATTCAAGTTCAACAGAGAAAGTGTTTTTGGATTGAAATGAAGTACTACCCTGCTGAAATAATCAATTTAGCTTGAATTTTGATAGTTATATATATATTAGTCCGGAATTTTAATTATCTTGATTACAGTAATTGGCCATGCTATCTTGAGATGTCTTCTCACAAAAGGGTTTAGTATTTCAACAACTACTCCTCAAAGTGATTTGTTTATATTTGCTCAATCATTGTCAATGAATAATTAAAAATTGATTTTAAGTGCATTTCTGTACTCCTCAGATATTTCAGCTTGAAGAAAATGTATACTTTATGGAGGTAAATATAGATTTTTGAAAAAAGTAGAGCCACTTTCAGTGAAATGCGCCGCGATTAGCACAAATTTTGATGTGTGTCACACAACATGGGCCAACTTTAAACGCATGGCCCTTTTACACAGATTTATACACATTTTGTATGGCCATAGCGTTTTGAGGTGGCCTATCTCCGTTATACATGATATGTTTCAATAGAAATCGTACCAATTTTTATTATATTATTTCTTATATTTGACACCCTATACCAAAAAGTATACATCATTCTGAAAGAGAATAAGTCTGAAGAATTCAAAAAAATCATTCTGAAAGGGATAGGGTATAAGTCATAAGAAGTTACAGACCACAAATATGTGGAAGAAAGGTAGGAAAAAGTACTTCCAGAAAAATCTTGGCAGAAAAAACTAAGAACCTTACAAGAATATGACATGTATATTTGAAACTCTTCAAAGTCGGACCTTTCTAACAATAATAACTTGTTAGGGTTAGTTTGTGTAAAATAATTTTGCGCAATCATCTTTCCAGCGAAAATTTCAGGTCGAAAATTTGGGAAATATGTGTTAGATGTTTATTTACCCCCAAAATATAAACTCGGTCTTGCCTTGCAACCTTTTGAAGTTACAACTAGAACTTGTAAAGTACTTAAAACTTCAATGAAATATATTACAGTTCTTATTGTTGATACAAATGATCAGTATCTGGCTTATAGCAAGAGATTATGACTTTTCTTGGTTCAAAGATCATAGTGAACAGGTATATTACATGTGTATCTCTGAGAGTTACACATATGAGGTTATACCATTAAATTAGCTTAATTAAGTACTATTAATAGAATGTAAATTTGACCACTATTAATTCTCATAAATTACATCAATCGAACTGTTTCATGTTATGTTCAATGATATTTATAACTCATTTGTCTAATGAGAAATAGAAATTTATGTTCCCCCTCCGTCATCTACTGTACAAATATGGTTACTTGGAGTTTAATTAATCATTAATACCTCATAAATTGACACAGGTATTTTCTCTTTACCCGTTTAGTATTAATTCCCTTTCAAAACTAATACCCAATTTACCACTATAGCATCCATATTTATAAAGGTTGACGTCAATTTTAAAATTTAAAGTACCATCTACTCATTTAGATAAAATAATTAATTAGTCTAATTAGCTCTTAATTAGGTATCCTTAAGTTCAGATTTGATCCATTTTTACTCATAAAGATGATATTCCAATCTAACTGAGTTTAATGTTTAGTAATATGAAGGTAAAAGACTTAATATTGTTAAAGAATAGAAATTTATGCTCCTCCTCCTCATCTCCTCCTTCCTCCTCCTCTCTTCCTCCACCGTGCAAAAAAACTGGCTACTCAGAGTTAATTAAACCTAATTACTACATAAACTAATGAACCATTTGCTATTTCTGTTACTTTTAAAGTAATTGTCAGCATAAATTCCCTACAACTGATACCAAGCATACCCAATATAGCACAATGTCACTTTAGCAATTTCATATCATTTATTTTATTTGTGTGTCTTGTCGCACTACATGTTAAAATGACACCACCATATATGCGGGCCCACTATAAAACGCATGGCCTAATAAAAACTCCAGTTTCCTTTATCCCCCCACTCTAAACCTTCTTGGAGCAAAAAAAAAACATCAATTTTTAAAACAGATTCCTTATTATATTTTAAAGGGTTTTTTTGAAAGATACAGATTATAAATCAAACTTTTCAATAATTTTTCATCTGTAAGATAGGCAGGGAATCGCTAGATTCTAATACAAATGAATTCTAAGTTTTTAACTGAGCACTTGCTTTAAAGAGTTGTGGGAAACAAAATCTCTGTGGGTGGTCTCACGGCAGGTGCATCATGATTTGATGGACTATTGATAACAAGCTAGCATAATCCAGCGTTACCTCTCTTTGCCCAAGCATGCTTGTGATTGACAATAAGGAAATTCCGAATGACCATTGATGGGACAGCGGCGAACATCAACAGCGGCACTCTGTGACTTTTAAGTTTATAAAATTGTCACTTACACCTTATGCATGGTCAATTCATAATTGACCTGCACTGGGAAGTACCTTATTGCAGCAGTTTACTACCATGGAAAGTCAATGCAGAAAAAGTGTCTTGAGCACCTCCAGCCCAAGTCAAGGTGCATATCAAAAAGGGTCTAAAAATTCCCTAAAAAAATTAAAAATATCTAATTGAAGAATTATATTGCAATTGGGACTATAGATTATCTTAATTTATTTTGAGGTAGGTTTAAAGCTGGTTTCGCTAATTATTATTGAGAAGTTTCCTGCAACCAAGAGGGCGACAGACAGCCATTTTTCAGTACTGAACTGATGTTTGGTTTGCAGCTGTATGTGATAAATTGTATGCTTTTACTAAAAGGTTGTTATCCTAAATTTCCAGTATACAATAAAGCACTCTTGCTCTCTTTTATCAGCGGAGCAGCTACAAAATTATTTACCACCACATTTCCCTAAAGGCTTTGCACCCCTGAAAGTGATGTAGTTCAGTACAAGGATCAGAGGAAATCTACGATGTCCAGCTGCTGCGACAGTGGGGACTCGCCCCCAGACCCACTCAAAAAACCCGTTTGGGACATTTATTTACCCATCTTCCCCATGGAACAAATTTTGTCAGTGGAAGTAGTATGAATGTACATTGCAAAAATATATTAGCTGACAAAAATAGTGGGGAAGTGCAGAACTGACAGCTTCAAAGACCCCCTCCCCATACTGCGCACTCGTCGGAGGCGAGCGATGTGCTCCGTGTATAAATGTGGCATGATAGCTCTGTTTATAAAACATCGGTAATACTCTGTTATTGTTTTTTATAATTCATTTTATACTTATTGTATGCTAGATTATTGATGACTTGCCTATATATTGGTTTGATCCCTTTTAATTGTATTTATTTGTTTATTTTAAGGGGGAAATCCCATTAACTGAGGTCTTAAATTCATCAGCCGATTGAAAATAATAGGAAGTTAATTAATTTTGTTAAAATACAATAGTCTTGCAATGCAATGAATGTCTGGAAATATTAAACTCGAGATGCCAGGAATATGTGGATATAGACTAGGCATATAGGCCCTATTCGTATACAGATCAAAGCTTTACTAGACCCCCCCCCCCCACCCGCTCACACATCTTTGAAGAAGAACGAAAATTCATAATATAATAACGCAATCAAATGCAGCTCACTTGATATGTGCAATTTATTTGTTACTTTACATATTATGATACAGTATATCGTACGAGGAAAGGAATGAGAAGATCAATGACAAAATATGATCAAAAGGAATTGGAGTGTGTGTAAGACAGAAAGAGATATAAAAATAATATAATATTTTATGCATTTAATAATGATGTAATGAAGAAAATGAATAATCTTTGATTAGTTCCAAATACTTACTTCATATATTTTATTATGCCATTTTATTATTTCATGAGTCACTTTCTTGGAAAGCATGTAGGAGTGGAGGAGGGAGGGCAACCAAATGGGGGTGTTTTGTGACAATTCTGATGCTTTTATATTATTCAGATGACTAATAATTTTTTTAAAGATCATTATTCTTTCATTGTATTTCTTTTCCCTCTTACTAAACCCCTTATCTTTCCTGTCCGCTTTCTCTCATATCTTTGTTCGTGATTTCCTTATTCACAAAGTCATCTTCGTACGGAAGGACTCATACACTCAGTATCTTCTCATCAAACGATGTAATATGAAACATGAAATCAAAGTCTGGAATTTCTGATACACTGTTAATTACTTTTTCTCCTCTTTTGTTAAATAATGGAATTACATGACTGTACTTTGTAGAAAAAAAAAATAAATGAAAAATATACATGGTCAATGTGGCTATGATATTGCATTTCCCCTGAATTAAAGATTAAAAAAAGTAATGTTCCATTGATAAATTTGATATCACTTTTCACATTTGAAAACTATCTTGATAATTTTTTGTAGACAGTTGCACACTAATTGAGTATCAAACAGTGGAGTTGGATGCAAAAAAAAAAAAAAAAATTGTACTGTACTACTAAAGTTTACATTCTAACATGACAATGATATTCTTGTTGGAATAATTATAACACGATACTGCTAATAACACAAGATATTAAAACACCATAAATCCCTTCTAAATAATTATGTAAGGGGCTTACTTTCAATCCTGGATTTGTCCCTTTTTGATCCATATATAAGAAATAAGAAATTAAGCCGATTGGCTAATATACATAATACAACACATAGTGAAAACATTGCAGTGACGGACCAGGCACAGGTACATAATATCTTATTGAAAACCACTCAGTTTCTGTATATATTCAACTACGCCCCTATCATTCAATATTTTCTGACTGCGCCCTACCCTGATCTGTATACTAACAGATCAGTGCCCTCCCCTAATTTCCTAACCCGGATCCGTAGTTATCTGTATTTCAATTGTGTAAAAATAAATATAAATAAATAGCACATCGAGCTACACGCGAGTAATGTAATATGAACATTAGCATTATTAAAATAAATTTGATTAACACATTACGCAGAGCCTTGTTTGGAGCTAAATGATTATATTACGCAGTTACATAATTATGTTGTATTACGACTTATATTTCTTGAAAGAAATGAACGTAAGGCCAAAGGGTGCAGGCGATTGGGGGGGGGAGGGGGGGGTCTGGCAATGTCGTTTGATCTGCAAGATAGCCAATAGGCCTAGATTTATCCATCTTACTAGAAATTAAATGTGTATTGAAACTTCTTTGGCTCGAAAAGATTTTTGTATGTAATAAAAAAAAAAAAAAGTGGAGTTGCACAGTCCTATTTCTTTATTACCCACTTCTTCAAGATCTTCTGCTTATCGAAAAAACTTCCCTTAAAAATAAATAAAATAACATTAGAATGATTCAAACTATTGAACGGCAAGTCACCTATAATCTACTTACAATAAAGTCTAATATATGAATCAATCAGCATGAGAACCAAGAGGATTGTATGTGTTTTATATATACCATGTATAAACAGAGATAACATGCACACCGTTATACGTGCTGGCATACTGACCCGACGCATCGCAGTATGGGGATGGGGGTCTTTGAAGCTGTCAGTTCTGCACTTCCCCCACTAATTTTTTGTTCAGCTTAATATATTTTTGCAATGATACATTCATTTATCTACTTCCCACTGACAAAAATTTTGGTCACATGGGGAGATGGGGTAAAATAAAGTCCCAAACGGGTTTTTGAGTGGGTCTGGGGGCGAGTCCCCCGCTGTGGCTCCAGCTGACATCGATTTCACTAGTCACTGTTACTAATGTACATCACTTCCAGGGGTCAAAACTTTTTAGGGAAAATGGGTGTATAATAAATTGTGTAGCTGGCTCCCTGGACTATTTGGATAATATTGTGTTTTACTTTATAATACCTCTTTTAACCTTTCCATAATTCCAGTTCTTCTCTTCCTTCCTGTTGCTTTGGTCCATAGCTTTAGACTTGGCCAAAGGACAGCTGGCTGAACCTTCCTCTGGAGCTGCTTTCCTGAGGATGCTTGCCATAGCATCAGCCCATCCTCCTCCTGGCATATCTTCTTCCTCTCCTTCCTCTTCATCATCCTCATCAGTTCCCACTTCCTCATCATCCTCCTCCTCTTCATCATCTCCATCTTCATCTGTTCCATCATCATCTTCTATAATCTCATCCTTAGTTGATTGCTTCCTTGGTGTGTTTTTAATCTTTCTTTTTGAGATGGTTCCTATATGGGAAAGAAAAAAACAAATCAGTTTTAATAAACAAATGACCATATTAACTTAAGCTTAAGCTTTAGTTTAAGTTTTTACATCCAAGTCAATCCAAGCATTAAGTTTATTTTATTATTATTTGTTATTTGTTGGTTTTTTTTCCAAGTAGTCTAAGTAAGACTTACGTAATAATAGCTTAAAGGGACGTATAATTGATAAAACATGGGGAAATCACCTTATCTCAGATGAAATAATGACATGGCATGCAGAGCCCGAGGTGTGTTGCGTAATCTTCAGCGACAACGCGTCTGGAGTTAATCCTTCAAGGCTAGACTAACTAACCAGAATTCCGAAATTAATCTAACCTACGTTTTGTTTTTGAAATGAAGCATTATACAAGTCCTCTCTTTGAATTTATACAAAGAGACCCGTTGAGAGTCTAGTATAAACTAAGGATTGTTGAGGAAACGAGAACCCAAAGCTATTGACGCTACGATTGTCTTTGACTGACTTAATTCGGTCAACTTCGTCATGTTCGTGCAGTCCAAATGTTACTCTCCACTAGTCCGTCCCATGCGTAAGCCTCACTGTCGATTGTGTACGAGTCAATGGAGCTCAAGAAAAACGCACATTTTCCGAGTTTCAGGCGCCTTTAATACTTTGTCACACGATTAGCACAGCACAGCCAATTATGAATTGACCATGCATAGATCTAAGTGTAAGTGGCACAGCCACAGCTCAGCCTCAGCTCAAGGCCCAGTTTCTCGAAACCTAGTAATTGTCATTGAAATAAGTCAAGACTTTTCCAAGTTCACGGACATTCTATTGAAATGCGTGTTAATTCTACAACATGTGTCGGGTTGTCAAAGAACTTAGACTTATAACGGCCAACGGTTTAAGGAAACGGGCCTTAGGCCGAGGGCCCAGAGCTTGCCACTTACACTTATGCATGGTCAATCATAATTGACCTTGCACTGGGAAGTAACTTATTGCAGCAGTTTTCTTCCAATGGAAAGTCAATGCAGAGAAGTGTCTTGAGCACATCCCAGCCTGGCAGCCAAGTCAAGGTGGCATATCCAAAAAAAGGGTCTAAAAATTCTACTAAACAAAATTATAAATATATATGGAGAAGTTATATTGCAATCAATGAGACTATAGACTAGTCTAGATTATCTTAAATTACTTTGAGGTAAGTTAGGTTTAAAGCTGGTTTCCCTAATTATTATTGAGAAGTTTCCTCAGCAACCAAGAGGGCGACAGACAGCCATTTTTCTGTACTAACTGATGTTGCTTTGCAGCTGTATGTGAGAGCTTGCATGTTTTTCGGATGTGCAACGGCGCAGAGCAGTGCCACCGCGCCGGTGGCTGGCGCTGGCAAAGCTAAGCCAGCTGCGTGGCCATATGCTTTATCACAGTCCCATGTCATATAAAATGGTGTTTGCTATAAAGTTTTCAGAAACAAATTCTACCAAATCTACAAATATACATACTTGTATTAAAATCCTCGTCACTTTCAACGTCCCCATCACTCCCAGAATCATACGACACTTTTACATGTGCCATTTTCCTCTTTTTCACCACCAAAGCAGACATTTTGCACGAGAGATCGATGTTACGGTAGATACTCCGATTTCTATAAACAACGTGGGTAAAAGTTCGTTGACCTTTCTTTGAGCCGCGCCGGGGGGGGGGGGGGGGGGGGGGCAGGGGCGGTCGCTGCCGGGTGAGGTGGGGCACAAACTCCCAACTCCGAGGTTGGGGGTGGCTAAAGCCCTCACATTTTCTTTTAGAAGACACATGCAAGAACACAGCAATAATTATCAAAATCATGAAAGCCACAGTGTTATTTTTTCTTCTATTTCTTCTGCCCCATGCATTCACCTCTCTCCCGGCCCATGCTCATTCTCATACATGCATCTCTCCTCGATCTTCTCTCTTGATCGATCGATCCAAAACAAAATACTAAAAAAAAAAAATAAACACAAATTTAAATACAGATGGAAAAAATAAAAAATTATATAAAGATAATAATATCGTGGGTGTTGCAGTCGGAGGAATTAGCTAGTTTTTGCTCTAAACTCAAACTCCATAATATTACTACTGTCGTTCATATAAGGTGGTATTTTTTGGTGGGTTTTAGTAACAATTTTTTTTTGCCCCGGCTTAATTTCTTGAATTGCTTATCTCCGTTTTCCGATCTTCAAAACCCTCGCTATATTTTGGACGTTCCAACCATTCCGGGGAATGGAAAATAAAAAAGTTGGTCAACCCCCAAAAGTCCATTTTGCATTTCTCTCATATTGGGGCCCCTGTTTGTTTACACCGGCCCGACCAAGGCCCCCTCGTCCCTCCTTACGAACACTGGCTCTGAAGTGCTAGAGTCTATTGTTTCATCTATCTGATTAGCAATTAAGTTCTAGTTTCAACTGTTTAGTAACGGCATTTGGCTCTTTGCATATCCAATTCCTAGTTGCTACAACTTAAGAGATTAGAGGGCGCTTCTCATTCTACTCAAGCGAACGCTCCCAATCTTACTTTTCCTGTATTTTGGACAGTTTTCACTTTATTTCTTTATTGTGGCGAGCACTACCCTTTTCAAAAATGATCAATATTGACTTGAGCACGTCACCGTCAGAATTTTTTCAGGATAATAGGGATTAACTTATTGCAAAGGTAAAAAAAAAGATCCTGTCTACCTTGAATCAATTCGTAAAGCCTGCCGTCAGACACATTTCCTGTACAATATGGCCATTCTTTGAGCCCAGAACAGGCTCATTGCCTCCAAAGTCTTGCTTCCTTCAATGACGCATAATATATACACTTTTATGTCACACGGTTTTCAAAGGCTGTATTCTCAGTTTTTTCTATTAGATGGTATATTTATTTTCAACTGGTTAAAAAAAAGTGCTGTCACTCTTGACTAATATAAAGAGGATTTTTTTTCTCGAATTGTCAATTTTTACGCAAATCACATTGCCATGTATCGCATAGTAAATAATGTCGACGACGGCCGTCTTGGAGATCTCTGGTTTGAGCATGCATTATCATATGTAAAATACAGGTTCTGATTACACTTTCAACAATCTCTTTATAGGCTTGTCCAAATGGTCTTTTTCCTCCGATCTGTCTGTAGAGCATCTACTATATTAAAACCACGAGAAAAGTTCATAAATTTCTTTCATCCTACAAGCTGTATGCTTTCCATCACCGATACGTCGGTATACATTTCGAATGCAGGAAGTCGTTCTTTACGCGATTTTGTTACTTGCGTCACTGTCATTAGTTTCTGCGCTTCTCACCCGTATGTTCAACGTTCTTTGTTCGCGTCTGGCCTCTTAGATAATGACGCGCCTTGTTTAATTACGATTTAATGCCACACATTGG
Source organism: Paracentrotus lividus (assembly GCA_940671915.1). Taxonomy (NCBI): domain Eukaryota; kingdom Metazoa; phylum Echinodermata; class Echinoidea; order Camarodonta; family Echinidae; genus Paracentrotus; species Paracentrotus lividus. The sequence goes on from CALNVZ010000174.1 coordinate 7,482,301, forward strand.
TATACGTTAACTTTACATTTTACATAGAGTAGAATTGATATGTAATTGTCTAAGGGCGAGGGCTTGAAGTTAAAAGTGAGATCGGTGGAAAATTGAAATCTTTATGGTCAAAACAAAGGAAATAAAAAACAACCACGAAGCCTTAATTATTATTGTTTTCCCCCAAATTTTGTTTCAGCCTTAATAAAAAAAGTTGTAAATGGTAACTACAGTTAATTTTTCATTGTTTGCTGAGAAAATGTTTGGCTGAGATTCTGCAATACATTTCTGGAAACTTTATAGCAATTTCCATATTGTAAAATGGAATAATATCAATTTTCAACACCGATCGAAATAAATTTTGATCCTCCCCCTAGACAATAAATCTAAGTCTGTGACCATAAACATAGATTTAACTCAAAGAACAACAACAACTCTCAGAACGTTTCGAATGGGTAGGACTGAAGGGACCTTGGTCAGTCAGGTCAAAGGGGCGCCAAACTATGAAGGAAAAAATGACAAAAATGGGCATCGTGGGAGTTGACAAACTTTTTTTTTATTTGTCAATACCCGAGAATTGCTGGGGAACGTCCAATATAGCCTAGTACCGAAAAGTGAAAGCGGGACAAAAAAAAGTTCTAGAAATTTAAGCCGGATCAAAATGATGTGGCAGGAGCACAAAATAAAAAATAAAAAAAATATCCAACCTTTATGAGCAACAGTGTAAGGCATATATAGGCAGCCTTTTTTTGTGGTGGGGACAATCCAAGTTATAAATAAAAAGAAGGGCTTATCAGAGTCGAAACCATTTTATTTTGTTTGGTTTTGTTCAATTATAAGAGGGTTAAAAATACAGCAAATTTTTTTAATTTTTTCCTATACACATTACCGGCAGTGATAAAAGAAAGAAGAAGAAGAAGAAGAAGAAAGAAAAAAAAAAAAAAAAAAAAAAAAAAAAAAAAAAAAAAAAAAAAAAAAACTTAAGAATTGCTGTATTTGGTTAGAACGAAACTAATATGTATTTTTAATTCTGTAAAAATACATTTTTTTACAGTGTAGACTTAGACTTTTCTAATGTACATAGTTACAATGGGTGACACGACATTTGCTCCTGCGACAATGCTCCGGGCTTTATTTCTTCCAAGAGGGCTAGGGTTGCAATCGGGTGTCATGTAGCTAGGTATATATAGGGTTATAGGAGTTCTTATAGGTTAAGGGTTGACAGAAGTTAATGTATGTTGTACAGGGGCGTATCCAGGGGGGGCGCAACAGGCGCGCGCCCCCCCTATTGGCCGACTAAAAAAAAAAAAAAAAAAGGAGGAGAATAAAGGAAGAAAGAAGGAAAAAGGGAAAGAAAAGAAGAAAAAGAAAGAAAGAGGAAGGGAATAAGGCTCGATGCCTTGTACAATTTTCGCCGAAATAGGCTTATTTGGTTCTAAACGACCATTAACTAAGGCTTTTAATGTGGGGAGGCCACGAGGCCGACTTTTCTCATATTGTATTTTGCAATAATTGCTCAAACGCCCTTTTTTAAGAAAAAGAAATACATTAGTGACGAAAAGTAAAATATTTAAAACTAAAGTTTCAAAATTTCACAAGAAAAGAGGCCTCTTGGACCCTCTGCCTCCTGGGCCCTCGGCCTCCTGGGAAACATAGTTGGCCTCATGGGTTTATTAGAAAGTACCCCTTTATTAATTCAAAATACTTTTTGAAACCCAAAATGGCTCGCGCTTCGCGCTCGCTGATGCCAAATCAAATGCACAATAATAACTCTAAATTTTACCTTAAAAAAATTCTAAACCCAAATTTTCGGCTCGCGCTTCGCGCTCGCTGACACCAAATCAAAATGCACAATAATAGTTCTAAATTTTACCTTAAAAAAATTTTAAAACCCCAAATTTTCGGCTCGCGCTTCGCGCTCGCTGATACCAAATCATAATGCACAAATAATAACTCCAATTTTTACCTTTAAAAATTTTCAGCTCGCGCTTCGCGCTCGCGGATACTAAATTGGGGTCTATTATACACAATAATCTACCATTTTCTAGTACTAGAAAAATGCCCTTTATTTATTTCATATAACTTTAAAAACCTCAACATTTTCGACTCTCGTTTCGCGCTCGCAGATTCCATTCAGAAGGGTATAATAATGCACACATAAATAGGTTTCTACGCAACATACATTGTTCTAGGGTATAGAAACTATGTAACTTTTGTGATAATTGAAAAAAAATGTGGAATTCATGTACAATATGAATTAGAAGAACCCCCTCCCCCTTCCCCTGACGGCGATAAAAATTTCCTTGCGCCCCCCTATTGGTAAATCCTGGATACGCCCCTGGTTGTAGGCAGAACAAATTTGTCGCCATGTCATGGAATCTTAATTACCCAATCACAATCACCTGATATCTGTCAGTGATACAAGGAGCGGTTTATAGGGCAACCATCCTGGACAATTACCCGGACAACATGAACTACCCGTCAAAAATCTCCCCCTAACTCTACACCTATCCCGGTCGGCCTACCCATTTCGGGGGTAGTTGTCCTGGGGTGCTGGGAGTAGGCCTAGCTGCCCTGAAACAGTAATCATCACTCGACCTTTCAAGAGAATATCAACCTTTGGATTCAATGGGTTTTCATAGAAAAAAAAAAAAGCAGAACATTTTGAGAAATCATCACTGAAGAAATTCACAAAATCATATTCACGAAGTTAGAATGTAAACTTTGATTTGGTGACGTGACGTATGCATGCCAACTGCTCTACAATGGTATGTTACGGAATTTTTTCAGGGCTCTTGATGAAGGAATAGATCTTTTTCATGGAGGAATCAATATAACATTTCATGATGCATACGTCACGTCACCAAATCAAAAGTTTAACATTCTAACTTCGTGAATTGATTTGATGAATTTTCTTCAGTGATGGATTTCTCAAATGTTTGTTTTTTATTCTTTTAAAAATAAAAAATTATGATTTGGGCCAGGAGATGACAGAGAGCATACAGGGGCCGCGGAGCGTTTTTGAAAGTGGAGGGGCTGAGCCGAAAGTGGGGGGGGGGGGCTGAACAGGCTAAAAATCACAAAGGTATGGTCATTTTTGCGTTTTTGTACACGTTGGCTGAAAAAGTGGGGGGGGGGGCTGCAGCCTCCCCCCCAGCCCCCCCCCCCCGCTCCGCGGCCCCTGCATAAGGTGACGTCACGAAATAAAACTTTATAATCCTTTTTTGGTGGATTACTGTCACCATCATCTAAATATTTTGTTGCTTGTCAGTAGGTTTCAAAATCTGATTTACAAAACTAAATCTCTAGTGCTTGTTAGCTCTTTTAATTTTCTTTTTACAAGTAGACCGAAACCGATGACTAATTCCCTTTTAACAACCGAGTCGAAATCGAGCTCTTTGTTGATGCTATTCAAACATTTATACAGAAAGTAGGTATTCGACAATCCGCGAGTGCAACGCTTCATTGGGCGTTTGTTTTATTTTATTCATAGCTATAGTAGCATTAGCCTATGGGAGGGAGCACTGACCAACTGACGGGAATTAAAAAAAAAAAATACAATGCTTATTATTCAAAAACTAATCCAGAAATAGTGGAGCCATATTCCAAGCTCAGCATAATTTTAGCAAATAGGAACTACTCATCCTTGAATTGATAATTTCCTTGAATCATATAGGTGTTAGATTATTTTCGGCCTTCGGCTCATCGTAAAGGTCATCAAATATCGGCCATAGGGTTTAGTTGATAGATCGGGCCGAAAGTCCAATTTCCCCCCTTCCCCCCCCCTTTGTTTTTTGGCTGGGGGGCCGGGGGTGGGCCCGCTGGGCTTCCCTAGATCTGCGTCTGCGCATCAGTAGCTATCAGTCAACGAAGTATGTGATTCACTAATATTTAAAATCAATCCCAACATGCGTGGACTATAATTGCAAGGTAATTGATCCTATAATTGATTTTTTTTTTTTTTTTTTTTTTTTTTTTTTTTATTTTTTATCCCACTTGGGATTGATTTTAAGTGAATCAACCCCAGGCCCCCTCCTCAGATGGTCAACCATCACGCTCGTTCCCTAACTTGGGAATGGGGTATTTTAAGGTTTGTATGAGGTAGGGGGAATTTAAAAAAAAAATCATTGAAATAGGGTTCTTTTAGCATTTTCCCTCGAAATTTTCTTCTAATAAAGGTAAGTTTTGAATTCTTTGAGAAAGAATTCTGAAATAGGGTCCCAAATATGATTCGAAAACATGTGAAAAGGGGGTAATTTTGCTGACTCTCCCTCCAAAAGCCTGTAATAGGGGATAACTTTGATGCAGCTTCCCTTACAAAAGTCTGTACTACACTGTAAAAAATATTTGTATTTTTACAGCAAATCTGCTGTCAGCAGAGTCGCCATAAAAAAATGTAATTTAAAAAACAGTTTTGTTGTAAATTTCTCCTGCAAATAATTACGTGAGAAATACAAAATATACATCAGGAGTAACACGTTTGTTCCGTTTTAACCAAATATGTCAGCTATAGAACTGTAATGATTTCTTTTCTTCTCTTTCATTAATTATTAGAGAAGAAATTTACAGCAAAACTGTTATTTCAAATTACATTTTTGTATGGCGACTCTGCTGACATCACTTTGCTGTATTATTTTTTTACAGTGTAGGGGGTAATTTTGACACAGCTTCCCCTCCAAAAGCATTTTATAGGGGGTATATAAGAATCCGGAACGAGCACCGGGGGGGGGGTCGGTAAATCAAAATTTAATGAATCAAGTTTTTGCATGTATATGTTACATGAAATAATTTTCGGACTAGAAAATATGATTTTGTTGTGGAGCCACTAAATAAGGATATCAGCGCCATCACAAATGGGGAGACACCGGGAGAGACGTACAGCAGTCTCCTAGAGTACTGGTATAACGGCTTCATAATTATATAGTTTCCCTTTGTGATCCGACCCGAGTCTTTTTCAAATTTCATGCCGACTTACATAAATATATAATTTCATGCCGACTTACATATATATATATATATATATATATATATTTATGTAAGTCGGCATGAAATTTGATAGTAAAAACTTTTATAAAAACTTTCATACCGACTATGAAAATGTATCTGTTAGACTGTCTCTGTGTAATCATTTTAAGAATTGCTACCAATTACATATTAACGGAAAGACAATTTTACTGATTGCGTCAACTATATAGCTACATGAGTTTAAATTTTGTTAGAAATTGTTTAGAGAGCGCCATTGACCAGTTGCGCTTTATCACCATCTATACCACTACCACCATCCACCACCACCACCATCACCATTATCATTATCAAGCCCCCCCCCCCCCCCCCCCCCCCCCCCCTCCCCCAATAAGAGAGACTAAAACTAAAGGAAAGATGGGTAGACAAATTGTATTAATAACCCATGAGGACTGATTAATGAGTATAGTAGGGTTGATGGTGGGAGAGGCTAGGCGAGGAGCTAATTAAACTAATGAAATGGGCAACTTATAAAGGTTGGTGCACGGTGGCAATGATTTCTGAATGATTTTGTTTATTAGCCTTAATTTTTTTAGGGCCTAGAATATAGGTGCATTTCGACTAACGTACACAAGGAATTAAAATTTCTTCTCTGTGTGTTAGCACTACTGTCGTTGCAGTCAAATGGTTTACAGTGGTTACGCGATTACGGCAGATGTCGTCAAAAGATCTTGTTTAAATTCTGATTTTACGATGAATTGATATCTTATCAATCATTTCTAAAGTACAAAATATTATTGATGTCATGACTGACTAATAGGTAAGTTATTATGTTCAAAATTCCTTGTGTGTGAATGTACTTTCTTTCGCGTTTTGTGCACTATGTTCGTGGAGAAGTTTGAAATGAAAATGTGTCGCAACTGGGCGGAGACACCACTCGTATATTTGCTATGCCAGCGTTTCCCCGTTAGTTTTGCCTGTGATAGGCCGGGCCTCAGACCTGGCCCGTTTGAAGCCAGACAAAAGTTGTCAAAATTAGACTCTGTTATTTCATGAGTCATACTCGAAAAATATTGAGCCAGTCATAATCATTCCATATCAGTAGACTTCTCTACCAAATTTTATTTTAGATCGATCATCTCACTTTAATTTTGATTTGTTTTTTATGAAAATAAGGGAGTTTTGTTTTTGCAATATTAAAATAATGATGCCGACTGGTTTATTATAAAATAAAATAGACCTAGTCTAGATCTAGGCCTGAATTTATGACAGTAGAACTAGTCTAACTCGTTAGGCATAATCTGAAATCATAACTAAAGATTCATTCCGTGCGGAAAGTGTGACAATCAGTGATTTAGAGTAAAGTGCCCGAAATTCGACCCTTGCCGAGATTCGACCAGTTTCAGACAAATATGGAAAATAGAACCCCAAAACACACTCAAACACACTCCAATCAACTCATATCACCAAGCACACATCGTCACTGAACACAAACAAAAAAAAAAGAATCACAAAAAAATCATTCTAAATACCTTAATTTTGCTCCTAAAATTCCATATTTTGCTCCAAAAGTTGAAGCCCTGCGCGCTAAGGGAAACGCTAAGAAAAACCGATCGGGAAAAATGCGTTTAAACTCCGAAAAATTTGAGGTTTGATGACGCAGTTTTTTTGCACGTTCGACCCCGATTAACTATCCTACTGAAAAAAGAAACCCGGAAGTGACTCTACAGTACTAGAGTTACAACACTGCAATCATGTGACTTGCAAGATTTCTTTCTCTGCCCTAGTTTCGACGGGTATTCATGCCGCGGCGGCCCCGGTCTGTCGGCAGAGCGCGATGTGCTACCGGTGCTGCGAATGAGCCAAGATTTCAGCGGCGCGCGGTGCGTATTGACTTTTCACGCGCTGGTCGAATTTATGCAACGGTATGTCTAATTTCGGCAAGAAGGTAGGTGTTTTAAAACTTCTTGATTTTACTATCAAATAGTTTTTTTTTTTAAAATTTTTTTAACAATTATTTAATTTATAATATGCTTCTAATAATCTGTTGAAAATGAAAGATGATATGTTTTTCATTTATCAACTGGAGCTGCAAAAGCTTAAGTGTCGAATTTTGGGCACTTTACTCTTACTTCAAAAGAATATATATTTGCCTACTTTGCTATTCGTCTCTCGAATCGCTTGCCACCGATATTATAACCCCGAGAAATTTTTGTCCCTATTGTTCCTATCCTATAAACCCCCCGCCAAACATAAAGGGGCGCCCTCTCCCGATAGGCCACCCGCCAACAAATCTGTCAATAATCTTCCTCTTTTCTCTTTCGCTGCCGTGAGAGTAACCACCTCGAGTTTTTGTCCGCCTAAAAACGGGTTTGAAATTGCAATTTTGTGATATTTTGTGACTTGTTTTGGGTGTAATCTGTTGTTGGACCTCTTGGAGGTCTACCCTATCTGAAAAATTAAGTGTTTTGTCATTATTTTGGTGGCCGTTTGTGTGTTTTTTGGACGTGTAATCGGCGACATCGCCTCCCCTTTTCTACCTAACGTTGTGTAGTTTTTGGACCGGCGGGTTCGGGCCCTTTGTTAATATCATTCCCGCACCTTTACAAATTCGGTGCCTGGGTATTAGCGGGGTTTTTGTTATTGTTCTCCCGTTCATTTAAGCTTTCTTGACTCTCTTATTAGTAGTTGAGTCTTTTTCTTCATTTGTATAATAACGTTTCTGTGTTATTTTCAGAATGACGAAAATTTCCTGCTCAGGTTTCAAAATCGCAGAAGTCTAAGAAGCCTTCTTCTAGACGTGTTTTTTCTGAAGACAACTTAGAGACACACCATCGTTTCGGGAAAGACCTAGACGATGCTGAGAAGGAACCACCGCGCTAAAGAAGACGGAGTTCCAGATCTTCGAGCAGTAAAAGTCGGGATTCACAACCCGCCCGGGGCGCGTACGGACCGGCTGAGCTGGTAAGTCCACACCTACGGTTCTGCGTGCCCCCGGTAAGTCGTCGTGGGAGTCACACTGTGAACCTCCTGGGGAAGGTTCAGTGCCTATCGTCGGCCGACCCAGCGACGCACCCGAAACGATCGTGGTAAGCGATCGGGGGACGGCAACTCCGTGTATGAGTCTCAGTTCACCTGGGCACTCGGTGGGGTTGTTAGTATGATTGAATCGATCGAAGGTGGCCTTGCCTCCTGAGAAGATCTTAAATCGATCGATAGAGGATCTGGTATCGTCTGAGACGATCGGTATCCAGAAGGTATCGATTTCGGAGGGATCGATCGTTACAGATCCGATTCCGACGATTCGATTTATCTCTAGATCGATCATTAGAATCGATTCCCCAGGGATCGATCAATTCAGAATCGATATACCGGATCGATCATTCCGGAATCGATTCCCCCGGATCGACAACATAGATCGATCCCCCGGGATCGATCACAGAGGGATCGCCAAATCCAGTTCGATTAAAATGGTATCCGATCACTGACGGTCAACGATAGCGGGATCGATCGCAATCGTCGATTTTTTCAGAATCGATCATCAATCGATCGATTCCTTCGGGAAGATTGTTTTCTGTGGATTCTACCTCACCCGATTCGATCTCTAATAGATCGATCGCCGTCGTCTTCTAATCGCAGAATGGTTTTCGATCTCACAATGAGAGGTTTTGTCTGATGGAACGAATCATAATCAATGGCTGGGTTAATCCTGAATCGGGTTTGATGGAGCGTTCTTCTAATTCATCTTCGAACTACACCAGAGCGTTCAAAACAGTGGGAACCCAATTCTGCACAGTGGTCAGGAATTCAATTGCTTCGAGTTCACCAAAACCTGTCCTACACTAGATCCAAAGCTCCAGCAGCTCTTGGGCCCCTCCACCCAGTCGCGAAAGTTCTTCGACGCCTTCGATTTTGACAGAGCTAGGAGAACCTCCGGAGGGAGCTCTCGAGTGGTACAAGAAATTGTTTAGAAGCGACATACGTTCGTCAGCCTCTCAGTTACCTACACAGACAACTTATGTGCATGATGTACAGCCCAGCATACTCGTCCCCAATAAGGAGCCGATCTTGATAGAAGTCTCGAAAATGAAGAATCGAAACTTCAGATTAGGCCCCGGAGACGCACAAAGAAGAGTTTTAAAGGAGCTGCCAAGTCTCTAAAACACAAATAAGGGCTTTGGGTAAGCTAGCTTCCCAATTCTATTCATCAAAGAGGTGAAGATCGTTTCTTAGATAGCAAAACTCTCTTCCGGAACTTATCAAGACGCGCTCCAAGATCTGCACATTTACAAGTCGCTTTCTCATGGACAAGAAAGGCGCAGAAAGAGCCTTATCAATATTCCACGGGAGTCAGGGTTTCTAGTGTCAACGATATGCTATGAGTTGCTAGCGGCGTCGGAGGACTTAACATCTCAACAATGATTAGAGAAGAGATTCTTGAAGCTTTAAGAGAAGTTGTCATCGCTTGATGGTGTCCCAAATAGGCGGTAATCCCAAAACACCTCGACAGAGAACGCAGGGAAGGCGTTATGGAGAGACTCAACATTCAGGAATCCTTGATTCCGGATATGCTGGATAGGATACCAGTGACTCACCCTTCCTCTGTGGGATGACTTCTCAGACGTCTTCAAGAAGGAGATCGAAGCTCAGAAGAAGGCTCAAGAGCTTTCAGAATCTGTTAGGGAAGTTAGGAAGCAGAAGTCGACTACTTTCAAACCTCAATCGAGTTTGTTCCAGCAGCCGCTGAAGTCCTACAGTTCTAGCTCTAGGAAGCGGAAGTTCGATCAGGCTCGAGACCACATCAGTCTTCACAGGCTCACTATCGCAACGCAATATACGTATCAAGATCAACCTAAATACGGTTGAAACTAAGAACGGAAGTCCCACATCAGACCCAACGATCGCTGTGGGGGAGTAATTGCACCCAAGGCCGAGGAAACTCCAGAAGCTCCTCAGATCTGCCTCATCCTCTCAGCCCTTTCGCAGGGGAGGGAAGCGCCTCAGGTGACATCCCACCAGCGTCTGGGGTTCCGAAGTGCCAGTAGGAGGCCGACTTCGGCACTTCCGTGCGAAATGGGAGACAATCACAAGCGATGTCTTTATTCTATCTGTAATAACAGACGGATTCAAGATCGATCTAGAGGCACCTCTTCCCGGAGGTGTCCTCCGGACCTGGCAACCAACTCTATCCCCACTTTTCCAGGAGCACATCTCAAAAGAAATCTCGGTGCTCCTGGAAAAGGAGGCGATAGAAGAGGTCACTTTATACAAGAGCTTGTGCCTGTCCCCGATTTTCGTAATCCCCAAACGCGGGGGATCACTAAGAGTGATCCTAAATATGAAGGCCATAAACAAATTCATAACACAGTCGCATTTCCGCATGGACACCTTAGCTACAATCCTTCCCACCCTAGGAAATCAGGATCTAGCAGTATCAATAGACCTTCAGGACGCATACTTCCATGTACCCATGCATGTTTCGGCGAGAAATCTTCTGGGATTCCAGTTCGGGGGCAAGACCTACAGATACAAGGCTCTCCCCTTTGGTCTGCGACCAGCTCCGAGAGTATTTACTAGGGTGATCGGGACCCTGATGTCCTACCTCAGAGGCCGAGGACTCAGAATCTTTTCCTACTTAGACGATTGGATCTTAGTTGCGACTCGAAGAGACAGACTCATTATAGCACCACTTGGAAGTCTCTAACTTTTTATAAGTTCCTTTGTTTCTTGTAATCACGACCACGACAAAGAAACTTTATAATTATTACAAGGAAAAAAGATTACAGAACTTGACTTCACTCACGCCACGCCCCACATATAATTTAGAGGGCTTCCAAACATATTAAGACATTAGCAAACAGACGCGTGGCCAAGACCAGCCCTAAGAGAGGGTAGAGACCTTGATCACCTATGTCAAGTATCCTTCTGCGTTCTTCTCGCAGAAGATGCTACAGACAAGTTAACTTAGGCAAAAAGGTTAGCTGGTACTTAGCGAGCCTGGCATGGACCTGATTACCGGATTGACAGATTATTGATGAGACCTTTCCAGATTCACTTTTCTAAATCACTTCAAGCACCGATACATCAGTTCGCCACGGAAAGATATCCCTTTTCGCTCGGAGCACTGAAGATCCCATATATTCGTACAATGTTAGACGAGGAATTTTATTCTCCAAAGGAAAGCCCGTTCTCCTTGCCCTATCTTCGTATCCCGATCACGGGTACCGACTTACCGCATACAGTGACGCATCTCAAAAACCGGGGGCGATCGTGGTGAAGTGCCATCTTTGGTTCAGGATGAATGGATAATAATCCAACACCGTTACCGCATATAAATTTTCTGGAACTTTCTTAGCCCGACTATGGAAAAGTCTTAATTCATTCTCAGGGTGTGCATCAAACCAGGACAGCTCTCTTTCCCTTGACAGGACACAATCAGTAATGTCATTAACATAAATCGACAGGAGAACACACTCTTTGACTCTGAACAGATTGACCATCTTCAACTTATGAGAACATGGTGCAATCGATAGAGAAACATCGCTTCCGATCGCCATGCTCACATCCCAGGAGAGGAGAATGTGATAGGCGGACTTCTTTCGAGAGGAAAGTTGTCCTTCCGTCGGACATATGGACGCCTGTCAGTCAAGGGATCTTCTCGCTTGATAAGCCAGAAAGATACGATCGCTCCGGATAGACCTTGCGTCTCCGCCTCGACTTCCAAATAACAACAACTCCAATATTCTCTAACATATCGAAAGAGAATTGGCGACAGCTGAAGGACGCATTTTCAATTCCACATGGACAGGTTGAAGGGCCGGGTAATGCGTTCCCTCCTTCAAACTTTCCAATTAGTTCGTCAGAAGATCAGGGAAGACAGAGTCATCCCGGTGATTTCTCAGTCGCCACCACTGGGCCTAGCCGGACGCCTGGTTATCAAGAATCTTCTTCCTCTAATTCGTGGAGGAACCTTGGCACCAATTTCCATGGATGCAAGGATATCTGGTCTACCACCCAGTTATCAGAGATTCGCTCACGAATACATCCGGAGCACCTCAGGAGGTGACCGATCTTGCGGCCTACTCATGGCGATCAAGCCAGGCAGAAGGCTTCTCTGAACGTGCTACAGCCTCACTTTTAGTGGAAACAGTAGAAGAGCCTCCACCACGAAAGGTCTACTTCTTCAAGACTGAATGCATCATTTAAATGGTATCGAGTGTAGAGAGAAAGGATAGCCCAAGAGAAGCTCTTCATTGCTGGCTATAGCTGACTTCATTCAAGCGACTTTACGAACAGGGAAAGTCACTACTCCCACGCTTAGGTTACAGATCGATCCTGAATCGCGGCTTATTCACATGGATTATTGAAGATGGATCTATCGCGGTGTTTACTTTGCTCTCAAAATATCAGCCCTGTTACGTTCTCTATATCTCAAGAGAACCCAAATTTCGCCCGTTGTCTCCCTCTTGGAGGTTCCCAAAGTTTGTAGAAGCAATATAGCGAAGCTCCTTGGTCGAACCCACTCCCATATCCACTAGGGCAATCCTGCTGCTAGACACCACTAATAAAGACCATGTTTTCTGTTGGGCGAGTACCTCAGGACATCGAACATGTGAGCTCTCATTCATGCTCGTCAAGTCCAATGCAGAGAGAATTGGAGCGGGAGAGGCCGCGATCCCCATTTAAGAAAGGATTTGAACGGGCCTGTCTTATATAACCATTCCCAGAAAAGAAGTTATCCTACCATCGGAACGGCTGATAGATATTTCTTCGCTCCCTAACACCCAAGTTATCGTCAATACGATGTAGGAATAAGTATTGGTGCCCCCGTCGAGGGCTCCTAAAGTTGGTAACCTAGACAAAGTAAAGATCTACGAAATCAGGCAACCAACGTTCGTAATTACCTAAAGTCCTTCTCTCCCAGTCTCTAAAAGCACCATATAATCCAGATGGATTAGTTAGAGCCATATCAAAGCTGCAGGATCTAACGCCAGAGTCTCTGACACTAACCTCAGAAGCGCACGACATAAGGAGCCTATAGTCGTCAGTGGCCCTGTTCCAGGCTGTCCTCTTGTTGAGAAATATTGTAGAGCGTGCTTACTGAGAAGTCAGTAATTCCTTTCTACAACTTACCTACCTTATAAGATGTCCCCGCATCTGGTGAGAAAGAGAAATTTATATCCCATAGTTCCCATTATCCCAAATGCCGGCAGCATCCTCATACCACTAAATGACCCGTCAAAAACGCCACTTTACGAAGCTCATATAGGGCGTCCACCTTCTCCCGTACAACATCGGGGTCTGGTCGATAGCAGAAGTAGGCAAATATACTCATTCTTATGAAGTAATCTAAAAATTTCACTAATTTATTAATTACAATAAAGATTATACATTTCCTACAACTCCCCTCGCCTCCTCCCGGTGTCATTAGTACAATGGAATGTGTAGCGGCAGGAAAGAAGATTAAAGAGGAAGATTATAATGACCCAGACTTTTGTTGGCGGTGCGTTGGCCCTATCCAGGAATGGAGGGACCGCCTTATGTTATTTCTGCCCTGAAGAGGGATATTATAGAATAAGCGAACAATAGGGAAACCATGTTCTTGGGTTAAATTTAAGTAGAAAATAATATAAAATACACCGCAGTGAAATATGCCTATAAAAAGAAAACCGTAACGATATATTATACGAGCTATCACTGGCATATTATATTCGGTTGGCCATAGCCCGATTCCTGAGGTAACGAATAGCAAAGTAGGCAAATATATAATTCTTTATTGTAAATAATAAAATTAGTGATAATTTTTATGATTAAATTTGTCCTTTTCATGCCATTCTTTGAATCAAATTGATTTTGTGAAATTCTTCTTGACTTTCTACATCAAGTATCTTTTTAATTGCCGTGGCGCTGCAGAGTTCTCATCAATAAATGAATTCGCGAAGGTTTTTTCTTCATGAAATTATTATTCGGCAAGTTTGAGAATGTGCCTCACGCAAAGCAATGTCCGATATGAAAGTCATCGATTTGATCGAGTTGCCATTTGGTCTTCTGTATGTAAATTTAATGCACCAAGACTCTATTATTTGTTGGATTTGAACAACAATACCCGAGAATAATTCGCATGGACATGGCAGCAGGTGCTTAGATTCCACTTCTATTCACACTCGGGTTGTGTGGTCACGAAAACAATGGCGTAGTGGTTTCTTCTTCTTTCATTAGGTTTAATGCAAAAAAAACAACAAAAAAACCCAAAATGGCAATCAGTCATATTTGACTGTTATCGCCAGTGAATTTCTCTCTGATACTAGATCTAATAATTCTTTATTTTTATATAGATTCTACCTGTAATTTTAATAATTTTGTGTTCTCTGGTCTAAATGTCTTCTCATTGCCAACATATTTTTTTTCTGTTCTGTTAATTTTTTTCAAATGTAGAACAGTTCTATATTTTTTTTTCAAGTTCCATAATCCTGACATGTTCTTTTTTTCAACATTTTTTTTATTTTTTAGATAGGTCTCAACATTTTTTGTTGTTGTTTTGTTTTTTCTCATTGCCCTCTCACTTTTTCTAATCTAGGTAAATATAATTTCTCTTGATTTTTTGTTTTCTTCTTTTCAATTTCCATTTTTTTTCCTTCTTCTTCTCAGTCTGACTCTCGATCATTTTAATTTCCATTTTAATTTTGAGAACCAATGTGTAACACCGCTTATACCACCACCATACTTTTATTTAAAAGTAATTTATTAGACATCAAGTAAAAGTACAATATGTTTTGTCAACTTAATAGAAACATAATAGTCTACAAGACATTATAAAGGGATTTACGATTAAAATTAATTTATTAGACATCAAGTAAAAGTACAATATATTTTGTCAACTTATTACTATAGAAACATATAGTCCAGGCTAGGCCCCATAGGAAAAGACTCGAACCTTGTTTTTTGATATATACAATGTTTTTTGATGGTTCTTTGTCAATTCGAGGGTGCTGATTCCAAATCCGATGAGTGCCAGACGCGAAACCTTGAGCATTTTTCACAAATCGCGAAAATTCAAAATGGCCGCCAAAATGGCCGCCAAAATATGAAAATGAGTATTCCAATGGTATTTCTGAGGTTGTTTTGATGGTTTCTTGTCAATTTGAGGGTGCTGATTCCAAATCCAATGAGTGCCAGCCGCGAAACCACGCGGATTTTACGCAAATCGCTAAAATTCAAAATGGCTGACAAAATGGCCGCCAAAACTGGAAATCAGTATTCCAAGGGTATTTTGGGGTTGTTTTGGTGGTTTCTTATCGATTCGAGGATGCTGATTTCAAATTCGATGAGTGCCAGCCGCGAAACCCAACATATTTTATGCAAATCGCTAAAATTCAAAAATGGCTGACAAAATGGCCGCCAAAACTGGAAATCAGTATTCCAAGGGTATTTTGGGGTTGTTTTGGTGGTTTCTTATCAATTCGAGGGTGCTGATTCCAAATTCAATGAGTGCCAGCCGCAAAACCCTACAGATTTTACGCAAATTGCTAAAATTCAAAATGGATGCCAAAATGGACTCCCAATTGAAAATGCGTGTTCTATGCATATTTCAGGGTGTTTTGGTGGTTTCTTGCCAATTCGAAGGCGCTGATTCCAAATCTGATGATTAACAGCCACAAAATCATACTGGATTTTTGTAAACCACTAAAATCATCTAAAAAATGAAAATGTGTATTGTTTCATAGGTTGTTTTGGTGGTTTCTTGTGAATTTAAGGGTGCTGATTCCAAATCCAATGAGTGCCAACCTTGCAACCCCTTTACAATTCAAATCGGCCGCCAAGTGAAATGAAAACGCGCATTATGATTATTGTTATCTAAGGTTTTGTTTTGTTTTTGTTTTTTTGTTGATAATTTCTTTCAATTGAGAATGCTGATTCAAAATCTGATGAGTTAGAGGCACGAAACCATGAGCATTTTGCACAAATCGTCAATATTCGCTGCCATCAGCCACGTTAAAAAATTTCTATGTGTATATCCGAGGTTATTTTTATAAAACTTCTTGTCAATTTCATGGCTCTGATTCCATATTCGATGGGAACCTTTCAGGGAAACCTTGATTTTTTTTAATGCAAAGCGGGTGAAAACGGCCGACAGTCATGAAAAAGGCTTATTAAATTCCTAATGAAAACAAATTCGTGAAAATGCCTATTTCATAGGTATTTCTTACGTTATCTAGTGGCTCTTGTCAATTTAAGGGTAGGCCCTAGGCCTACACATTCAAAATTACGCGAGTCCTAGAAATAATCATTTACCATTTTACTTATAGCAAAATGAGTCATATGATTCAGTCTCGGATATTTTTTTTTCAAATTGTATATCGTACGTTTTGTAAGACATGCAAAAGTATATTCAAATCTCACCGCACTATTCGTCGCTGTTTTTACGAACCGTCATAAACCTAATTTTTGGTCAAATTTTCGAAATTGAGTTTTTTCGATATTCTTAAACCCTGTATTCAGCTCTATCGAATTACCAAATTTCAGGTCGAAATCTTAATTATTTAAAAAATAAGAGAAGATTCAAATTTCGTTCGAAACGTCACATCCCTTCCAGTGATTTTACGAAGCGTCCGAAACCATTGTTTCTACACTAATGTATAGCAGTCTCCTGAATGGCGCGCAACCCGACCTAGATATGGGTGAGCGGTGCGCGTATGCATTGAGTGATTTTACGAACCGTTCTATCTCGTGGTTTAGGACGCTTAAAAACATGCGCTTGCTACGCGTGATTTTACGAAGTGACCTTAACCCCCTGTTTTTCGTAAAAACAATCAGTTTCTAAAATACTACCTTCCATTTTATTCTAAATATTTAAAAATCAAACCCCAAGTGCAAATAATTTTTTTTCAATTTCATATTGTAAAATTATAGAATTTATGCTGTACATTGATATAAATAATTACCATGGTTTCCTTCAAAGCGCGCAGTTATGAGCGTCAGAAGAACATCCAAACTTTGAACGCGATTATCTCAAAAGCTGGTTTTGGGACCTCGGCGAGGTGTAGGACGGTTCGTAAAATCACTGACGTATTACAGACATAATACATTTTTTAAAATATAATTTAAAGACTGGGTTTGTGAGTGATTCCGACATCAAAAAAAATATTCTTGGATCCCCCCCCCCCCCAGACAGAATAGAGGCTGTAAATAAAATACTGGGTTTCCCTTATTAACCCTTTCATGATTTATTGAACAACAGGAAACACATTACATAAAACTAAATGATCGAACACGACTAAATAAAAAAATAATTGTTCTGAATAGATGCAGGATATAGGCGTACATCTTCTTCATGTCATTGGCGGATCCGAGGGGGTGGGTCGGGGCGGAGGGTGCGGGCTCCCCGTAAGATCTGACTTTATCCGACCCTTATAGGTAATGGTGACTTTCTTGAAGGCCAAAGGCAAACAAAAAATAACAACTGAGAGAATAATTTTGATAAGGAAAAGAATCATGATTGGAGAGCATTTTCGTGTGGTTATGGGGGAGCCTCAATTGTTCAATGCTGGAAGCACGGTTAGCTTGGGACCCTATGACAGTAAACGGCCAAAAGAGTCTCATAACTTATTATTGGCAATTGACCATAAAATAGATTTTACATGACTTCAGCCATTTCTTTCCACTTTTCTTTCTCTTCTGTCCTGTGTATTTTTGTGGCTGGTACTTATCGGATTTGGAATCAGCAAGAAACCACCAAAGAACCTTAAGATATACCTTATACGCATTTTCAATTGGGCGCCCATTTTGGCAGCCATTTTGAATTTTAGCGATTTGGGTAAAATATGTTGGGTTTCGCGGCTGGCACTCATCGAATTTGGAATCAGCACCCTCGAATTGATTAGAAACCACCAAAACAACCCCAGAAATACCCTTGGAATACTGATTTCTAGTTTTGGCGGGAATTTTGGCAGCCATTTTGAATTTTAGCGATTTGCGTAAAATATGTTGGGTTTCGCGGCTGGCACTCATCGAATTTGGAATCAGCGCCCCCGAATTGATAAGAAACCACCAAAACGACCCCAAAAATACCCTTGGAATACTGATTTCCAGTTTTGGCGGCCATTTCGTCAGCAATTTTGAATTTTAGCGATTTGCGTAAAATCCGCGAGGTTTCGCGGCTGGCACTTATCGGATTTGGAATCAGCACCCTCAAATTGACAAGAAACCACCAAAACAACCTCAGAAATACCACTGGAATACTCATTTTCATATTTTGGCGGCCATTTTGAATTTTCGCGATTTTTGAAAAATGCTCAAGGTTTCGCGTCTGGCACTCATCGGATTTGGAATCAGCACCCTCGAATTGACAAAGAACCATCAAAAAACATTGTATATATCAAAAAACAAGGTTACATGGTCTCTAGCCTGGACTAATAATAGACTACAAGACATTCATGTCTGTATAATTACATTTATTACAATCATTTATGATTAAGAAATGTAATAAAATACAATAAACATTAAAATGTCTTTTTGGAATTAAAATTGTAAGAACTTGTAAATTGCACACTTTATATGAATGTAAATCATCTTCCCTAAGTTTGAAAAAAAAAGCACTCAATGTCTGTCTATTTTGAGTTTTATTTTTGTTTTCACATGTTTAATGCCATCATAAGTTTGTTCAAATTCTTATTATGCCTCCGCCACCGAAGGTGGTGCCGGAGGCATTATGTTTTCGGGTTGTCCGTCCGTCCGTACGTCCGTCCGTACGTCCGTCCC
>CALNVZ010000174.1:7504484-7528978 GCA_940671915.1 Paracentrotus lividus
AACAACCGTTACAACCACAAGTAATTCATATCAATAACACTCCATTAACATCTGTAAATAATGTAAAGATTCTTGGTATAAAAATTCAAATGATCTTAAATGGAATGTTCAGGTGTCTGAAATTATTAAGAAAAGTAACAGAAAATTGTTCATGCTACGAAAATTAAAAAGTTATAATTTACCTCAGTGTGATCTTCTCACAATATATATTGGAGTCAAACAATCAAATGATAATTAGGAGCGACATCCAAAAGAGAGCCTGCAAAACTCTTATATATAGGTTTAAGCGTCAGATACTAACTTGATTGAAAATGCTTTTTAGAGACTGCTCAGAGAAATACCCGCCAGGACCCTAAAGAGGCGCGGGGCGTGAAAACTTTCGTTGGGATTTTGCGATTTTCTTTGACAACAAGAATTTTGCCAATCATGGTTACCTGGATTGAAAACTAACAAATTCAACTTAAGAAATGTATAAACAAATACCAAGATTTCAAATGTAGAACAAAAAGATTCCAAAATAGCGCACTTCCTTATCTAACACGTTTATTGAATTGCCACCATAGCAATCAAAACTCCTGAAATACTAACATGGCTGTTTTTACTACGCATTTTAATTGAGTTATTTGTATTTAATATGTCTCAATGTCTATGATCATTATATTTACTATCAATGTACTATTACACTTTTATATCCATGTTTTTTGTTTTTTTTAAATAATGTTTAGTATCATATTATTGTAATAAGCATTGTTATTGTACAAATATATTTCTAAACGTTGTAAAATATGTACAATTCAGTCTCTGTACTGCGATACATGTTTCTTATAATAAACCTTTATTGAATTGAATTGAATGAATTGAATGTAGGTTGTTTACATTCCTGGTATTTATATATTTTCCTTGTCTCATCGTGTCGAAAGAGTGGGAAAGGACAAGGTTGTGTGAACATAGATTCACATGGCCTAAACAGGTTCATACATTAGATTAAGGCTCTAGACCAGCACTTGTCTAACCTTGCCTTGAAACTATTAGTGAGGTTGCAGAGATGACACTGTCCAGAAGATGAATTGTGCATGGTCGGGAGAAACAAATTTCTTTGGAAAAGTTACACCTAGTCCTTGATCTAAAAGCTTAAAATCCAAAATATCTTTTCTTGTTTTCGATTATCAAGATAATTATTAAGTGTCCCAAAGGATAGCCCCCTGTTTGCACCCAAGAGACGTAGTAATTTTCTGAGAAGCCTTCATACTTTCACACGCAGGTTTGTCAGGGTGGTGCCATTTTTGAAAGGACAAGACTGGGTAACCTGTCAAGGGACCATAATTATTCATTTCAGGAATATTTTGTTCAGAAAAATAAAGTAAAAAGTGTAAGAAGGAAAAAAAAATAAGAGATGCCCTTTTTCACGATATAAGAAGGAAATTACTTAACGTCTTGGTGTTCCTATCATGAAATTGAAAAATAAAAACAAATGAAAAAAAGGCAGTCCTGAATCTTTCCCTATGGTGAAAAAAAACCTCAGGAACTTGTCATGAAATAAATTGAAAATATAATTACATTTCATCCTCAAAGAGAGAATTAGAATTAAAAACAGCATTGAAGAATGGTGAAAGGAACATCCAAACACCCATTTATACAATAATGGCAAGTAAAAAAGTATAGTTTAATGATGGAAAATTAAGTTCTCTTTCTGAAAGTCTTCACACTAAAATCTAGCCACAGTCCTGGCATGGTTTTGCTGCCAGCAATATTAGCATTTGTATGTAGACCCTAGCCTAGGCCTAGTCTAGATCCATATCATGATAAGATAGCCCTTGCAAGTTGCATTTGTTGGTGTCCAGAGTCGGAGAGGTTGTTTATTCAGACCATGTGTCCAGGCAGATAATTTTTACCAGGACATTTTTAAAGGTTCACAAGTAATATCATTATATTTTTTCTAATAAATTGTTATGAAATATTCTAGAAATGAATATTGAAGATGACTGATCTATTCAATTTCAATTTCAATTTCAATGTGTATTTTGAGCCCCAAAACAAGGCTTTGATTTTCAGTATTGGTGTGTCTTAATTGACTCCCAACCCCATCCTGCTGATATGGTATTTTCGGCCATCTCCACTATTTGTATGCCATAAAATGGCCTGAATTTCAAAGTCAGATGAATGCTGAGTCCAGTTCAGAAATTCAATGTTAATAATGAAAAATGGAGAGCTAATAAATGTTCATAAAAGGGTTGTTGAATTTGATCATTAGATTGTGTAGTATACTGTAATCGTGGAAATATTCACGGTGCATTAATTTTCGCGGATTTTGCGCAAAGATCGGCAGGCACGAATTTAAAAACGCGGGAATATATGAGCATGCTTTTTTATGCATGCATTGGGTGCAATTCAATTGCATGCGTACTAAAATGCAGCGCGAATTCAAGAACCTGTGAACATTCTTTGAGGCCGCTCAGCACGAAAAATTAATCGCGCGAAAATAGTATTCAGCGAATACAGTATGCTATAGCCAGAATGTTTTGTTAGTGCATGAAATGTAGGTGCAGATCTGTATGAAATGTTTCCATGAATAACCATGATGCTGTTCTTCATTTAACAGTTCAGTGATAATACAGGATCATGGCCTCTGTAGGGTCAGGACAAGGTGCCAGCCACTTTGAGAAAGGGCGAATTCATGCCTTACAGGAGGAACGAATTGCCATTCAAAAGAAGACTTTTACCAAGTGGATCAACTCACATTTGTCAAAGGTATTTATATACTTTTTGCCATGGAGTCCAACCTCGCATATACCGCCATCATTTATCTGGACTCCTCTGTAAATCAGCCCTGTCCACTGGCCAGTTTCCCTCTTTTATTCTGTATGAATTTCACCTAAAAGTCCCACTTTTCCTGTTTTATTCCAGCCCCTTACATAAAGAAAGACATTATTTATTATTAAGCTGGCCATATCACTTATACGTGGATGGGTTCCAGTCCCAACATGGCCGGATAAGTGAAGTTGGACTGTATACTTTCAATAGAATTGTACATGTAAAGAGTAATATAGCAGTGAGGTCATTGATTCCAAACCAAGTTTAGTATGACATAATTCCTTAAAATTACAACTGCCTGGAATATGACTGAAGACCTTTGGGCCCGAATTCACAAAGGTGGATTTTGCAAAATCCATGGTTTCAACCCTGGGTTTAACCTATGGTTGGACCTAGGATTTTCAATATGGTATTCACAAAGGTGGACTCTGAATCCGCAGATCCACAGCGTCATAAAACGTCATAATTTGGGTCAACTGTTGATGAATAATAAACTGGTGGATCTGTGGAGCCGTCGATCCAAAAACCCACGGATCCAAGGATCCGTGGGTTTTGCAGAATCCTCCTTTGTGAATTCGGGCCATTAAGTCTAGGTGCTTACCTACAAGAATATATTCATGTTTACAAAGCCACTCTTGAACAAGAATTTGGAAAATCAAGAGAACCTGTGTCACTGGTGGTTAGTTCTTACAGTGCTAAATGATTAGGAATGTTGTAAGTATAGCACCCAAGAACATGTTCCAGTCGATAAATCGAAGTAGGTCTAAACCTACTTTGACTAATGCCTGTTTGGTCTCATTCTACATGGTCTAATTCCATTTTGCCTACAACCAGTTTGTCTAATTACCTTACGGTCTAATTACCACATCGCCTATTTACCATATTGTCTCATTCCCATTTCATCTAAAAAAATGTGCACTTGGTCTAGCACCACTTAGTCACTTCCAGTAACAAACTGGTAGTAGGGCAAATCTTCATTGGGAATTAGACTGAAATGCAATGAGACAATTTGGCTATTAGACCAAGTGGCAATTAGACTAGGTATATATTAGACCAAGGAAAACTTGGGCCAAATTGTTAGTAGACCAAATGGGTTTAGCCCATGTGATATAGACAAACATATAATTGGACCAACTGCTGGTAGACCAAGTGAATATATGTAAAGCTTTCAGTCATTAGTAAAGTCATTTTTAACTTTACGGATGACTCGATGAAACACCTCCCTGATCAGTTTATTTTACCTCAATATCTTCCTTCCTGCTTTCAGGCTAACCTGCACATTGGCAACCTGTTTGAGGACCTCCATGATGGTAAGGTTCTGATGCGCCTCCTTGAGGTCACGTCTGGTGAGTCGGTGGGAAGACCAAACCATGGCAAGCTACGGGTACAGAAGATGGAGAACATCAACAAAGCACTCAAGTTTCTTTCATCTAAGGTAAGCCTCATTCAACCAGGGTTCTCGCATTCATGAAAAACCTGGAAAAGTCAAGGAAATTGCTTTCCAGGCCTGGAATAGGTATGGAAAAGGCATATTTATGAAAAAGTCATTGAAAAGTCTGAGAGTTTTGTAGATCTGAATGTTTACTTTCACTCTGCTTTCTACATGTCTTTTCTCACATGAAAAATCAAATAAAATTGGGGATTTTAACATTAACTACCTGTATTTTCATGAATTTGCAGCAAAAAAAAAAAGAGAAGAAAAATGTCGTTCGATTCCCTGGTAGAGTCATGGAATTTGTTTTTGTAAAAGGTGCTGGAACCCTGTTCAACACTATGTTTAATACATTAACAGCTGTAGGTGACCACATATAAAGTACAATATCAGATCTCAGGGAATAGAAGTGTCTCTGATTTATGCAAAGCATGCCCATGTCAAGAAGTTTTTCATTATCTCATGCTTTGTAAAAAAGAATATCATTTTAATGGAAAGCAGTAAAATCAAATTTGTAAAGTAGACTGATATTGAATGCTCTGTTAAATTCATATACAGATATAAAATTATTATATTTTGTGGAGACAAATATGCAGTCAGGTAAAAATTTAAGTGTGATTTTATTTTCTGAAATAAGTTGTTATATACATGTATGAACATCAAAGACATGCTAACATTGAAAATGTATGAAGTCAATGAGCATTTTTGAGGGGGGGGGTGAACCTGCTAAAATAAAGCTAAATCCTTAATAAATAGATAATAATCAAAATATCATAATAATAATTTAATGTTTTTATAAATGTCTATTGAATTAAAGTTTGTTTTTGTTGTTGAAAATATCTAAAGGTGAAAGAAAAGAAAGAAAAATATCAGAGGGGTAAACAATATGAATATGTGTTTATTTCTCAAGTGGGGGATATACCAGTACAGATAGTTTAAAGGAATCAATGTTGGCTTGTGAATTTTGTTTGTTATTTTGTGAAGAGGGTTTATCCTACATTATAATATATATATTTTTTTAATTCCTTACATAACAATAAAATATAAATGCATAAAAGAAATCACATTGATTACCTCCATATATATCACGCTGAAAGAATGTGTGATATTCAGTTGGTTCATATATCAGAAGTGAACTTTGCATCAATGGAGCATTTTGTCATGGCTAGTAAAATGCTAGATAATGGATTCCAAAGTTCTGTTATTGGATGCTTAATTTGTGCACATAAAACTCGGCTCCAGTTGCTACTTGTATGTCTAAGATATAATATAGTGTGCTTACACTGATAATCAGTTACAATATACTTCGCTACTGAATTATTTATATAATGTGTTATTTTAAGGTTCATAAATTATTTACATTCTCTACTGTTCCAAAGTTCTGTATACACAGGGCTGGCTCAATTATTTGTTTACAAATTTAGCTATACTTTATTTTGTTAATAAGCTTATTATGTAAATTATAATTTGTACATCATACAAATGTCTGTATGCATGCATAGTGCGTATGTTTTAGATTCTATACTGTCTTTGCCTGTATGCATTTACATTAGGGCATGTGTCAACACAGCTTCACATTTGAGAAGTTACAAGGGATTTCCTATTCAAATATCGAGAACAAATATCAGCAATTGACAGCAGTGTAAAAAAAAAACAAAGACAAAAAACTTTATCGATTCAGGCTTTGAAAAGATTGGCCACATCTGTTACAAGGTACACACAATATTATTGACATTATGGTCCTTAGGTTTATTGGCATTTGCAAACATTGCGTGGTTACTCAGTCGTTTTACTGTATGACTTAATTTATGAATATTCATGCACATGTACCAGTATTTTTATTTTGTCTATTTACTGGAAGGGGATGGCAAATATTTGAATTTTACATTCTATAATTTCTGGGTTTGTAAAATAATTATATTATCCATTATCCATTTTTAATGGTTATACGTATATGTGTTATTAGAATATGTTCAAGAAATGGTACATATTTTGTGTAATGGGGTGAAATATGAAGCATGCTAATTCATTTAAGTTGTAGGAGATCTTGTATTTCTGTATTTTGAAGCTTATATTTTGTCGAAGTAAACAATTTGAAATTTATCTCTTTATTATGTGTCCATAAAGTACGTATTGGTTCTAATTAAGGTACAGTCTTGTGATAATAACTTATACACAAAATTTTTAATCCATTAAATTACAATGTACCCATGCAGAAAGTGCGTCTGGAGAGTATTGGAGCTGAAGATATAGCCGATGGTAATCCTCGTCTCATCCTCGGTCTCATTTGGACTGTTATTCTTAGATTTCAGATACAAGATATCCAGGTTGAAGTGAGTATCATCATTATACATGATTGCCCTTTGAGGCCTATTTTTTATTTTTTATTTTTTGAAGTTCCTTTAACATAATCAAGGTTCTGTTCCTTGCTTAAATCTGCTATCTCAGTTAAACTTGTGCTTGAATGGTTTTAACAGAAATATGGCACTATATTGATGCTTGTCGTGATTATCATTTTAGATAAAAAGCCTGTGTCGTGTTGTCTATTATAGCAATGAAAGGGAAGACCTATAATTGTAGATTAAGTTTTAAGTGGCTCAATTATGAACTCAAGTTCAAATATGAAAATGAAATGAAAACCTACAAGCAAAATCATTTTCTCCATCATTTAAGAATTAAAATGACTCCTTTACTTTTACGACGTGCATGCTGTAAAAAACATGTTAGTGATAGACTTTTCTTTTAGCTAAGCATTATTTACCTGAACTTGGTTTTTATGTTACGTATTGCCTCTCGATTGTTTCCAGGTCTCTCTTGGGCATAATTTTTTTCCCCATCATATGAATTATTATATTATTTCAGGATGATGGTTCAACAGAAACCAAATCAGCTAAGGAGGCTTTGTTGCTGTGGTGCCAGAGAAAGACAGCTGGGTAAGTGTATTTTGCCAACATGAGAAATATTATTTTTTTAAATATGAGAATGAAGAAATCATGTTTTAGTGAAGATAGGGATTAACGTACGAGTCTATATCAACATGTTTTACAACTAAAGTTAAAGTTAAAAAGAAAGATTTTATATATATGTATATACACACACATGTAATGTAACTGCTGTTCTCTAAGCATTTATTGAGACATGTTCATAAACATATATGTTGTTCTAAATTCTTGCTTGTCATTATAGAATTGATTCTGTTCTTGTGAGCAGGGTCTCATTTTTAAATGGTGAATCAATTCATCGTAGCTTCTCTTCAAGAATCATGTGGGATGAGGTACTTACAACTATATATCACCATAAGGAAATGATCTGAGTATATTTTGAAGAATGTAGTTAAAGGTCATTGGACACACGGTTCAAATTATAAAATATTTGGTTTTAAGGGCTGAAGCATATAGGAGATGCCAACACATTTACCTTGTTTCAACATTTCATATTATTAAATTATTTTAGGTACCCTGGTGTGGATGTGCGTAACTTCACCAACAGCTGGCGATCTGGTCTGGCTTTCAATGCACTTATTCATGCTCACAGGTGAGATCTTATAGTTATTGAGTGATCAGTTCATGCTAGAAATAAATTAACTATGAAGTCACAATGTGTTAGGGATTTATTCCCAATAATTAATTGTAACCCAAGTTCTGATTAATTTGCATAATAATGTTTGACTAATGTTTATTTTCCATCATCCAAATTTGCAAAAAAAACAACAAAAAACAACAACAACAACAACACTAAACAGGATTGAAGATAAATAAACTGATAGTTTGTATCTACTGTATAAAGAAACAAATCCCAGAGAGAGAGAGAGAGAGAGAGAAACGAATGGTTATAATTATGTATTAATACACAAAGGAGAGTGGTAAGGGGAAATATCTTGAATTTCTAGATTATTCACTCTTTCTTTAAATTGATTTGTTCTTGCAGACCGGAGCTATTTAACTTTGAGATGTTGAAGCATCAGAGCAATGAACAGAATCTTAACAATGCATTTAAGGTTGCGCATGAGAAGCTGGGCATTGCCAGGCTACTTGATGCTGAAGGTAATGATACATATTGGCCCGTATTCTGAACCAAAGACTGACTTTGTATGAGTTTAAGATTATGCAGTTCTATTGTGCGATCCTTTTGTGTGATGCGCATCTGTCAACATCAGACAATAGGATGGTACAATAGTTTTTGCATGAACTTGCGACTCATACAAATCCAGTCTTCAGGTCAGAAGATATCGTCTTCTTTTGGCAATCCTTCCATTCTTCTAGTGCTGTTAATCACAATATGCAGCCTTTCTCTGTTTTAAGGGTATTTTATGAGTTCTAGAGTTGACTTCCCACTCTAGTCTGCTATTCTCCTGAGATACGTCCTTCTCTGTGACGTAATATTCACATCATGTACAAGAAATAAATAATGAATAAAATATAAAAAACAATTGCTTTCCTCTTGCTTTCTTACCTTATATCTTTCCAGTGAGAGTTTATATTATAATTCCTCCATTCCAGAGACATTGTCGAGGAAATTTGAGCTGTGATCTTTTTTCTTCGTAATCATAGTCAAAATCAACCGATTATTGCTACGAACAGAAATACTCTTTTTTTTTTAGGAACATGCTATTAATATGTTTTATGCACAAGAGGAAAATAGTCATTCTTTGAAGGCAAAACCTAGATTTTAGCTTTAATTATTCATAGATTTGATAAAATGAATAGAATATCAGTTTGTAAGCCCAGGGCTTATAGAATGAGTTCTGTATAAATTAGAATGCCAAATTTGTAATTATCAGTCCTGATTTTAGGCTTTTGAATATACAGTGTAATCAAAATTAGATGAGCGCAACGCAAGTTCTCTTTCAAAATAGATTTGGACGTTGATCGACCAGATGAGAAGTCGGTAATGACATACGTAGCTGCCTACTATCATTACTTTGCCAAGATGAAGACAGAAAAAACAGGTGGCAAGAGAATAGCAAAGGTAAGAAAGAGATATGATAAGATAAAACTTTGACTTATATAATCTTTGGAAATAGGGATAGTTATACTTGAAATATTTATGGCAAATGATAAAAGATATACTAGAGACAGTAAAATATCCACCATCCATGTGCCCTTAAAGCATGTAGAAAAAAATAATTAGGACTTACACCTTAAAGCTGGTGTATAGTTTTGGGTGATGGAAAAATTTAATTTAGATTCACAGTTAGATAATATGAAAGATTGAATCCTATAACTATAATAAAGAAAATTATATTACTTGAAATCTTGTTTTAGTGTGTTTATTTCACAATATAATATAATACGTGGAAAGTCGGGGACCCAACACCAACTCAGCGTTCACATGGAAAAGCAAAGGGGATTCTCGTGTTTTGGTGATACACACAGATTGTTATGCACTGTTCATGCGGTAAGCTCCGGCGAGCGGACATCGCAGCAAAGGTCTCAAAGAACCATTACATTACGTTTCTTTCAAACATTTTCACTGAAATTCACCGGAAATCATAAAAAGAATATCACAAGATCTCTTTTGGTGCAATGTGGAAAACATGAAACTATATTCAAGCGGTTTTATGCTGATTCCTCTTTGTTACCAAAACTATACACCGGCCAGCTTTAAAACTTTTGTGAGTCTTCCATTGGAAGATGGCGCTATATTGCAAAAAGCTGATCATCATTTGGGACATAGCGCCATCCCTTGTTGCTATCATTTGAATAAAATTTGTCTATTGTACTGCTCATGAAATTTGCAAATAATTCAGGGTTCAAAGGGTTAAAATGAAAGGTAGCAAGAAAAATTGTACATTATAGACAGCTGTCTTTCTATACAGATCGATGTTTAAGCAGAATTAAAAAAAAAATTCTACATTTGACTTGTTCTGTAGATTGTCAGTCAAATCATGGAGATAGATAACCTTCAGATTGAATACGAGAGACTTGTGAGTGATCTGTTAGAATGGATCCAAAGTACTACAAGGAAGCTGAGTGATAGAGATCTACCTAACCTCCTAGCTGGTATCCAGGAAGAAATGACTAGGTTTAAGACGTACAGGATGGTGGAGAAACCTCCCAAGTAAGTCAGCATGGGCCTGTTTCTCGAAACCGTCATAAGTCTAAGTTTGTGGACATCCTATTGAAACGTGTTAATTTTACAACACATGTCCCTATAGGTTGTACAAGAATTTAGACTTATGACGGTTTCAAGAAACGGGCGCCAGGGGTTTTGAATTAGTGGCATTAGCTTTGAAACAAGAAGGTATGCATGACATATACACATCAGCCTTAAGAGTAAAAATGACTGACGGTGACAAATGTGAATTTATTTCTGGTGCAGTACATCAAACATTTCTTGAAAAACATTTTGAACGAAACAATCATTGAAATCTCTAAATTAGCAATGCAAAAAAAAGTAACTATCTTTATACCACATTTGTATTAAATCTTCATCAATAAAGTTTTATGCTGTATCAATTTTTTTTGTTATCAGTGGTTACTAGGAGTGAAATGAAGCTGTAATATAATTGGAGCCAATAGGACAATTAAAAAGTGGTTCATTTAGACCTTTGGAAATCTTGTATCTCAAATGATTAATGGGTAAAGTCAACAAATATCTGTGTGATTTTGGCTCTGGGTCCTACTAGGATCAGATTCCAATTTCCGACAGTGACCTTATGTCAAAGCAAGCTTGCTCACATACAATTCACTTTTTAGCATTGTCACCATTGTCTTCAACATTGTCGATCACCATCATTGAAAACATCACTTTCATAATCGCAATAATTAAATTGTTACAACAACTTCCTTAGTCACAAGCACCAGTGATGCTCATTATCATGTTCATTGACTTTTCAAATATGAAATTATACAGGTATGCCGAGAGGGGAAACATAGAAGCCACATTGTTTAGTATCCAGACCAAGATCAGAGCATGCAGACGCAAGATGTACGTTCCACCGGAAGGGAAGCTCATCAATGACATTGAGAAGAAGTGGGCTCTCCTGGAGGAGGCTGAACACAAGAGGATGACAGCACTCAGAGAGGAGCTGGCTCGGCAAGAAAAACTGGAGAGATTGGCAGAGAAGTTTGAAAGAAAGGTAGCTTTAAAGGGATTCTAGTGTAGTTGGAAAGATGAAGGAAATTAATATGAGCTTTCCTGTTATTTTATTGCTATTTAGGAAGAAAATCATAGTAAAAAGGTTCACTGTTCAGGATTGCTCTTCAGTTGCCCTAATAGTCATAATATGACACAGAATATACCCCCAAAA
Organism: Paracentrotus lividus; assembly: GCA_940671915.1. Taxonomy (NCBI): domain Eukaryota; kingdom Metazoa; phylum Echinodermata; class Echinoidea; order Camarodonta; family Echinidae; genus Paracentrotus; species Paracentrotus lividus. The sequence goes on from CALNVZ010000174.1 coordinate 7,515,980, forward strand.
AGCTGAAATGTTCGTAAGTGCATGTGATTCTAAGCTAAATTATGTCAATTTATTATCATTTTGGCAATTCCAAAACCTCACAGCACAATATAATGTATATGTAAACTGTTATCAACCTTTCCAAAGCACTTTCAGACAGTGTCGTCCACATTTTATTCTCATAACTAAAACAGTAATTTCACTTTAAACAAAGTTTGAGAGATTGAGATTTTAGCACAAGGTAGATTAAATATTGATTGCACACCCCCCCCCCCCCCTTAACTGCTCAGAAAGCAAGTATTTGCTCCATATTTGCAGAAAAGTATGGGAGACATGTAGTTTTAAATAAAGTTTGAGAGATTGAGATTTAAACATATGGTCTATTTTTCTCCCCACCTTACTGCTAAGAAAGCACCAGCTCAAGTGCTCAACATACTCAATTCTGCCCTGATTTCTAACCTATAATGCAACATCCTGAGCAGTGTAGTCTTATAATACAGACCTAAATTGAGTGATAGCACACTAACTTACTACTCAATACATTCATATCCCAATAATAATGTAAACAAATTGCAAAACAAATACTTTCCCCCTCACAACATTTTAGTTTCCTTGATACAATTAAAATTAACTGCTATTTTAGTCACTCCAATATTGATAGTTATCTCAAAAGGTACATTTTAGACTAGTTCTTTATAACACACAGTCAATGGGAGTGTTGGTCAGTTCGCTCCCGCTTTAATTGGTTTGAACCAGTGGCCTTCTGATTTGGAGACCACTACTTTCCTGCTAATGACTCTTGACTCAAAGCTTGCCATTTGTTATATTGTAATTTGTTTTTTTTTTTTTTTTTTGGGCGGGTGGAGTCATTCTTGCTGTATACCAAGCTGTTTGTCATCGCAGCTTCTTCCCTCTTTTGTGGGTAAAAATATGTTTTAATGTATAAACTTTCATAAATTCCTTTCCTTCTCAGGTGCTGCTGAGAGAATCTTGGCTAGGTGACATGATGAGTGTATTGAGTGAGAGTGTCACACCAAGCAACGATGTCCATGCTGTTGATGCAGCTACAAAGAGACATGAAGCTATAACAGCTGATGTCATGGCAAGGGTATGTTTAAAAAACCATTGACTAATCAGTTAGAGAGTAACCATATTATTAGGCCATTCCATGTTTCTGTTACTTTTGTTTTTGTTTTTTACTATTTTTTTCTGAATCCTGTACAACACAGGATGTGTAATCCAGTCAAATTAAGTCTTGGTTCGTGTACACCTTGTGGTAGTATGTGAGGATCACCATCAGTCACACTTTTTTTTTTTTTTTTTTTTTTTTTTTTTTTTTTTTTTTTTTCTTCTTCATTAAAAAAAACTGCATTTTTTGTTGTCTTACTGTCCCATGTGACTCAACATGGAATTACCCTGTTCAGATAATCAAGTGAGAATGACACAATATTTAGAATAAAATTTAATAGATGTTAACTTTTAAAATTGTAATTAAAGGTATTTTTTTAATGGTGAATAGAAATTGAGTACTAGAAAAGATTAAATAGAAAAAAATTACTAGAAAAGATTAGTCTCTTTGATGTAGTATACATCATGTCAGAAAAGTTATACAGTGAGGACAAATTTCTTTTAAAAAAAATGGTTTTCATAGTTGCATCCCTGTTAATTCCATGTAATATTTAAGAAGTACATTTGAGCTGTAACATTTGGTATTGGATTTGCTATTTGCAGAAAGAACGTTTTGCTGACTTGGAATCCATGTCTTTAGAGCTGGCAAAGGAAGGATACCATAGAGAGCAAGAGGTCACTCGGAGGTCACAAGAGGTCATGAAGAGGTGGAAGGAGCTACTGAGGCTATTAGAGAAGAGACAGGAAGTTCTGAAAGGGATCAATGAACTGATGGGCATGTTCAGAGAGGTGGATGGTATTATGGCTGAGATGAAGGAAATAGAGGTTCGTTACTCTCATATTCAAGAACATTCTCTTAAACGTTAATGGAACACAACCAGGGTGCATGTAATCTGTATAAGATCATATAACTCCTTGTAGAAATTGAGCAATGCAATCTAAAATACAACCACTAACCAAACGACCAAGCATGTAAAAAAAAAATAAAAAAATATTTGACAAAGTACACCCAGATCCTAACCTAGGGAGAAAGGATCAATAAAATCGACTTGATTGCAATTCAATTCTGGAAACTATAACTTTGATCTAATTTGATTGATATAGGTGAGTTTGCAGTCTGATGAATGAGGCCAGCATCTCCAGGCTGTAGAGGATCTCCTTCAGAAACAGAGCCTGGTGGAAACCCAGATCCTAACCCAGGACGAAAGGATCAATAAATCAAATTTTTGAATTGATAACTTTGATCTAATTTGATTGACATAGGTGAGTTTGCAGTCTGATGAACGAGGGAAGCATCTTCAAGCCGTAGAGGATCTCCTGCAGAAACAGAGCCTGGTGGAAACCCAGATCCTAACTCAGGACGAAAGGATCAATAAATAAAATTTTTGAATTGATAACTTTGATCTAATTTGATTGACATAGGTGAGTTTGCAGTCTGATAAGCAAGGTAAGCACCTCCAGGCCGTAGAGGATCTCCTGCAGAAACAGAGCCTGGTGGAAACCCAGATCCTAACCCAGGACGAAAGGATCAATAAATCAAATTTTTGAATTGATAACTTTGATCTAATTTGATTGACATAGGTGAGTTTGCAGTCTGAATGAACGAGGGAAGCATCTTCAAGCCGTAGAGGATCTCCTGCAGAAACAGAGCCTGGTGGAAACCCAGATCCTAACCCAAGGAGAGAGGATTAATCAAGTCAATGTGATTGCTGATAGATGTCTCAAAGAAAATCATCCAGAGAGCTCTACCATCAAGAGAAGAACGGTTGACCTCAATGTCACATATAATGCGTGAGTAGCCTTTTGAAATGTATGACCACAATAATTAGTTGACTGGAAATCTATATCCAGCATTTTTCACAATTACTAGATAATCAGGTGTTTAGCTCAATCAACAGTAATCTTTACTGAAAGAAAAATACTTGTTATACTCTCTGATAAAAGAATGAAACAAAAAAAGGGTTTAGACAAAATATGAAATAGGGTTAGAATGGCTGCAATCATATTTAGAGCAGTTACCAAATTTCCCAGTTCTCCCCCCCCCCCCAAAAAAAAAAAACTGTGCTCAAGATCCTGAAGCATAAATTCAAGGCCTGTCCCACTGGAGGCAATCGCTGTGGCGACAACCTGAGAATGTCATAATTGAAAGGAGATCAGCTTAGAAACTGATTATAGACGTACCTATCACTCTATTTACACTAGGCTACAACATCAACTTGCTACCACACACACAATAGCAAGATCACTAGTTGTCACAGCAATGATTGCCTCCTGTGGGACAAGCCCTTTAGGCAATAACTTATTGGCTTGTATGCATTGATACATTATTGATTCTTTTTTGTGGATAGAATCAAAGAGATGAGTCATTTGAGGAAATCTTGCCTGGAGGATTCCTTGAAGTTCTTCCAGTTTATGAGAGACAGTGAAGAAGAGGAATCGTGGCTGATGGAGAAGCAGCGTATCGCCAAGTCTGCTGTCACCGGCCGTGATCTACGTAGTGTGCTGAGCATGAAACAGAAGCATGCTGTAAGTAACGGGCACGGATTCATCATCAGTTCTGACAAAAGATTTTATGCTTTGGCATGGGCCGAAACAATCCTTTGTCAGAGCCAATGCTGGATCCGCTGCTAAGTTTAGTAATAAGAAAAATAAAAAAGAATATTTGCTTGTATTATAGTTTTCATGCCCTACAGGCAAGGATATCAACATACTCCAAGAATACCCTGGCTTGTGTCAGGCTCCTGATTGGGTACACCTAAAATTCTTATCCAAGTACGCATTTTTTCTCCTTAGTGGAAATTGGCAAAAGTAGATGCATTGCCAAAGAAAGTCAGTGACTTATACCCTGAATAACTAGGAACAACGCATATCTTTTAACTCAGGTACTTGAAGCAGAGGTGACGGCCAGGCAGCGGACAGTTCAAGGGGTGCTGGACACTGGACAAGAGTTGATCAATACCGGTCATCCATCTAGGAGAAAGATCAAGACGAGGATGGAGACCGTAGGAGAGAAGATGGATCAGTTGAGAGAGTATGTGGAGGGCAGGAAATGGAGGCTACAGATGGCTGTAGAATCCCATCAGGTAAGTAGGAGCAGTGGTAGAAGATTGAGACCATAGGAGAGATGAAGAAACAGTAGGAGAAAAGAAGAGACCATAGGGGAGAAGAAGAGACCGTAAGACAAAAGATGGAGCAGTTGAGAGAGTATGTGGAGGGCAGGAAATGGAGGCTACAGATGGCTGTAGAATCCCATCATGTAAGTAGGAGCAGTGGTAGAAGATTGAGACCATAGGAGAGATGAAGAGACAATAGGAGAAAAGAAGAGACCGTAGGGGAGAAGGAGAGACCGTAAGGCAAAAGATGGAGTGGTTTAGAGACTATGTGAAGGCAGGAAGAGAGGCTGCAGATGGCTGTAGAATCCCTTCAGATAAGTAGAATAGAGCAGTGGTAGTAGACTAAGAGCACAGGTGAGAACCATGTTTTAAAAACAAGCCTTATTTCACATGTGCACATTGTGCTTTGGTCCTCATATCACATTGTCTTGGATGAGAGAGAAGATACATTTCTTTTACATATGTCCAATGTTCTTTGGTCCTCCTAGTACTACATCGATGCTAATGAGGCGGAGTCTTGGATGAGAGAAAAGATGCCTCTGGTATGCAGTGATGACTACGGTAAGGATGCAGACTCTGCTAAGGTCATGCTTCAGAAACACACAATACTACAAGAAGAGATCCAGGCCTATGAGAGTGAGGTCATACAACTCAGAGACAACGGGCAGAAGATGATGACTACCATTAAATCTAATCAGGTAGACTGGCCTTTAATCATTTGAGGGTGAATGAGGGATGTTGGTAATAGTAAGACTGATGACTTGAAAATTATATTTTGGGTACTTTCATGCTAACCGAGTTTATTTTTGTTAGATTGTATATGTTTTTCCATCCTTCTCCCTGAGTTTTCATTTCCTCTTTCCTTTTCCCTCTGCACTTATGAATATTTTTACTAGATCTATATGGCGCATTAAAAATGCTTTATTTATTATTATCATTATTATTTACTATTATATCGTAGTATAAAAAAAGTAAACTGATAAGTGATAATCAACAATTATTATAGCATTTATTACATATTTTAAGGTTGGTCCCTTGTTGTTTGGTTAGTTTTGATCCATCTAATAAGGAGTATGACAAATTTCTTTGAATAATTTAGTGCATTAATTAATTGATTAGTGCATCATAATTTTGGTATTGCCTAGTATAAAAATAATTATTTTATTGGGGATTTCTTGTTAAAATATTTCTCTATCACAGAACTGGGTAGCAAGTAGATTAGCATCATTTCTGGGAAATAATTAATTCAAATCGATCTCGGGATGTAATAATGAATGCTTAACCTAAACCCCTGTCAATTCCATCTCCATCTTTAAACAGGCCAAAATGCAAGACAGGTCATCACCACCAACCGACGAGGAATCCTTCACCATGGAAACCGTGGATGTGCCTTATGAGGTCGAAGAGGAAGAGATTGTTGAGCGAGAGGTCATCAAGGAAGTGATTGAGGAGAGGAAGTACCCTCAAGTCAAGGCTTTGTATAACTATAAAGGAGAAGAAATGAAAGTAGCCAAGGGAGAGGTGAGATGTCAATGATAACGTTAGTGCTATCATTTACCCACAGAAACTTTGCAAACTATCATCACAAGTAAATTTCAAAGAGTCAAATTTGGAAATATTGTCTTTTGTTTCATCTTTGAACATCATGGTGTAAGTACATGTAATGTAACAAATACAAATTTAACAAAATCTTTTGGTAACTGTTCCATGTTTTACAGGGGGAAAGCTATTATTGCCCACTTGTATTATACAAAGTCAATATTTTGTCCTACAGGATGAAATGTTCAGATGTTTTGCAGTGATTTTGGTGTTCTTTAATCTCATGTTAACACCTTTCTGTAAAGAAAGGTCAAAGCACAAGTTTGGATATAGGTTAGCTTAAAGATGACAATATAATGAATGCCCCCCAGGGAGTTGAGAGTGTGCACTTTTAGTGTGGGACCGCAATTGAAAACAATGACTGATATGTTATAAGTACTTTGGTCATTTCGTGAAAAAAACACTGTATTATAATCCGGTTATTAATATAGTTTTTTTTTAATTGTCCATATGGCTTGTAATAAATAAAGCATGCAGGTATTTGATGCTGCATTGAAATACATAAAGACATAATTTCTGTTTTTCCCCCAATACTAATCCAGAGTTCAATTATTATCTCTCTCCTCATAGATTATGATTTTGATCAAGAAAACAAACAATGAATGGTGGAGTGTTAGGAGGGGTAATGCTCAAGAGGGTTTTATCCCTGCAAACTACGTCAAAGAGGTCAGCCCCAAGGTCGTGAAGAAGAAGGTCAAAAGGAAGGTCAAAGTTCCTGAGAAGGTCATGGTCAAGAAGACTAAAATTAAACAGGAGGTGATCAAGAAGAAAAAGCCAAAGGATAGGAAGAGCATGCTCTCTAGATCAGGAAGTGGTAAGAGCTCTTAGCATTTGATTCTTCTGTTTTTTAAATGATTGGGTGTGGATTGTTGATTATGTAGTATAAGATAAATTAATACACAATCTTCTTAAATGACAACTTTTTTGATGTACTTCTAAACTGTTGTGCATTTAATGTTTAATAATATTACAATTACATCATGTTTATATTTTAGGCTATCATCTATGAAGAATTGAATAAACAATGCCAATAAACAGAATACAGGAAGATATTGTTATGAGATAATGTCTAAATTGTCTATTCAGTTTGAATCTGTTATGAATCATTTAAGCCTAAAATCAATCTAACTTCAAATTCAGAACAAGTTTTTCTGAATTCTTATCAAACCATGCTGTTATACACATCCAGTGCGAAGACAGAGCCATCACTTTGATGAGGACAATATTGAGATGAGACTGGCCGCTATCAACAGCACCTACAAGAGACTACGCAAGCTGAGTGAGGCTAGGTCCAGGTATCTGGAGGATGCAATCAAACTCTTCACATTCTACCATGATTGTGATGAGTTCCAGGACTGGATGAAGGAGAAGGTCAGTACCAATTCAAGGTCATGATGAAGGTCATGGCATTCTTAAGGTCACTGAACCTAGGTCAGGGGATATCATCTGAGAGACAAATAACTGACCTTTCGATTGTTTTTTAGACCTGCCTTCACTCTTTGCTTGAACAATTACTTGAACAATCACAGACAAATTTAAGCAGAATCACATTTTCCCCAAAAATTCATGAAGCCGGTACAGTGGACAAGTATAGCATGGGCTAAAATTGTAACACAGTCATGAATTTGGGCCTATTTTTTCATAAAAAAATTAATTGAACTTTTGCAAGTAGGATTTTATGTTGTTTGTTTTTTTCACCACATAAGTATTACCTAATCTTTTAATTTTTTTTAAATTTTGAAATGTGGTATTTAGTAAATTGTAATAAAAAAGATATTGTAAAGAAATCTCTGAAGACATATTTTTTCCAACCTTCAATTTGATTTTTGTATTTTGTTATCTATAGTGTTACTTTGAAATAGTATTTTATGCAATATATAAATGTGTAATGTAGTGTGTATCTTTCCTATTTAAAACGCAGAGAGAATTAGGTAATATTATGAGCTAATCTAACATTATTATTATTATTATTATCATTGTAATCTATTTCCTGTTTCCTTTCACACTTTAGGAGAAAGCACTGAAGAAGAAGGAGAGTTTCTCAGAGCACGTCGAGGCGACAAGGAGGAAGTTTGAGAATCTCCTGACGGATCTCGTGGCAAACCAGGGAAGGGTGGAGCGGATAAACAAAATGGCCGACAGGTTCGTGGAGACGGGTCACAGCAAACAAGGAGACGTGAGGAGCAGACAGAAGGAGGTTAATGAGCAATGGAAACGACTCCTGGAGCTGAAGGCAGAGAAGGAGAAGATGCTAGAAGGAGCCTCTAGGTAAGATAAGAAGGAACGCTTGTCATTCAGCTGCTTGGATTCTTCCTAATCCATAGATTTAAATGTCTCTTTTTAGTGACACTTTTCACAATTGGCCTCACACACACAGAAAATTATTTTCAGGCAAAACTTGACAACGTTTTGGATGCATTTTGTAATCTTTATCAACAAAGTGTCATTAAGTTTCAATTTATTTTATTTATTTTTTTTTTTTGAGGTTGTATATGTGAAATACAAATATGATTGGTGCCAATTTGACTATTAAAAAGTAATTAAGTTAGACCTTGGAATATATTGTGCATCCATGCCTTGTCTCGTAAGCATGTCAGGTTTTAATAGGTTGTTCATATACTCTCTCAATCATTTTCATTTCCTTGCTTCTTTACGTATTTGTTGTAAATTACATATCAAGGCCTCCTTTATGATGTAATTTTGTTTTGTTTTTGATAATTCATAACTTGTAGATTCATAAATGACAATAATTTTCTCCAAATACATGTAGACAATGGCTTTTTCTTTTGATGTAAACAATCAAGTAATCTAGGATGATAATACATGATACGATAGTCCCAATACTTCATGCATTGTAATAATTACTAACAATTACGACATTTTCAATAGTTGTTGTTAGCAGATCTGAGTACAAAGTATAAACTCAAATGTTGCTAGTCTAAAATATATGTGTAGGCCTATATATGTATTCATAGGGACAGTGATTTTCCTTTTTTTTTCCATTTCTGAAAACCTGTTATTCAGTTTCCAATTTGATCTCAAATGAAAATTCCATTTCGTCATAGAAAATGTACACAGCAAAAACATGAATTCCATTTCGCAAAGGTAAATTCAATGAATTTTCACATGAAAAGTAAAGAACCAAAACGGATTTTCCGTTTTGATTTACTGGTAAACGGAAAATCACTGTGCGTATGTTCATATTGGTTTATTTGCCTTTCCAGTATTGAGCTGTACAATCATTCATGGGGTGAGACCAAGGAGTGGATCATGGATAAGTTCAAAGCTCTGACGTCTGATGATCCAGGAAAACAGGCCCTACCGGCCGAGGCTCTACAGCGCAAGTATGAGAACCTACAGAGAGAACTCAAACCGGTCATGGACAAGCTACGCAAGCTTGGACTTCTTGCTCAGGCGTAAGTCATTGCAAAACATTCTTCTTTCATCCTGAAAATGTTAACTTTGCAGGAAGATTGTACTAAATCATTTTCTATCAATGAATTTTTGAATGTGACAATTGAATTGATGTGTCTTTTCAGGGTTCCCAGCCCATCAGGGAAATCAGGGAAAATTATTTTACTTTTTTCCAGTCAGGGAAAATTCAGGGAATTTGATAATAATGCTTCAAAATCAGGGAAAAGTCAGGGAATTTTGATTGACCCAAAAATCACAATTTTGGTAGTCAGTCAGACTAGTGTTTTATACTGCAAAAAGTTCACGGCGACAACAAGTAAACATGCGAAACTGGAAATGGGTTTAAATAATTATCAGGGAATTTTTAGATTTCATCAGGGAAATATCAGGGAATTTTGTTTTCTTTTGCTTTTTTGTGCATCTTTCACATTTTTGTCTTATATGCAATAGGAATCGTTTATACAAATGGCAAACAGGTCTATGACAGGTGCACAAGGACAACATTAACATTAGATATAATATCTTAACAGGTAACAATGTCCAAGGGAACTTGTTTTCTTTTTTTTTACCCCTAACCACTCAGAGCCTGTGCGTAACAGGTCAGCTTACACCTTGACCTATGTGCCAAAATTATGTATTTTTTTACTGTAAAAGCAGCATAAACTATTTACAATTAGATCTGCTGCGGTGCACTTGAGGATTTACCAGTGTTTTTGGACAGTTTAGGGGATAGGGCTTGGTGGTGGATGGGGGCGGTTCGTGGGGGTATGGCAGGCTTTTTGGGCAGTTTGATGAGTAAGCTGAAGGGTGGTTATGGGCAGTTTGAGGGTTACAGTGTAAAAAAGGGGTTCTTTCTATAAAGAATAATCCTAAATTAGTTTGGCTGTGTGTCTTTTTAATTGATATTAGAAAGTAAATCATACAGTCAATAATTTCAGCTATTTATTCAAATGATATTGCAGAGTAAAGACGTCGTACCCTGATGAAGGTGACCATATTAGCAATCGTCAGGATGATATCCGCAAGCTCTGGGATAGTCTGGAGGATAAGGCCACTGAACGGAAGACCCAGCTTGCTCAGTCAAGGGATATCACAACATTCCATAATGAATCCAAAGAACTGGTAAGCAATAAAAACGTTATACACTAGTTTTTCATTTAATGATGTAACCAGAGCCCCCACAACTGTAGGTTAGACCTTTGGTCAACCCGTCTTGAGTCTGCGCCTCACAATGTCATCATCAGCCCTAAGGAGTCCCTCCCACCTGGAGTCGGCCGTTGCAAGGTATTGATGGCCAAATGGGGCATCGACACTGAAGGAAGGCCAGTATGCGAATATGGAGAGGAGGAGACCATGAGTCACCTTCTACAATGCCCTCTTCTCTCCTACCCCTGCTTCCAAGCTGATCTTTCTACTCTTTCGCCTAATGGGATCGCCTGCATTCAGTACTTAATGGGTAGAGTCTAATTCAGAGTTGGATTCCCCGAATAATCAATATATACAATGCATACTATGATCTTTAAATGTAATCAAGTTTAATTACAAATCAAACAGAAGATTCAATAATGTTATAAATGGTATTTTCAGGTCCTTAAAAACACATATGTTTTAAAAGAATTTAGTAACTTCCCAAAACAAGTGCAAAAGAGATCAAAATGAATAAAATTCTGTTGCTCTGACCATAAAAACAAACTACTGAATGTTTCAGATCAAATGCAAGTCATTTACTATCTTAAAACAGTGAAATTTCAAATGAGGTGATAATACGGCCGCGCATGATTAATTTATACCACTTTTATACAACTTGGGCTGGTTGAAACGCAAACGGTTTATTTAGTTCAATAATCACATGACCCTCTCTTACCTTGCTTTTGTTCCCGAGAACAATGCTATGACCGAACCAACAATAGACTACCAAACATTTTTCCACAAAGAGAGAGATTACGGCTGTGGTCCACAAGGCTATTACGGCTATCCTTGGGATACGCCAAGCGCCACGGGAGTTGTTCCAACAACACCTGGTCTACTCGACCCAGGATGTTCTAAACCCGAACGTCGGCGGATTTTCGTTATCCGTTCAGGATGCAGCGCTCGGCCTCTGGTCAGCGCCGAGAGCTGCCGGATATCCAATCCTTGGTGGGTGCTTTCCACCCTACCAAGCGGGTCACGCTCCTTCCTTGGGCTTCGCCCCAGAGGTGACGGGACATGGTACCTCGTGGCAGGGTACACCCGGCCCTCGTCCCGTGACACTGGCTGGTCACAACACAACCCCACGTCGGCCTCTGCTTGGACCACCCGCCTAGGGAGTCCAGCCGTGCCGGCCCCGGATACGGGGATTCGGTCGATGACTCGAATACTTCGGAGTTTCTCGCTCACCCAGCCCAGTCTGCCCCGGAGACTCCGTCTCGTCGCCCTGTTGTGAGCCCGAGTCGGAGTGGGTCGGAGAGTAGATTTTGGCTAACGAGGTCGAAGTCTTTTCAGACCTGGACGGAATCACGGAGAGCCGACACGCAGGGGACTCTCACGCCGTCTGGCGGAACCGACTGTCGCATCATGGGTACCCAGCGATGGGTGGCTCGCTAGCCGCACGGTCGGAGTGTGGACCACCCGTCGTTCTCGGCTGGTGGTCCTTGTGTGCTACGGTAGTCCCTTGGGATACCTCATGCCCCGGCGGGGGTTTGATTTCAACAAACTACCCGCCTCCCGGGACCCTCGGCGTTCTAGGTCACGAACTCCGGGAATTCTTATCCGCTCATGGATGCAGCCGTCGACGGATTCATGCCTGGCAGGCCGAGAGGCTGTCGATATCCCGAACTTGGTGGGTTGTGCCTGTCGGCACCAGGGCCAACGACGAGTTAGGCGGCTGCTCTTACCCTCGGGCTCCGCGCTAGATGGTCGACGGGACATCGGTACTTCGTCGGTGGACGAGGGTTTGAGTGGCCCGGTCTGGGCAGGGGCGAATCGTTGCACTAGGGTAACCTCGGCCCCGGTTTCAAATCGCGCGTCGCGGGCTGGGCACACCATGCACCGTTCGCACCGTTCCGTTTACGTACGTCGTTCTCTGCTGGCGGGAGGTCCTGCTTGGGGTACTAGGGCTAATCCTCGGGGATATGGTAAGTGCTGGTTTGTGGAGTGCCTGTCCACTGGTTCATCGCCTGTCCATAGGTCCTTGGGTTTGTGCTTCGGCACCATCACCAAGCGGGGTGTTTTGGCTCCCTATCCGTCGGGCTTGCCACCAGCAAGGTGCGGACTAGCTACTCCCCTGGTGGCTTGGTATCCGCTGGCCTTGTACACACGGACACTGGCCTGGTCTCAACCGCACCGCCACATCGATATACTTTTTGGTGGTTTTGTGCCTTCGGCACCCACCAAGCGGGGTCTTCGCTCCTATCCCTCGGGCTTCGCACCAGATGGTGGACGGGAACTAGCTACCCCGCTGTGGCTTGGTATGCCTGGCTTACACACACGGCCTGGTCTAACCCGCCCGCCACTCAGATACTTTGGGTGGTTTGTGCCTTCGGCACCCTCAACCAGCCACAGCGGGGTTTCGCTCCCTATCACTCGGGCTTCGCACCAGAGGTGACGGACTGAGCTACCCCTCGTGGCTTGGTATTGCCTGGCCCTTGTTCACACGACACTGGCTGGTCTCAACCGCCCGCCCCATCAGATACCTTGGTGTTTGTAGCCTTCGGCTACCCTACCAGGGCGGGGTTTTCGCTCCTATCCCTCGGGCTTCGCACCAGAGGTGAACGGGACAGCCTACTCG
>CALNVZ010000174.1:7529833-7601233 GCA_940671915.1 Paracentrotus lividus
TCCTATCTCTGCTAACCCCCGTCCTATAATAACGCTGCCTCACGGCGCTGCCTGACAGCGAAGGGTGGCGCTGAGCGCAGCTAAGGCATTATATCTGTCATTCTGATTTTCTGAGTCGTGCTGATCGAACCGTTCTGACTAGGAATTTTGCGGGTGAGATGCGTTCCTATTGCGATTTTAGAAATGTTATTAGTTATGCTACGAATATTTGCGCATCTCTAGAAGGCTTCGCTTTTATACGCCTAGGCGTGTAAATTTGTGGTGCTTTAGTTTATTGGCTGGGCCCCTCCTTGTTCTGGCAAGAATTGTCCATTCTTCGTGACGTTTTTCCTTCCGTTTCCACCCGTGACCAGCGTCGTGGCCTAACGGTGTTATGTATTTTTTAGTGTCGGGTCGGGGGTTTGAGGCCTGTTTTTGTCTTTGAAACTCAGCTCCCGCTCTTCTCCGACTACTTCTGTTTGTTCCTGACTTGTAGGGAGGGTTTATCTCTGCTCTTTTCTAAGAAATGATATTATGCATTCCACTTAAGTACAGTTAGTTTAGTGTACAGTATATGGTTATGCTTTATTATGACGTACTTTTTCCACGCGGCACGGTGGCTTTGTTGGCGGGGTGTGCTTCCGGGTCCTTGTGAACTTCCGGTACTTTGTCGGGATCGGCCATCTGTATTTTTGTTGGGTTGTGTGTGTATGGTGATATCCGAGGCGCTCTCTTTGTTGTTCGGCGTCTCGGAGCTGTTGTGCATGTACTCTTGCTTTTGGTCGTTGTTACTGTGGGTACGGTAGGTTCGTCAGCCGTTTTTGTTCCAGAAAAAAAAACATAATTTTAAATTAATTAAAAAAAATAATAAAAAAAAAATAAATTTTATTCTTTCGTGCTAGACCTCGTTCTAAGAACGGGGTTTTCTTTTTTTTTGGGAGTTCTCCGTGAGGCGCCTAAGTACCGGTCTACCGCTGTGTGGCCTGCCTAGCTTTTCTATAGGAACTTAGGTTTAACGGGCTTACAAAGGACCAAATTTTGTTCTTTTTCTTTTCAGAGCGTTCTAAGCCATGGACAGCAGGAGTGACTCCTCTGACGACAGACAGTACGACGCACAGCCGGAGCTGAGTGGCATTGTCTCCTGCGAGGTCGTTTCGCCGGGGATTCGAAGATTGCCTGGCGGGAGAGCCATCTCGACCGCCAGGTTTCGCTCGTCTCCTCTCGCCTAAGGTAAGGAGGGGGAGCTCGCCAGTGAATTGTGTCAGCGCTGGCTCCACGGTTTCATCTTGCTAGTCATGGCCTAGAGAAAGGTCTTGTAGCTCGAAGGTCAGCCAATCGATATAACGTGGGTTTTCTCACTAGTTTCTCCGTGGGTTGTGCCTATAAACCTTGTCGTGCTTCGGTGTCTCCGGCCAAGGGGAGCGGGTTCGTCTTCGACGTCATTGCCCGCCCGGCCCGCGCCCCCCCTCCCCGCCCATGTGTAGTAAGCAAAGAAAATTGCGGTTTTCTGTCTCACTGTGGCATAGCCCGTGGGTGTGCCGGAGTACGGTTTGGGGACACACGTGCGCCGCAGTTTTGCATCTAGCGGGCGACCCACCTTCCACCATGTGGTAACCCCACAGGATGGCGGCTCGCTTCCCACTCGCAGTGCCTCACGCCAATCAAACGCTTGTCGTACACGCTCTGTGGCCCGCAGGGCTTATCTGAGCGGTTCTATCCCTTGTGGGATCCGCGCCGATCGCCCACGTGGAAGTTGTTCAACGAAAGCGGGTTCTGACTTCGCCGCTCCGAGTGTAGCACAGAAAATTGCGGTTTCTGTCTCACTTAGGGATGAAGGTCGCTGCGCCGCGACTGTCTCGCTTCGTAGGGCGATCCGTCCGTGGGGTGCCGCGTACGGTTTTGAGGACCTCGGCGCCCGCGGTTTCCTGCAATTTGGCGGAACCACCTCTCCACATGTGCGTGAACCCGCCAGGATGGGGCTTCGCGCTTCCCTTCCACGTTCCGGAGTGCCTCAGCGCGTCCGGTCAAACGCTTTGTCGTTCACGGGCTGGTGGTCCACAAGGCTATTACGGCTATCCCTTGGGATACGCCCAAGCGCCCACGGGAGTTTGTTCCAAACGAACACCTGGTCTCTCGTACCCAGGATGTTCTAGTAAGCTCCCGAACGTCCGGGATTTTCGTTATCCGTTCAGGATGCAGCGCTCGGCCTGCTGGTCAGAACCGAGAGCTGCGGATATCCAATCCTTGGTGGGTGCTTTCGGCACCCTCTACCAAGCGGGTCAGCTCACTATCCTTGGGCTTCGCCCCAGAGGTGACGGGACATGGACCTCCTGCCGTGGCAGGTACACCCGGCCCTCGTCCCGTGACACTGGCCTGGTCACAACCACAACCGCACGTCGGCCTGCTGCTTGGACCAGCGCCTTAGGAGTACGCAGCGCGGTGGCTTGGTATGCCTGGCCCTTGTCATACGACACTGACCTGGTCTCAACCGCCCGCCACTTCAGGTACCTGGATGGGTTATGCCTTCGGTTTCCTATCAAGCGGGGTTTTCGCCCCCTATCCCTCGGGCCTCGCGCCCAGAGGTGAGGGGACAGGTTACCCCTCGTGGCATGGTTTGCCTGGCCCTAGTCTCACGACGCCGGCCTGGTCAAAACCACCTGCCACATCGGGCCCCCGGCTCGGACCGCCCTTCGCCAGCCTTTACCTTCGGTATAGATGGCAATGCGAGAAGTCCTCCCCGGGTTTTTCCCCCTCCCAGCCTTGCGGCTCTTGGGATGTGGGATCGGTGACCCACTCCGAGCAGAGGATTGGGCGATATCTCTCGATTTGTAGAGATGCGTACTTCCATGTACCTCAGACTTGTCGTCTACCTGACGATTGGCTTTTAGTAGCCAACTCCAGGGAGCGGCTCAATCTCCGACTCGCACACCAGTTTACCTGGGAGCCGAGTTGGATTTTGATCGGGAGCGCGCTGGGAGTTTCGTCTCCGAGGACCTGGGTCCCCCTCCCGCCGGAGGTGGCCCGGCTGCTAGCCCCGTGGAAGAGCCTTGTGTTTCTTCCCAGGGGCATGCCCTTTCGTGTGACTCTACCATCCGTGTTGATTTTCACGGACGCGTCACTCCAGGGCTGGGGCGGCCTATGCGAGGGTCAGTGGACGGCGGGGGACTGGTCTCAACTGACCTCCCCTCCCCACATCTATGTGTTAGAGATGATGGCGGTTCAGTCATCCCTGGATCTTTTTCAGGATCGACTGTTAGGCCGCTCGGTTCTCTTTTTGACGAACAATGTGAGCGTGGCGGCTTACATTAATCGTCAAGGAGGCACACACTCCCGGAGCTTGAACCGCTTGACGGCTCAACTGTGGAGATGGTGCAGGGAGAGAAGTATCCTCCCGTCTGCCTCGTACCTACCGGGTCGGGAGAATGTTATAGCGGAATTCTGTCCCACGGCAAATCTCTCCCCTCGGAATGGTCTCTCCGTCAGACCCTCTTCAAGCGGCTGATGACGAGTTGGGACCCGAGAGCGTACGTTCAAGACGCGTTCTCGTTCAGCTGGAGCGGGTTGAGAATTTTGCATTCCCCCCTTTTCCGCTGATCCCCCTAGTGCTAGCCAAGCTAGTGGAGGAAGGGGCTTGGATGATTCTATAGCCCCACACTGGCCGTGCAGACCATGGTTCCTCGCCTTCGCGAGCTTGTGGTCGGCCGTCCGTGACCCCTCCCTCGGTGGCGGGACGTTGTGAGCCAGCCGATCTCCGGGCTCTTTCAGAGCACCCGACTCGGCTTTTCGCTTGACTGCGTGGCCGTTGTCAGGTCGCAGGCATTCGTCTGGCTTCTCGGAGAGGGCTCGGTCTCATGGCCGGGAGGCCGGAGGAGAGTCGACGCTAACGTATAACTCCCGTCTAGCTGTCCTTTTCTGATTGTTGCGAGAAGAAGGGTTGCTCCCAGAGGGGGCCCCTGCCCGGTTTAGCGGATTTTTTAATCCATCCTTTTGACAAGGGCCGTCTCTTTCGACTTACCGAGGCTTAATCGTTCTGCCATTGCGGCAAATTCACGATGGTTTTCAATGACGGCTCTAATCGTTTCCAACTCTCCCGAGTTTATGCGCTTGCTTAGGTCTTTCCTTCTGCGAAGACCCTCAGTCTTCTCCTATAGCTCCTCTTGGAGTTGCCTAAAGGTTTTGGAGGCGTTAAACTCCTTTCGAGCCGTTGTGAAGCATCGTTTACCTCTTGACAGTTAAGACTGTCTTCTTGGTGGGGTGGCCTCGGCCCACAGACGAAGTTCGCTTCTTTGCCCTTAGTGTAGTGAGGGCCACATCAGGTTCGAACCTCGGGGAGTGCGTCTTCGCACTGAACCTCGTTTCATGCGAAGAAAACGCAGACATGCCTCTTCGGGACCGGTGGGAGAGCTTTCTCTCAACTAGCTCTCCTCTTCTCTTCGGTCCGGAGGTAAGGTGGTGGTGGTCCAGTTAGGGCCCTTAAGGGTACCTCTCCAGATCCGAAACTCGTCGTAAGAGTGATAAAACTCTTTCATATCACTCGAATTCCTTTTCTGCGCTTTCCCCGGACCCATCTCCAGAATGGATCGTGGAGGGACTTAAAGCGGCCGGGCTCTGACGCCTTGATGTCAGGAAGGGCCCCCAAAGCTCACGATACAGAGGTGATCAGCGCTTCTTTGGGCGCTCTTTGGCAGGCGTTCCCACTGAGGATGTTTTGAAGGCAGCGTACTGGCGCTCTAGTATTTCTTCATTTCATTTTCCTACGTGATGTTTGCTGGGCAGGAGCGTTTTGGTGTCTCGGCGTTGTCGGCGGCCAACCGCGAGACTATCAAAGTCTTCTTAGCCCCCCCCCCTGCCTCTCGTTTTTGTCCACCCGCTAGGTGCGGTGCTGGTCGTTGGACTAAGCAAGGTAAGAGGGGTCATGTGATTATTGAAGTAAATTAGTAAAATTAGCACTAATTTTTCTTATTTACGAGATAATCACATGACCTCTCTTACGCCCTCCTCCGCCCCCAACCTTGTCTCTATGAGTTGTCGATTTGGTTGGTTCAGAATGAAAGATATATGACTTAGTGGTCTAGCGCCACCTCGTGTCAGGCAGGCGTGAGGCAGGGTATTATGGAGGGGTAGGGAAGTAGGAAAAATGTTTGTAGTCTTATTGTTTGGTTCGGTCATAGCATTGTTCTCGGGAACAAAAGCAAGGTAAGAGAGGGTCATGTGATTATCTCGTAAATAAGAAAATTAGTGCTAATTTTACTATTTAATCGCGTCCCGGAATGGGTTTTAAAATTTGAGTTTAAAATCGTAGATATCTCGAAAGTAAGGCAAGCAAGTATACTGCAATTTTGAAGGAATACCAGATTGATCTATGTCTACATAATCACGTTGGCAAAATGAGCTAAATCCAATAAATTGCAATTTGAATATCATTCAATGTTATGCATCCCTTTAAGAATAAGGGCTGCTGTTGCAATGCTTGCTGCAGACCATAGGCTAATGAATGATATAAGAGGAGATGTAAGAAGAAGGATTACTGTGTAAGAGGATAACATCTCTACACTTGTAGAGTGAATGGACTGGATTGATTGCTACCCCAAGAAAGAACATTGTTTAACGAAGGTGTAGTCATTTCTCCATTTAGTACACATATAGTCTTATATCAAGAAAAGTGTAGTCCGTTGGCCTTTCTTAAATGTTCTACAACATGTATTTCTTCCTGGAGGGGCATTAAAGGTCATAATACTAAAAAATAATACTAAAAAAATGCAAATAGATAGTCAGTATCCTCGTTGCTTGGACTTCAAGCATGCATAAAATTCTCATTGTGAACAAATCAAAGTTCAAAGTTCAAAGTATATTTCCACATTTTCATTTAAATAATCATTACAGAATGAAAGCATACATCTAAAATACATAGAAAATAGCATGTCACACAATAATAAAATAACATTATATAGAATCAGAATGGTTGTTTCAATATTGCAATCAATCACAACTCATTATGTTACATGCCCTTTGTT
The DNA here is from genome assembly GCA_940671915.1 of Paracentrotus lividus. NCBI lineage: Eukaryota > Metazoa > Echinodermata > Echinoidea > Camarodonta > Echinidae > Paracentrotus > Paracentrotus lividus. The sequence continues at coordinate 7,535,827 of CALNVZ010000174.1, forward strand.
TGACTGGTAGTAATTAGTTGATTCAGAGATGCATTTGTTATGATTCATCTCTCTCCACCTATAAAGCTTGCTTGGTGTAATGAGATGAATGGTAAACTGCTGGATACTGAGCTGGCTAGGGATGTAGCAGGCTCAGAGGACTTGCTGAAGAGACACGGAGATCTCCTGCAGGATGTTCAAGCTCATGGAGACAAGTGAGTGAATCATTGTTGATTATCCTTCAACATGTCAGCAACATATCTTGTCTTCCAAGTTGTCAGATTTGACATCTTTACTTGATTTTGATTAGCTGAGAAGCATTGTTACTCTGGTAAATGTTGGATAAAACAGGATTTGTTAACTGAAATGACCAACTGGTCCTTTTCATGAAATGCTTCCCTAATCTAGTTATCAATAAAATTTTTGCAGTGGTCATCTTTCAGAAAGCTGCCAAATAAAAAGATGTACTGTATAAGCATATATTTTTGCATACAGATATTTTTGTGATGTTTGACTTGTTGAGTAAATTCCCAAAGGGAACATTTTGTGATCTCTTTCATTACTAAGCATCATATTGAAGTGAAAAATGAACTCGCAAAATTCACAGAAATAACCACTAATACAGCAGATTATCGCCCTTTTCTTAAACTCTTTTGTGATAATAATGTCAATCACAATGTTGTTGAATTATTCTTGGAACTATTTTGAAATGAGATGTGTTTTAAAGTGGTGATCAGATTCTTCAAAGGATTGCTCAGCCACTTTGATACATCCACTGTTGCTGAACTTTTTAAAATTGTTATTTACACTTTAAAGACAGTATTTTTTTTTAAATGTGTATTTCTAATAAGTTTGAAGTTACATACACTTGATTGCATTTACTTGGTTTATATATTTTAATCACGGGCGTAAATGTACATTAATTTATTTTGTTCCCCAATTAAACTAAGAAAGTGCATCCAGCTTTACACCAATGTCTCTACTTGTAAATGAATTGCTTGTCTTCCCTCTGCAGGTTCACAAAACTAATCAGCCTTGGTGAAAAGCTCCTGAAGACACTTCCTGATTCCTTGACCATTGCACATAAAGTAGAGAAGCTATCCTCCATGAAGGAAGGTCTTACAACCAGATGGGATAAGAGAAACACACAGCTTAAAGATGCTCTAGATTTAGCTGTAAGTTCAATATCTGGCTTTCTCTGGTTGCCATACAATTTAAAGTACAGTTTGTCTTGGGCTTCTCGGGTACACCACGGATGCTTACCCAGTAACAGGTGTTGTCCATCACCTTGAGTTTTATCACCATCAGACCTTACATGTTTGTAATGCCCTGTATATTCCACCCATTGCCCCATTTGAAAACTCATTATCTCACTTTGCCTTGGCCTAGTGAAGCCCGCAGCAGGCTAAAGATTGTTTATTGTGGGACAGAATGTTGTGCTGTGGTCCAGAAATTTAGCGTTGAGACAAATGTTTCCTTTGCTTTTCACATATTCTGGGGTCAGCAAATTATGATCCACTCCCCATGAAAGCTTAAGACACAAGCTCATTGATTTGACCATCATGCTGTTCATAATGCATTGTCTATATAGATGTATCCATCTTGTTATTGAGTCTTCAATTAAGTTATCTTCTTCAGAATTTGAGAGAGAGACATACCATATATGTATTAAGTTATCTTTTTGAGTCAAAATAAGCCTGATTTTCGACCCTGACAGAATCTTCTTCAGAGACTGAGTGACTCACATAGACAGTGAACAAACGCTAATGTAGAAATAGAACATGGAGAGCCTGGGATGGGCTAGTTGAAGCGAAGAAAGAGAAGAAAAAGAGCTTTTTATTATGAAATAAGATATAGATGGTCACCATTAAGGAAACAAACATTATTTATTAATAAAGTGATGTTATATACCTGATATAAAAGAACTATTGGAACAGCATATGTGTTGCTATTCACTCATGATACCATTAGGACTTTTTTACAGTACAGTTCTTTCCTGATACTGGCCTAAAAATTACTGCGAGTTTTACAACCAATTTAAAGATACACAACATATAAATGTATGTGCTGTGCTAATTGATAAATGCTTACATTATTTAATATTTCTTTATTTTGTTTGGCAGATGTTCAATCGAGAAGCAGATCAGATTGATGCCACCACCAGCGGTCATGAAGATTTCTTGGACTTTGGTGATCTTGGGGTAATCATGCTTTACCACTTGGATAAATTTATTCAAATCTTTCGTATACATAGATATACATATGTACATATTATACATATGGATATACATATGCATTTATTGATTGAATATTCTTTTGAAAGGAAATAATTTATGTTGTAGTTTCATTTAAACTATAAAGGTGTATTCTTATTACGCTCTTTAGGAATGCATGACAGTAAAGGAACAATGTACAGAAATATTTAAGGAACACACATTTTTAAAATCTATTATTAAATTTAATTTAATCATGAAATGAAAACTGATTAAATTATCTTCACGTTTTTCCGTGATCGTACTTGTCATTACAGGATATCTGCTCACTGTGTAGCATTTTGTTTTTAGTTGTGTTTCAATAATATATTGTGTCCTTAAAACGAACTTGTTTCTGAAAATGCTTTTATTCTGTAGAGCACTGTGGAAAGTGTTATCTCACTAAGGAAGAGACATGAGGATTTCATGAAGAAATTTAACCTTCAAGAAGAGAAAGTGAAAGGTTTGCAAGATATGGCCCAATCACTCATTGCCAAACAACACTATGCCAAGAACTTGTGAGTATGACAGTTGCATTACACACCAAAAGATAAAAATAATATTAATTCAACAGTAAAAGCATCATCAGAATAATAGTTTTAACAAGTAATATTTATTATAGTATTTAGTAGTAGTACTAGTTATTGACTTTATTGAATATTTATTTTAGCACAGGGCTATGCCATAAGATCCATCATTTATATGAATGATCATTGATGCTCTATGCATACAATGCTAAAATAATGATATATCTAGTCTTACCTAATTTATAAAATAAAAATCACAATATATCATAATATATTCATGCAGTGCTTTCAAAGGAGATTTATTTTTTTACTTAGTATTATTTTTAAAGATGGATATGGTGTAACCCAGAGCTTATCATCTTTAATACAGAAAAAGAGTTTATTTAATAATCAAGCAATTCTTTCCTTCTTTGCTTCCAGTGTTGGTTCACGGAGAGACGAGGTAATGGATAGAAGGAATAAAGTGAAGGAGAGGAGCGAGGAGAGACACATAGCATTGAAAGAATCTCAAGAACATCTTGAGTTTGTCAGAGACGCTGATGAGGTAATCTTATACATCATCTCTCACTTTATCACACCAACCTTTCCTTCAGACTTGATGAACACTATAGTCTGTATCAATGAAAACAGTACAAGCAGAAAACATTTTTTTTTAATAGTATGATGATGAATCACAAAGTGATAGTGCTTGGTATTTCCTTAAAGTTTGAAAAACAGGCTTTCTTCTGCAATTTTTTCCATCTCATTTGGTGATATATATCTTGAATTGTGATTAGTTTTCTGCAATCATTAAAAAAACATTTTGCGCATATACATGCCTATGGCATTGTGTATGTATCAAAAATATTTAAGCCATGATGACCAGAGCGCAACAGTGCTACGCAAAAAGAATTTGTGTAATTGAAGATGCTAGTACTAGATGTTCCTATGTTTTAGTGCAGTCAGACCGGCCAGACCGACCTCAAACCAACTACAATTGAATGAAAATTTCAACAGAAGAATGTTGCACCTGGATTAACTATGTGGAGTGCGGTGAAGCCTAACTCAAAATGCATTCATTCCTTCCCTCTCCTACATATAACAAAGGGATGATTTAATTGAGGGGATAGTTTGACTTTCTAACAGTTTGTTTGTTAGTTGGTTTGAGGTCGGTCTGGCCGTTGTGACTGCACTATAACATAGGAACATCTAGTACTAGCATCTTCAATTAGAAAGTTCCTTTGTCTCACAAAACTTTGCATAGCTTTTGTTTTACAAAAGCAAATTATGCAAGATAAAGGGTATCAGCAAGAAAAATCTTTTAATTGTAATTCAATACACTTAGACATATCGTTTGAGAAGTTGTTTGTTATGTGGAGCATGCATTTGATGGGTCAAGCTACTCATGGACTTGAGAATCATCCTTAAACTATCTCTTTTACAAAGTTATCTTTTTTATTTATGCCTTACACAAACATCTATGTGACATGGATCAGGCACTTCTTTAACTCTCTTTGCCTTGAAATAGGAGTTCTAGACAGAAGGCACAATATAAATGCCATTTTATATTCATATATCATTATGTTACAGGAGAAAATATGGCAAATACTTGTTGGGTTTACTTTAGTATTTAACCCCGTCTACAGTTTGCAAGTCAAAAACTTCTCTCTGTTTTAGTAAAGCTCATCACATAGATATGGCACTCCTTCGTATACTTTTGCTAGTTGTAAAAGTAGTTGTAGATAGATGGTGTAATGTAAATGCTGATTTTCATGTAATTATGTTTCAGAAGAAAAGATAGCAAATGGGGGCTTAGGATCTTTGTGCTCTCCATAGGTTGAAAATCTTGGGGAGTGCATGTACATATACAAAGCTTCCATTAACCCTGCCTCTAAAATATGCTACTTTTAACTTGGAATCCACTTCAAGAGAGCCATCTTGGTTCTTACATAATGCTGTTGTATTATTTGTGTTGATTGAATTCTGTTTTATTTTCAGATATCGTCGTGGTTGGCTGAAAAGTTTGAAATTGCTGATGATGAGTCGTACAGAGAACTCACCAACCTAGCTGGCAAAGTGAAGAAACATGAAGCATTTGAAGCAGAGATTACAGCTAACAAGGAAAGATTGGATAAACTCAATGAGGTATGACATTGATGTATTACTCAAATAAAAGCAGGGCTTGTTTCCTCTTTTGGCTCTGTATTGATTGATTTATTGTTGTTGTTTATTTTTTACCTGACTGATAAGATAGCAATATAATGTGTATAGGTATAAAGTATAAAGATCACCCACAGGAGACAAGATATTTGTCTTATAAAACAGGTGGGACTTACATGTGCATGCAGATTCATGCGTATGTGTTGTACTAGTTTTAAAAAGGTGCACTGTTCAAGGAAACCCCCAATAAGATTGAAATGCTATACAGGGTGTGTCTAAAGAAAGGTTGATTGTATGATTTTGTTCATACATCATATCGTTACAGACCGGCTCTGGTCTTGTGAAGTCCAAGAACTTCAACTCAGACGAGATCCAAGTGCTACTGGATGCCATCAACTCCCGCTGGATGGACCTGACCGCCAGGGCCCAGGAGAGACGGAAGAAGCTCCAGCAAGCTCTAGAGGAACAGGAACTCATACGAGGGATGGAGGATGCTTCAGCTAACATCCAGGAGATAGAGGTTGCCATGGCATCGCAGGATGTGGGTCATGACCTTCGCAGCGTCAAAAGCTTACTCAAGAGACAGCAGGTACGTACTAGAAGTGGCATATTCCTGAGTAACCGTTGATATCCTCATATCCCTGGTTAGGACAAACTAATTATTTTAGAATTATTAAATCCAATGTGTTGTTTCCCAACTCAGTAAAAATGTCAGTTATCAGCTCATGCAGAAATTGTAATTCTTAACTTGGTTGTTTCTGGTTAATATATCCTTTTATCAATTTTATTTTGATAAAACTGCTGCACTTTTAAATGTGAGGGATTTCTCCTCTTGTGTGGTTTTGATTGTGTCCTGTACCTATCTTGCAATGCAGCATAGAAACATCTGTAAGTCTATGGTGATAGTAGACCATCTCTAGAAAGTGATCAGAGGGCTTTATTAAAATAAGTAAAAGAGGGAAAATTCCTTAAACATTTTTGTTCAGCTATTGCCCTACATAATCTCAATTTGTCAGCTAAAAATGTTGCTAATATTATATGTATCACATCACATGGAGATGGACCACCAAATGATTGATAGAGCTTTTGTCATTTTCACACATCTGCTCCGGACTTTATTTCATCTAAGAAGTACATGTAGATTTAGGTTTCAATAGGGTTTTATGTTAAGTTTAGGGTAGGACATACATGTAGTGTTAAACCCAGGGTTGAAGTTAGTCATGCAACTCTATGGAATTTACAGTAGGGAAATTATCATTGGGGCAAATATCATGGAATCCTTTTGTCTTGTTAATAGGTGCTGGACACTGAGCTGTCTCTGCAGGCTGAGAAGATGAAGAAGCTAGCCCAGAATTCTAAGCAGCTTGCTGATCAAGGTCATTTTGACACTGACAAGATCAAATCAGAGACGGCTTATGTAACACAGAGGTACCTGTAGAATTCTTTTTTCATGTTTTGATTGGTATTTTTATTTTTTATTTTTTTTAATAAAATGATTTGTTTAGAGTTGATAACATCAGGGCCCCGTAACACAAAGGTTTGCGATCAATCGCAAATTTGAAAGAACCGTTTTAATTCGTCACTGACCAGGTATTTGTACAATAAACGCATGCAACAATGATTGTGATTGGGTGTTGCAACTTTGCGATTGATTGCAAACCTTTGTGTTACGGGGCCCAGATGAGTTCTAGAAGGGCACTGACTACTATAGTTTTTGCTTTTTTCCTTTTTGCTTATCAATAATGCTGTTAATCCGATGTTTATACCCAAGTTTGTTGAGCCTATGCGAGCACTGCTTGTAGGAAATAGGCAATTCCATGCACTGCTTGTAGGAAATAGGCGATTCCATGCTATTGTCGGTTTTGTTTCTTGGTTGTTTTTTTTCTGGTATTTCTGTGCAATGTACAACACAGGACTATTTTTTATTTCTATTTTACAGGATGTGTAATCCAGTCAAATTAAGTCTTGGTTTTTGTACCTTTTCAGGTACTACTTGAGGATCACCATCAATCACACAAATATTCTTTTGTTTTCATGTCGAAAAAGAGGTGAAATGTTATCAAATGATTTGTTTAGAGTTGATAATATCAGATGTGTTCTAGAAGGGCACTGACTACTATAGTTTTTGCTTTTTTCCTTTTTGCTTATCAATAATGCTGTTAATCCGATGTTTATACCCAAGTTTGTTGAGCCTATGCGAGCACTGCTTGTAGGAAATAGGCAATTCCATGCACTGCTTGTAGGAAATAGGCGATTCCATGCTATTGTCGGTTTTGTTTCTTGGTTGTTTTTTTTCTGGTATTTCTGTGCAATGTACAACACAGGACTATTTTTTATTTCTATTTTACAGGATGTGTAATCCAGTCAAATTAAGTCTTGGTTTTTGTACCTTTTCAGGTACTACTTGAGGATCACCATCAATCACACAAATATTCTTTTGTTTTCATGTCGAAAAAGAGGTGAAATGTTATCAAAATGTCCTGTACGACGTAGCATAGAATTGTCTAAATGCAGATCTATATTGTAATATTTGTGACATAAAATGTATCCTTTAGTGAGACATTAAAGGGACGTATAATTGATAAAACATGGGGAAAGCACCTTATCTCGGATGAAAAGATAACATTCCAATCAGAGCCTGAGGCGTGTTGCGTAATCTTCAGCGACAACGCATCTGGAGTTAATCCGGTTAATCCTTCATGGCTAGACTAACTAACCAGAATTCCGAAGTAAATCTAGCCTATGTTTCGGTTTTTGAAATGGAGCATTATACAAGTCCTCACTTTGAATTTATACGAAGAGACCCGTTGAAAGTCTGTAAAACTGAAAATTGTTGAGGACTCTAGAATCCGAAGCTATTGACCCTATTTACTGACTGAATTCGGTCAACTTCGTTATGTTCGTGCTGTCCGAAAGTTAATCCCCAGTAGTCTGACCCATGCGTAAGCCACTGTCGATTGTGTACAAGTCAATGGAGCTCTGGAAAAACGTGCATTCCCCACAATCTGCGAGTTGCGAGCGCCTTTAATATAATCATATATGCCTCAACAACTCTTCACTGTCCTAGATTCAACGAGTTACAGGCACCGGCAGAGAAGAGACGGAAGAAGCTAGAGGAATCTCTTCGGGTGCAGCAGTTTTACCATGATGTAGATACAGAGCTACAGTGGATCAAAGACCATGGTCCTGCAGCTAGCTCTACAAACTATGGCAGAGACTTCACCTCTACTCAGAGTATGGTCAAGAAACATCAGGTTTGATTATATTCCTTTCAATGAATATTTAGACTTTGGTCTTAGGGTGCAGCAGTTTTACCATGATGTTGATACAGAGCTACAGTGGATCAAAGACCATGCTCCTGCAGCCAGTTCTACCAACTATGGTCGGGACTTCACCTCTACTCAAAGCATGGTCAAGAAACATCAGGTCTGTTCCTGAACAGAAATATTTAGACCTTGGAAAACTTTTCTATTATTTGATTATTTGCAATTGACATATTTCTTCTAAACAGAAGAGACTGTGAATTGATATATTTTATCAAGATATAGCCAACTTCATAATTTATTATAATATACAGGTTCATGGAAATTTATAGCAATTTTTTTAATTTATTTTTTTAAATACAAGGGTTGAGAAATGTTGATTTTATACTATTAACTAGGAACTCCACATCCCTCCTGTGGCATCGTATGGGCTAAAACACACCTGAAAGGTGTCATGATATTTAAAATTATACTAATAATTACCATCATTCTGTCCTCAGAAACTTGAAGCTGAAGTATCTGGTCACCAGGCCGTGATTGACAAGGTCTTAAGCACCGGTCAGCATCTCATTGACTCGGGTCACTTTGCTTTGCATGAGGTCCAGGAACGCTGTCAGGACCTGTCCTTGTCTTGGGACCAGCTTCTAGACCAGGCCCTGGCCAGGAAGAAACAGTTGGCCATGGCATTTGAAGCTCAGGAGGTAAGAAGACTATTACAAATATTTTAAGCAATTCATTATGCCTTTGATGTGAGCGCGTGATGTGGTGCTGAGGCGTGATTCTTATGCCAGAGGCACGTGGCTTGGTACATGTAGGTATGTTAATTCAGTGGAGAAGCGTACAGAAAGATGCATGAAATATTACTTGAGAGTATTTCATCAAATAACTGAAATAGAACACTGTAAATTAAACTTTCATCTCTTCAGTGATCATGATAACGCCTTCATCAGTTAGGAATGCAGTAATATGTATCATGATATTTATAATGCAATTTATTTGATTTTGCTCATTTTGCCAACATGATTATAACCACATCCGGTCAGTCTGTCATCCTTTCAAAATTGCATGTTAATTGCTTTCTTTACTTTCAAGATATCTATGATTCCATACTCAAATTTTGAAAACCGTTCCGTTGGAATTATTTTTAAAACATGAGCATTTCAACGCAGCATAATCTAGACCGCTTTTCCTGTTGTGAAGTCCCCATTCCTGCTAAGCTTGCAACAGAGCTGTAGTAAATTAATCATGCGCAGCCATATGCTTAGTCTTGTTTATTTTCACTGCTCTTAAACCCTAAGCTTACCTGGGCTATTTTGTGAGCTTAAAGTCCTTGGGGGGGGGGGGGGCCTTTAAGGCCCCCAAGATCTCTCGCGTCGGATGCGGCGACTTCGGGCACGAAAATTTGCCTTGAAGGTAGAGAAATGACATAATCTACAACACGGTTGCATAGGTAAATTGAACTAAAATTCTTATATTTTATTTTATATTAATTAATTATGCTAATTTATTCATGAAATCATATCTTTTTGCTCTAATTCACTAAATAAAGCCTCCTAGAGAGCTAATTTGTGTGTGAAAATATTCTTTACAGCATTCCTCAAGAATTGTAAAAGAAAAAAATGCCGGTGCCGCCGAAAATCAATTTCTTATGTATTTTATTGTTTTTTAATTTCTTATGTAATTTCTTTGTTTTTTGACCTTTTTATTTTTATTGTTTTTTCCGACGAAATTCGTCCGGTGACATTATTTCGGCCATTAATAGCATCAAATTAAAACTCTTCTTGTCAATAAAATTGAAAATAATCACTCATTTAATGAATTATAGCTGAAAACACATTTTGGTATTGGACTTTGGTACATGAAATCACGTTTTTGAGCCATTTTCGGTCTGACGAAAATTTTTGAAAGTTGTGGAACGTCGTAACGGTACGCCCAATTTTTTGCGAAATGATTTTTAAAAGGATGCGCAAGGACTTGAAAGTAAAAATTCAGGTGAGGCGGCGCGATCAAAACATTTCGCGCTCTGCGGATTTTATCGGCGAAAAATGTCGAGGGGGGGGGCTTAAAAGGCCCCCCCCCCAGGTAAGTTAGGGTTAAGGATGGTAAATGACTTGCATTTGATTGTTAACTTTTAATAGTTTTGCTTTTTTGGCTGTGCAGGAGCAGAGATGAGGAAGATGTGCTGTTGTATCTAGTGAACTGCTGATTAGCACTTGGTTTGTTGGTAAGTGTCGTACGTGAGCTGTTACCGTAGAAGCGCGAGACGTGACACCGAGTGGGGTGCTGTTATAAGTGTCATAGTGTGTCGATAGTATCGGTGGGAGTACCGCGCGCTGGAGAGCTAGCGGGAGAGTGCGAGGTCACGCTGTGAGGTGTGTGGAGTTGATAGGTTGGAGAAACTTTCGGTCTTGGCTAGTGAGAGGGTGGTGGACGGGATTGTGAGTGGAGAGAAGATTGGGAGGATGCTGGACTGCGGAAAAGATATGGTCTCATGCTGAAAAAAGTAAGTAAGGGTTGTGCAGGCGCGGTAGATGGGGGATCTAGATGGAGAGTATGGGTAGCCACGCGTTGATGGAGATGTTCACATACAGTAGAGGTGTGTATGCGAGGGTGTCATATTTTGATGGCGATCGTAACGGAGTAAAGGTGCGCGAGCGGTGGTGCGGAGACGTGGTGTTTGTGGTCGGTAGGTTGGGGCATGGTGCTGGATAGTGGAGTGATTGTCATGGAAGTAGGGTTTGAGAGGATGGATATGCTGACGCCGTAAGGTCTGGTCTAGCGTAGAGAGAGTGAGTTATATATGCAGGGTGGTGTGTGTGTTCGTTCTGATTGGGGGCTGGATTGTGGGGGGTGACGGGGTGTTTTAGGCTGGCTTTCCGCATGTCGCCCCTAGTTATTTGGTGGTTTACTCGCTTTGAGTGAATACTTAAATTTATTAGCCAGTTTTTAAAATTCCTAGAATGCTGCTCCCATCATTGCAACTCTGAAGAAGCTGATAAAGTGCACATAGTATTCCAGCAATTATTTGCCTAGCTCTCGTATGATGGGTTTTTCATTGTCCCCGTTGCGAACGAGTTACGTAGCAGGGGACTATGAACGGGCTCCGTACGTGTGTATGTGTGGTCCGTCGTCCATTGTCCGTCCGTCCGTGACCGCGTCGTATGTGATCAAAAATCTTCCAATTTGCTACTCCTTCGCCATTTTTCATGACGATTTCGATTCCGTTTGCTTTATGATGATAGCACTAGGTGATGGCTAACCAAACTTCTTCACAGAATTTTTGACCTTTGACCTTTGACCCTGATTTTGACTATATTGTTAATTGGCTAAAAATGCTACTCCTTCGCCATTTTCATCCGATTTCGATCTGTTTGCTTTATATGATAGCACTTAGGTGGAGCTGGTAACAAAATTCTTTACGGAATTTGACTTTTGACTCCTTTGACCTTTGACCATCATTTTTGACTATATTGGCTACAAAATGCTACTCCTTCGCCATTTTTCATCCGATTTCGAATCCGTTTGCTTTATAATGATAGCACTAGGTGAGGCTACAACTTCTTCACGAATTTTGACCTTTGACCCTTGACCTTTGCTGATTTATACTTATATTGTAACTTTGGCTACAAAATGCTACTCCTTCACCATTTTTCTTCGATTTTATTCCGCTTGCTTTATGTGATAGCACTAGGTGATGGCTACAAATTTTCACAAACTTTTGTACCTTTGCCTTGACCTTTATTTTTACCTATATTGTTAATTGGCTACAAAATGCTACTCCTTCGCCATTTTCATCCGATTTCGATTCCGTTTGCTTTATGTGATAGCACTAGGTGAGGACTAACAAACTTTCGTTCACGGAATTTTTGAATTTTTGACACCTTTGACCTATTGACCTTCATTTTACTATATTGTACAATAAATTGGCTATAAAGGCTACTCCTTCACCATTTTCAATCCGATTTCAATTCCGCTTGCCTTTATGTGATAGCACTAGGTAATGCTACAAATTTCTTCAAGAATTTTTGACCTTTGACCTTTGAACCTATATTGTTAATATGGCTACAAAATGCTGACTCCTTCGCGATTTTTCCATCCGATTTCGATTCTGTTTGCTTTATGTGATAGCACTAGGTGAGGACTACAAAACTTCTTCACAGAATTTTGACTTTTGACCCCTTTGACCTTTGACCATGATTTTCGACCTTTATTGTTAATTGGCTACAAAATGCTACTCCTTCACCATTTTTCATCTGATTTCAATTCCGCTTACTTTATGTGATAGCACTAGGTGATGGCTACAATACTTCTTCACAGAATTTTGACCTTTGACCTTTGACCTTGATTTTTGACCTATATTGTTAATTGGCTACAAAATGCTACTCCTTCGCCATTTTCATCCGATTTCGATTCCGTTTGCTTTATGTGATAGCACTAGGTGAGGACTACAAAACTTCTTCACAGAATTTTGACTTTTGACCCCTTTGACCTTTGACCTTGACTTTGACCTATATTGTACATTGGCTACAAAATGCTACTTCTTCGCCATTTTTTACCCGATTTCGATTCTGTTTGCCTTATGTGATAGCACTGATCGTGATATAATGGGAATTTTACATTATCGGCGGGGACATATATTACGCATCACGTAATTTACTAATCCACTTGTTTTTTCTGCTATAAACTTGTGTTATGAAATGTGTGTGATTATTATCTTTGTTGTACACATGTCTTTGCTAAAATATGAGAATATTATAAGAAGTTTCACTATGCTACTCTTTAAATATATCACTTTTTCATTGTTTACAATTTTGATGAGTAGTGGATTACTTTTCCCTGGATCATAGTATACATTGTATGCTATTCAAGATAAATTCACCATGTTCCATTATACATTCAACAAAAGGTAGAAACCGTACTGCAAGTGATTGAATCCATCATGTATTACAAATGTAAATGTTGTTGTATTTGCAGGCTCTTGAGCTGAATATTGAGCACTATGACAGTGTGATCAGAGCACTGGGAGAAAGGAAAGATCAAATGATTTCATCAGGAAACCCTGAAGCAGATGGAATCTCTGAAAGACAGGTAAGTGTGTATGTTGGGTTTGACTTAACTTTTTGCCCGCTTTCTTCGACTCGCGGCACATTTAGCGGACTGCCAAGTTCGACTCCAGTCACAATCCATTCACAATAGAAACGGAGCACATTTTAATCTGATGTTCGCACACACAAACAATAGCAATGAATGCATTGTGTAGTGTTCGGTTCCTCATTTAATGACATTGTATTCACTGACATTGCTTACATTGAAAATTTTGTATTAAATGGAAAATTAGGAGATCAATTGACAGGAAGTCCATTCAGAGTAAGCCAGGTTGATTTAATGTGGCAGAGGGGGGACTATGTACATGGCAGGTAAGGAGTTAACCCTAATAAGACTGGGGTGTTTTGGTAGCTGTCAAGAGTGGGGGGGTGGGGGGGCAATTGATTGGCCCCCCCTAAGATCTCGGCCGCCGTTCGGCCGCCCGCGCCGTAAATTTTCGCGATGGTAGTGTGCCATGTAATCTACAAGACAGCGCTGTTAATTTTTCAGAAATGATATTGATTTATTTTATATGAATTAATTATGCTAATTTATGCATGAAATCATACTTTTTGCTCAAATTGAAAAAAAGTAAAGCACCTACAATGCTAATTTTGTGTATTATTATTCCTTATAGCATTCCTAACAATTGTACGAGGGAAAAAGTCTCATATCGAAATTAATTTCTTATGTATTTTATTGTTTTATGAATTTCTTATGTATTTCTTTGTTTCTTCAACTGTTTGTTTTTTTCTGTTTTTTTCGCAAAAATTATTGAAGAATCATTTTGAAGCATAATAATGCTAAAATAAATTGATTTCAGCCTATGAAAGTGAAAATAATCATATCTTTATGAATAAGGTGAGAAAACTCAATTTGTATTGACTTTGTACACAAAATCACGTTTTTGAGCCATTTTTGGTCAAACGGATATTTTTGAAAATCGTGCAGCGTCATAACGGTATGACTGATTTTCGCGAAAATGGTTTCAAAAGATGCGCGAGACTTGAAAGTATAAAGTCGGCAAGCGGCGCGACCCAAAAATTCTGCTCGACGGAATGGTCGCGGAAAATATCGAGGGGGGGCCATCATGGCCCCCCCCCCCCCCCCAGTCTTTTGAGGGTTAAAGGGATGTTTCAATAGTGGGAGAAGTGGCACTTTGGTTAGTTACTACTTTGTCAGCTGGAGTAAAATGAAACAAATTCTATGACCTTAAGTTATTGTATTTGAGCAAATTTGATCCAGAAATAGCTAGAATTAAAAAATAAAAAAATGTCGCTCTCTTAACATGGGCATCATTTATTTTACTTTAGCTACAAGTACACCTAAAAAAATAGGAATTTCATTGAGCAAATGTAGTGTACATTGTATCTCAGCATAATTTAATATTGTTTGATTTGCTTAGAATGAGCTTCTGGAGCAGTATAAGAATGTGATGGACCAGGGATCTCACAGGACCTTTAAGCTAGAACAAACCAAGCTGATGCACCAATACGTCAGGGAGAGTGATGAGCTTGGAGAATGGATTGAAGAACAGTATCAGGTTGCCAGCTCAGAGGAGTATGGACAGGACTATGAACATTTAGAGGTATAGTGTGATGTCATTGACAGCATCAATACATGTATGAATCTTCCCCTAAACAACCAAATTAAGATATTTGAAGTAATAGTATTTTGATATTTTGGATAAGGTTTAGTTTTATTTTCCTTTAAACAAGAAATAGGAGAACAATAGGGAGAAATACAAATTAGGCCCTATATACACCAATCCGACTTCAGAGCAATGTAAATTATGGCGGCCATAGCTGGGAGGCTTCTAATGGGCTATGTAATGAGGTAGGTGCGCGTTGGTCTGCGCACATGTAAATTTTCCTTTGTAACACATCCTGGAAGCCCCCCAGCTATGACAGCCATAATAAAAAACAGCACCCAAACCATTGGTCTATAGCTAAAAAGGGAACTTTTAGTCGATGCTTTTAAAGTTAATATTTCTGTACATGTATCTTTTCATTTTTTTTAAAGACCTACATGTACCCTCCCTATTATTGAATCAATATCTACTATGTTTAAGATATATTGCTCAAATATTTTTAATGTTTTCTAGTTTTCTAAATTCTTTTTCTCCTAATAGGAGCTGAGCAAGAAGTTTGATGAGTTTTGTCGTCATGTTGAGACAGGGATGGATCAATTTAAGAGATGTGACAAGCAGGTTCAGAGATATGATTCTAAAATATTTATAATATTTTCTATTTTTCTCCTAATAGGAGCTGAGCAAGAAGTTTGATGAGTTTTGTCGTCATGTTGAGACAGGGATGGATCAATTTAAGAGATGTGACAAGCAGGTTCAGAGCCTGGTCTCAGAAAGATACGAACAAAGTGACTCCTTGATTGAGAAACAGGATAGCTTGCAGTAAGTACTGTATAAGCCAATATTTTCGCATACAGATACTTTCACGATTTTGGACTAGTTTCGGAAATTCACAAGGGGACAATTTTGCAATTTTTTTTGGTGATGTTTTCATGACTGTAAATAGCCTTATGTTGAAGTGGAAATTTCTGCGAAGATGGACTCGCAAAATTCACGAAAATAACAACTTATACAGAAGCAGACCAGTATGAGGAAAGATTGAACAATTTAAACTGCACCCATCTTTGTATAATCATGGGATGATGAACTGTAGGCCATACAAGAGGGAACATTTTAGCTTCTTTGAAGGGGTTTCAAAATAAAAGATGTACTGATTAAAGTTACAGTCAAATCCAAAGAGTCTCAAATTTGTATCTATTGTATCTAAGTGTACAGACAATACTTCTGGGGGCTTTAGATTTGAGAAGCACAACAATTGTTTCTGCAATACAGGCGATAAGTGTTTAGTCATCTGCTCATATTTGAAAAAAAGTACTCTTGAATAATTAACTACTGTAACCTTTTCTAGGTAATTTTGAAAATACCCTATTTAAATTTGCAAAGACAAAGGTTCTTATAATGCCTATAACAAATGAACTTGACTGATTTGAGAGAGAAATACTCATAGGGCACATATTATATGAGGCTTCTTTAATTGACAGGTTGTATATTGCACAGGAAATACTCAAGTGAAATATACATATTGATTGACAGGTTGTATGTTACACAGGAAATACTAAAGTGAAATCTACCTAGAGAAGACATGTAACATACAAGCTTGGCTATTTATATGTTGCAATCTACAAGAAATCATTCAGGGAGTAATTTATTGTCAACATTTCAAGTTCAAGTTCAAGTTTATTCAAACCAATCAAAAACACAACATTTTAACAAATATTTGACAAAGATAGTACATGATGGGTTTGGGACCCCGGAGAAAGCAGAGCTTGTGATAGGGGCCCCTTACACGGTACAGTATAAACACAAAACAAGTATAATAGTATATTGAATATGGCATAAACATATTTACAATGATAAGTAGGGCTTAAACATGGGAATACTAAACAAGTTTAAGATCACACACACACACATACACGAAATTAACACACACACACACACCCACACGCAGCAAACACGCAGACATGCACACACATGGCTTTCCGGTATTTACTTTAACATGTTTTGTAATTTCTCAAAAAGATATTTTTTACATGAAAGTTTAAATTTAGATAGTGTTGGGCTGGACCTGATGTTTTGGGGTAACTTGTTCCATTCTTTGATGCAAACAACTACAAAAGAGTTCAAAGCAGTTTGTGTCCTTGCTAGAGGTTGATGGATAAGGTTCCTTTGACGTGTGTTATACTGATGAACAGTAGAATTTACAATAAACGCATCTTTTAAAAATGAACTATTTTGAGCCGATTGAGATTTGTACATGAATAATCAAGCAATTCAAAGAGACTAATTCATCAAGAGGCAAAATTTGAAGTTTGCAAAAATAGAGGAGTACTTGGACTTCTGTAATTTGAATTTGTAATGATCCTGATGGCTTTCTTCTGAAGGACGATCAACTCTGTTTATATGACTCCTATACGATTCCCCATGCAACATTACAATAAGTTTAAGTGGGACTAATGAGAGCATTATTAAAGAGTTACTAAAGTTTTCTTTGGTAAAAAAGAAGCCTAACTTGAAGAACACCTACACTCCTTGAGACCTTGGTACAAACATTACTAAGGTGATCTTTCCAAGTTAAATGATCATCCACTGTAACTCCAAGAAAGCTTACTTTTGACTCGGTTGATCAGGGGGCGTTTCATGAAAGGACTTGTCGGACGTTTTATACGACAAACTGTTATAAGCTACTGAAATGCTTGCATCTGATTGGCTAAGAGCAAATTTGTCGGATAAATGTCCGACAAGTTCTTTGATGAAATTGCCCCCTGATGACCACAATTGTCAAGGCATCAGTATTTATCTGGAATTCTTTTTCCTTTGATCTAAAGACAAACATATTGAGTCTTATTGGCATTAAAACAAAAGTTTGTTACAACAAAACCACTTGATATATTGCTAACTTCTGTATTTGCAGACAGAATAAGATTATGCATGTTTTGTGGTGAGAGAGCAAGCAAGTATCATCAGCAAAAGTGAATAGGTAAACAACTGAGTGAGATTATAACATCATTAACATAAATCAGAAAAGTAAGGGACCCAGGACAGATCCCTGAGGCACACCATATTTTACTTCACTAGATTGAGATTTAACTCCATTACCATTACAAACTGTAATCGATTATGTAAGTAACTTTTTAAACCAATCTGAAGCAATTCCAGAATGCCATAATGCTCAAGCTTGCTTATTAATATATCATGGTGGATAGTGTCAAAAGCTTTCGACAAGTCCAAAAACACCCCAAGACAAAACTTCCTGCATCAATCGCATTTATAATATATTAACCAAATTCAAGACACCACTTGTCGAGCAAATTTTGCGAAAGCCAAATTGTTGTGGAATCAGAACATCATGAAGTCGAAGGAAGTCATCCAATCTTTTATACACTATTTTTCTCTAGAATTTTAAAAATATTGGTAACAAAGCAATTGGTCTATAATTCTCAATATTCTTACGATCACCTTTTGAAAACAGGTTATTACCTAGCTATTTTCAATTTATTTGGGACGATACCTTGAGACAAGGACTTATTAAAAACATCGCCACAATGGATCAACAATACATTGAATACAACTATAAATGACTTTTGGGGAAATGTCGTCTGAACCACAAGCCTTGGATGGATTTAGGTTGAGACAAAATTGTAAATTTCATTAACAGAAGTTGTTCTAAATACAAAGACGAGGAGTGATTCTGCCTGACAACAAAATTTGTACATGATGTTTGGACAGGAGGACATTCTCCTGCTCTATTTTCAATGGTAAATCAATGAAATATTCATTAAAATATTTTGCTTTTTGCACATCTGATTGTAACAGTAAATCGTTATGATGCATATAATTCGGAAGTGGCGTTTTTTTTCCCCTTCCAAGCAAACCATTAATATGGGTCCAAGTCTTTCTAATATCATTCTGAGCAGCTCGAAACACATTATCATAATAATCCTTCTTACTTTGCCGAACAAGGTTTGTCAACAAATTTTTATAATCAACATAACTTTTCCTGTTAATATCATTTTTGTTTTTAATATATGTATGATATAGCTTGTGCTTATGATTAATAGATTTGAGAAGACTTGGAGTAATCCATGGTTTCCTGCATTTCTTCTTTACACTCAATTCAACTAAAGGAAAATGTGTATTATATAATCTGAAAAAAATATTGCTGAAATAGTCATAAGAAACATTAACATCAAACAAGTTATATAAATTAGACCATTCAATTTGAAGAAGATCACGCTTGAAATTATTCATTCTTTTATCATTAATCACACGTCTAAATAATTTGTTATTGACCTTGCCCGTAGTGATTGCATTGCCTTTGTTAATGCTAAAAATTGGCATATGATCAGAGAAATCAGAACAGAAAACTCCAGAATAGAAATGGTCTTGAACACAGTTTGTAAATATATCGTCGATTAAGGTTGCCGAAGATGATGTGACACGAGTAGGTTTAGTGATTAGAGAGAGCAGCCCAAACAAAGACATAAAGCAAGGAGGAATGTGTAATTTACAATGAGCCAGCTGGAGAAATAAAATGGGCATAAAATATTGGGGTTGTAGTTTTGTACTTATTTCATGAACCATCATTTTTATTCCCCCCCCCCCCATTATTTAATACAATGCCAAATGCTGTGATCTATGAATATAAAATGACAGAGCATTCACAAAGTTTATATAATTATACTGAAAATCACACAGGTACAAAATAGGCCTAAGTTATTCATATTGTGTATTTTCAACTCCTTAATCTATATTATATATCTTAACATGTTACAGCAAATCAAGTGATTATAGTAAATAGTGGTAGTATTTTACGAGCTGTGATTGGTTGAAAAGGTGTCACGTTTCGTTCAACATTCTGGTATGTTGAACGCTTTTTTGTTATGTTGAACGGTTTTTTGTTATGTTGAACGGTTTTATCCTGTGTTAAAATGAATGGCGAAATCGATTGCTTTGTTGCGCTCGCGCGTAATAACAGTAAAATGGTGCGCGCAACAATAGATACGCGGAGCAACAATATACGTCTCAAAAGCTTAATTAGCACCAAAAGTTTGGCAAACATTGGCAAAGATAAAACCAGATTAGGCAAGGTCAAAGATCTAGGGGTCTATTTACTATAATAAATAGTGCATGCTCTATTAATGCAACATTACTAACTATGTGAACTCTTAATACTAAATTATCCCTCGTGCACATCTATTTCAACTCGGCCTACGGCCTCGGTGAAATAAATATGCCCTTGGGATAATTTAGTATTTGTCGTGCACATAATCTAGTATGTTGCATGCTAGAGCATGCACTATTTATATAATGTGAGACTCAGGGAGGGGTAATTGTTATTAATGACTTGCATGGATTGTTTTATCAATTTCAGACAAGCCCTGGATATGTTAATGGATAGGATCAGCAGTAGAAAAGAGAAGCTAGAAGCAGCGAGACAGATCCATCAGTTTAATAGAGACTATGAGGAAGCCATGTCTAGAATACAAGTAAGCACACTTAATATCTATAGTCAAGATCCAACCCGTGTCCCCTGTCCATTTTTCACCTTGAGTCAAAAAGAGCCCAAGCAAATTTATAAATTCATTGACATGATGAAGCATACTTGTCATGTAATAATATATTTGGGGACAAATTTATGCAGCTCATCATTGAAATGTAATTATACTTAAGATACCATCTCAGGATAATCCACACTTTTGCTTTTGATATTTTAACACTAATGAGATTGAATGAAGTGAAAATGATTTTAGAAATGATCTGCAGTGATATTGAGATCCAATCAGCAAGCTTATACAGAAGATTATTCAACACAGAAACAGTGATTGATTATATTCATGTTTTATCTTGTAACAGGAGAAATATGCGATCATACCTGAAGAGCTTGGGAAGGATGTCAACTCTGTTCAGTCCCTGGTCAGAAAACATGAAGCCTTTGAGAATGACCTTGTGGCTCTTGAAGGACAGGTTAGTGTATTTCATGCGTGCTTAAAATGGCAGGTTTATGTTAGATAGAGCTGAATCATTTTATTCATTGTCTTTGATTGGGAAGGAAACAATACAGGATAGTAGATCTAACAATTGTACTTGCAAGAGTTCTTCCGACTCTAACCTGTGAGGAAGCACTCATGTTTGCATTAAGTATCTTTAACATGAATAATTTTGGAAGGAAATTCCAATAGTGTCAGGATTAATATTACCCCCTTTTTGAAAAACAAAAGATGAAGTCCAATGATTATCTCATTCATTCACTCTCTTTGTTGCAGTTGCAGACCCTTGGGGATGAGGCCGTTTGCCTGCAGGAGGACTACCAAGATCATGATCCTATCTAATACAAATCATCACTACTACCTCTTGCCTCTTACCTTACAGTTGCAGTTCCTTGTCAATGAGGCTGTTCGTCTGCAGGACTGCCAAAATCATGATCCTATCTAATACAAATCATCACTACTACCTCTTGCCTCTTACCTTACAGTTGGAGACCCTTGTCAATGACGCTGTTCGTCTGCAGGACTGCCAAAATCATGATCCTATCTAATACAAATCATCACTACTACCTCTTGCCTCTTACCTTACAGTTGCAGACCCTTGTCAATGAGGCTGTTCGTCTGCAGGACTGCCAAAATCATGATCCTATCTAATACAAATCATCACTACTACCTCTTCCCTCTTACTTTACAGTTGCAGACCCTTGTCAATGAGGCCGTTCGTCTCCAGGAAGACTACCCAGGAGAGAATGCCATGCAGCTGGAGGAGCAGCAGAGTGTCATGGTGGCAGACTGGAATCTCCTGCAGGAGAGAGCCACAGAGAGGAGACAGAGTCTACAATCAGCCAATGACTTCCATAGGCTCATGGCTACAGTAAGTCACCTGCTCTTTTCTCTTTTGCATAATAATTAGTTTTGAATTTTAACGTGTCATCGTCTGAGAAACAGAACATGGATATCTTTTACCAAACTGTTTGTACAACCTTCTGCCTCTTAACAGACCTGAACAGACAGTAGATACTGAAGCCCTCAAATTGATGAAATTGCAGTTTTAAACCAAATCTCAGCGGAAACACTTATCATGATTATCTTTACTTAAGTTGATGAAGTTGCGGTTTAAACCAATGTCGGGAGAATCTCTTATCGTTTTTGTCTTTAAGAGGCGTACATGTAGTTCATTTAAAAAATTGTGAAAATCAACATGCATGATTTTGAGCCCTGGTCTTTTGTCCTCTCTAAATGTGAATGCATTTACCTAAAATGTATTACATGTAGCTACAAGTTTATTTTCTTGAAGTTTATGCAAATCATAGAATATGGAGTCCTAATGCTTGTTTATCATTAATTTATACCAGTGCAAGGACCTGATAAAGTGGTCAGACAATGCCAATGCAGAGATACAGGCTGAGGAACCAGTGAAAGATGTCTACAGCACCATGAGTATGATAGATAACCATGTACAACTCCGATCTGAGATTGAAGCAAGAGAAGACAACTTTAGCTCTTTAGTCCAGGCAGGAGAGATCCTTATTCAACAGGAGCATTTTGCCAGTGAAGAGGTAGACATTAAATCTACTCATATTATTTTGCTATTGAAGGGATAAGTTTTAGGAAAGATTTCAGCTGAAATAATATAATTACTAAAATTGTTCAGGTGGTATTTCTCCTCAGGGTAATTATCCGGGGGTAATTGTCAGGGGGTGATTGTCCCAGAACCATGAAGATGTAGTGTATGAGTTAAGAATATATTTACATTTACATATTTAAACTTCATGTAAACCATTGTGACATTATTTTTCAAGCTTGACAAGTCTTTTCATGATGTTAAACCATTGTGATGTATAATGTTTCTGTGTGTATATCTACATTCCCTTGCTTCACACCTGATATTGCCAATGTTGCCCTTTATTTATTTTTATTTTTTTACAGTGGTCCAATGGACAAAATCTAGAAGAGGGCAACATGGCAAATGTTTACCGCTTAGGTCTCGGATTGAAAGTAGCATGTAAAATATGACTTTTTGTTTAGCTGCTAAAATGCCTTGTATAGGTAATAATGGCTAATATAGTATTCATTCATAACCTGTTCAGATCCAAGAGAGGATAGAAGCTGTCTTACAGGCAAGAGAAGACCTTCATAGAGGCTGGCAGGTCAAGAAAGAGAAACTAGATCAGGCTCATCAGCAGCAACAGTTCTACAGAGAGGCTAAGATCTTAGAGACCCTTAGCAGCCAACAAGAGGCAAGTTATCCTCAATCCCATCTTGCTTCAGAGAAACCTAAATATACATATAAAAGCAAATACGTCCCCGTTATTATGCTTTATTGAAAGGCTGTATCCTTGAATATTATGCTTATGCTGCCATATGACATGGCTCAAATTGCTTTTGAATGAAAATTGTGTCAAAACCATCATGATTTATTATCCTAGTTCATAATATGAACAACTAAATTTTAATTCTATTTATGATGTAAAATTATTTTGAAAAGCATTCGCACTTTCAAATGATAATTTTTTTACATGCATGTATTTAAAAATAAAACAGGTCTTTGAATTCATTTATTTGATTAATGGATTAAATGTCCAATACTTGTTTTGTTGTCTTTTGTAAATGCAGGCCTACCTCCAAAGTAGCGATATGGGAGCAACCGTGGAGGAGGTAGAAGCACAGATCAAGAAACATGAAGCATTTGAAAAAGTTCTTGCAACTCAAGAGGAGAAGGTGAGGACAAAATTATTAGAATTTCACTGTTATGAAGAAATAAAAAAAATGATGCAAAGATAATACGTTGAGTATTGTATACTATAGACTTTATTAACAAACAGTGAAATACAGAGCTTACCTTTCTATCAGATTATATACCTTAAAGACAATACATGCATTTATGGTTCTTTCATTGCAATGCATGATGGGACAGAATTCTAGTACAATCATCTGATTGCATCACCCAATGCTGTGTGATAATGTTGTGAATGCTAGATAGAAATTTGACTTTCTCTATTAAATGTCTCACAATTTATTCACAAGTCCTTTCTTACCAAAGATTCAACTCTTATAGATTGAATGAAAAAAGTCGTGTTCTGAACTGATCAACTCAACGAACACAAACAAAAAGTGAATTTATCATAGATTTCAAAATGTGATCGCATGCTGCGATAGTTGATTGTACTAGAACTCTTTCCGATTATGCATTGTGATGCAAGAATCGTAAATTCAGTTATTGGCTATTATGCTACATAACACATTTAAACTTGATTACAGACCCTATATTGTAATATGTATTTCTGATAGTATATTTCAAACATACCTAAACATACCATTGTTGTTCTTTGTTTATTTGTTTGTAGACAAATACTCTGCAGGTATTTGGTAGCCAGTTGATGGATGAAGGTCACTTTGATGCTCCAGGTATTCAAGAAAAACTGAAAGAGGTTACCAAAAGGTATTCAAATTATTTCATGACTTTAATTCAATCTTATTCTCATTTCTTTCTCTATTTCTTATTTTCTCTCAATGGATAATCTGGACAAAGTGATGATGGAAGGGGGAGGAAGAGGTATATATCTTTTCCATGTTTTTTCCCACTCTTTATTAAAAAGTGGCATTTGCCATGTATCACCATGTATCATTTCTCCCATTTAATCACACAGGCGAGCCAGACTCCGAGATCTTAGTGCAGAGAGAAGGCAGAAGCTATCAAGTGCAAAACTGTATGCTCAGTTCAGCAGAGATATTGCAGAGGTTAGTTGCCTATTTTTTGTCCATCTTTATAAGATTCTTGTGATTGGTGTGATGCCTGATATTTTCTTTGTGATGATCTTATCTTTAGCAGTACATAAAAAATTCACTTGATGATACATATTTCCTGCTAAATAATTGTGTGAAAACTGAACAGTTTATATTTATAAGTTTGTTTCAGTCCCTGATGGATTTTTGGTATTATTCTTCTTTATGAATTCAGGCATGTAAAAGGTTACTATGTTCCCTTGAGAAAAATATGAATAACAACATATGGTTTAATGTAATTCATTTTACAGAATGTTCAATAACTTTGTCATATTTATCAGGCTCAAGCATGGATTGGTGAGAAGTGGAATACGTTTGGAGACAATGACCTGGAATCCATCCATAGTCTGAAAAAGAAGATATGATTTTATATATATGTAATTCATTTTACAGAAAGTTCAATAACTTTGTCATATTTATCAGGCTCAGGCATGGATTGGTGAGAAGTGGAAGACATTTGGAGATGATGACCTGGAATCCATCAGTAACCTGAAGGAGAAGATGAAGAGACTTCAGAAACACCAAGCCTTTGAGGCGGAGATCAAAGCAAATGAGAAGCTCATATCAGATGTTAAACAGGTAATCAGAACTTAAATATTCTTGAACTGGGTTATATTATAGAGTAGCTTTTTAGAGGCAAGCTCTGAGTCCTTTTCATTTACCGATACTGTATTCGCTGATGGGCCTCAAAGAATGTTCACAGGTTCTTGAATTCATGCTGCATGTTCGTAAACATGCAATTGAACACTCCCAATACATGCATACAAAAGTATGCTCATATATTCCCAGGGTTTTAAATTCACGCCTGCCGATTTTTGAAAAATGCACGAAAAAAATTAATGTACCGCAAATATTTCCACTATTATAGTATTTTGCTGTAAAAAAATTGCATATATATGTTTTATGTACGAGAATGATGACTAATAATCAATGGATTCTTAACCTGAATTTGTCTTTTTATCATTTAGTGTCAACTTCTTATCAGTAGTGAAGATAAATATGTTTAGTAATATATTTCACTATGTAAATTAGTGAATCTTTATGAATGCAAAATTGTTACAGACAATCGTTACAAATCAGACTCTCTTGTTCATCTACAACAAGCAGATGATAAAAATTATATTAAAATCAGGTTTTTTAGTTTTAGATTTACATTTCTAATGTTACATATTTTCTTGGTTGATCTCAGGAGGGTGAATCACTATTGAAGCAGCATCATCCTGACTCGCAAAACATCAAGCAGAGAATGTCCGACATGATGAGATTATGGAATGACCTTAGAGAAGCGTCCGCCAAGAGAGGGCAGCATCTAGAAGAGGTCCGTGACCTGCTGGAGTTCAATCAGATGGCGGAGAAGATAGAGAAGTGGACCAGAGAGAAGGTGGGATCAAGATTACACTCTGAAATCATTTTTTTTTTTTTTTTTTGGGGGGTGGGGGGTTTTGGGGGTTTTCTTTTTTTTTTTTTGGGGGGGGTAGTCACTTTGAATTTGAGTGTGCTTAATTCTGCTCTTATTTGATGAATTTGAAAAACTCACTCATACATGCAAGACTTAATGTACCATTACTTATTCATATGAAGCATATCTGCAGTTTATGATCCTGTGCCCTGTAACACAGAGACTTACGATTGGTAAAAAGTTAGGAGTGGTTTTTTTTTCTCTGTAGCCTCATTTGGAAACCATGTACAGTCAAGGATTAGGATTTGGATATGATTGAGAGTAGGGTTAGGATTAAGATCATCAACTTTGGAGCATCCTGTCCGTGAAAAGGCTACCGAGAAAAAATCAATCGTAACTTTTTATCAATCGTAAGTCTTTGTATTACACCCCACTGGTTCCCTGTACTACAACTTGTAATTTTGTCCTACTGTTGTGATACCCTGCTCGTTTTGTGACTGGACGATGCGTTTCATTTCCAACTCTACCTGGAAACTTTCACTTTTTGTAGTCTGAGAAAAGTTAAGGAATTTTAGGGGAAAATGCCTCAAATCAGGGAATATTCAGGGAATTTGATAAGAAGTCTTAAGTCAGCTTCACAAATACCAAAATGAAATAGGTGGAAATAGGTCAAAATATTTTTCCTGGAATTTTGCAAGTCCATCAGGGAAAAATCAGGAAATTTTTCCTCCTAATATTTTGGATACCATGGCTGATTTGCATTAATTTGCTGGTACATGTATTATTTGATCAGTACATTATTATTAAGTCAAGAGTTTAATTAGATTACAATAATATCCTTAATATCCTTTTCTTTATGACAGTGACATTTATTCTTATTTGAAAATATGTACTGGACATGCATATTCAGAGATTGAAATTTATTTCTTGATTCATAGGAAGTGATGGTTTCTGCCCATGATGTTGGGAATGATTATGAACACTGTATGGAGCTGCAGAAGAAACTCAATGACATTGGTTCAGTAAGTAAAACATTCTCAATATTTTATGATATTAAATATGTGGGAGTTCTCTATTTCTCAAGGCCTTTTGCTCCTTACAGTCTGTATAATGAAAATGAACAAGTGGTAACCATTTTCCATAGTATGAACACTACTCACAACCTGGTAAAGTTGAGTATTTCCTTCAAGTAGGGAAATGAGACTGTAGATCTTGAGATTAAAGGTACATGTAGGTCATGTGATGCTGATCTAACCAGTCCCAGCATATATTTTTCTTACCCTGTTTACTATTAGAATGTATATTTTGTCTGTATATAGGATCTATCAGTGGATGATGCCTTTGTGAAGGTTATGAGTGAGATGGGTGAGAGACTGATGAAAGAAGGCAACCCAGATCAGACTAATCACATAAGAAAAAGAACAAAGGACATCAAAACAAGGTAAGAATTAAAATATGTTACCCCTCATACACTGATATTTTCTCGAAGTTTTATTTATATAAAATGGTATTAAATGATAATTGGCTATTTCAATGTTGAACAAGCAAGTAACATTTTGTTCAAGAAAGATATATTCATCTTTCTCATAGTTGTCACTATCTTCAAGTTTAATATAATTGTTTTGTGTTTCAAATTGGAGTAATGATGTAAAAATATGTTTAAATCAATTGTTAATAATAATATTTGGGTTTGATCCCCCTAGCTGGCAAGCTCTCTAGTCTCACCAGTACTCTACTGAGCTCACTACTGCTGCTGAGAGTAATAATGTGAAAATATGTTTAAATCAATTGTTAATAATAATAGTTTGGTTTTATTCCCCTAGCTGGCAAGCTCTCTAGTCTCACCAGTACTGTACTGAGCTCACTACTGCTGCTGAGAGTCATAATGTGAAAATATGTTTGAATCAATTGTTAATAATAATAGTTTGGTTTTATTCCCCTAGCTGGCAAGCTCTCTAGTCGGGACTTACCACATACTCTACTGAGCTCACTAATGCTGCTGAGAGTAATAATGTAAAAATATGTTTGAATCCATTGTTAGTAATAATTGTTGTTTGGTGTGATTCCCCTAGCTGGCTGGCAAGCTCCCCAATCAGGACTTACCAAGTACCGTAACTAAGTTAACAAAAAATTATAATATACCCTCTAGCAATTATAATGACTTTCAGAGTAATAAAAAATGTAAAATATGAAAATATGTTTGAATCAATCCCAAATGGTAATAATTGTTTGGTTTTATTCCTGTAGCTGGCAAGCTCTCCAGTCAGGACTTACTAAGTACCGTACTGAACTAACTAATGCTGCTGAGATACATGCCTTCAATAGAGACATTGATGATGTCATGGAAAGGATTAGTGAGAAGGTAAACATTCTAAAATGCCTTTTTTAAATTAATTTTTCTATTGAATCTCTTATGCATGCACAATGTCTCACTATTATCATGTTTAATTAGTTCTTATTTGTTTTGTTTTGTTTTGTTTTTTTAATGTCATTTTCTGATTAGTATAGTTAGGATTAGGGTTAATGCTTTAAATCAAGTGAAACAAGATAATGGATAAATGATGGTAATTTCCCATTAGTTAAAAAAAGAGAAAGAAAGAAGATTTTACCTCTTTAGATGTATGTTGTACAGGATATATCATAAAATTAGTTATTCAGTTGAAAGACTTGTCATTATTACAAAGGGATTCTATCATTTACAAGCCTATAGCTTTAATAGATTCCCCATATTCCACTCTTTTATTCTTGTATTGAATAATTTATCCTTGTATTTTATTTGATGAATGTACTTTTTTGTTGTATATTTTGTATGATAATTGTTTCTGGAAATATGATATGTTATGAATTAGTAGTTTCATTTTTTAATTTTGCTATAAGATTTTTTTAATGCATGTATTTCATTTGATGAATGTACTTTTTTGTTGTACATTTTGTATTATATTTGTTATGTGAAATGTTATATGAACTCAACTGAAACACACTGAACTGAAACTGTAATTAATTTCATTTTCATTATTTCAGAGGAATGCTATGGACATTGAGGAGGTTGGTAAAGATGTGAGTTCAGTGGAGTCACTTCAGAGACGTCATGGTGAACTCGTCAGGGATGCTACAGCTATAGACACAAGACTCAAGGTGAGCGATTTGTTTTTGCGATGATTTTATTGATTTTATTCTAAGCTTATATCACTTTAAAGCTAGATTATTGTTGTGGTCATGAGATTTAAGTGCAGAAGAAACTGTTTCAAAGTGATTGGGAAAGTTTGATAACAATTCACCCAAGAATTGTTGTGTGCTGTAAGGTTTGGAATCAGCAAAATGATTAGAAATTAACCCAATTCTGGTGAAAGTAACTAGCTCTGCACATAACAATGCATGTATGGGACTACACACAAATGTTCGGACCGAATATTACAAATGTTTTTGTAATATTAGGCTATGATGGCATTTGAAGAGCAATCCTTTGCAGTGGACATTTCTTCTACTTTAATATTATACCTAAATACCATGAAAATAATTCAAAAGCTCACAATAATTTTGTTTACTTTCCAACTACACTAGATTCTTTTTAAGTCATATGAGAAAGATAACTCAAGGATAAATGTGTAGAATATTTTAATGCTGATACTTACAGTGACTGTTAAACTTCATTCAGGATCTTAAAATTTATCAATTTTCCAGCTAATGCTGTGATCATAATTGCAAACTATTAATTCATACTGGAATCGCCTGAAATTTTCAAGCCAATCGTTTGTTTAATTAGTGAGATATTGTTGAATAAATATCACTATTTCTTAAGGGACACTCAAAATAGTACTGCAACCTATGGATGAAAATAATGTGAAATTCCTGGTCGCTTTCACTTTTTTTCCTTATTGTGAAGCATCTAATGAAGCTATGGAAATGAAATTTTCAGGGTTTCATCTTAACACGTTCTGACATGCATTGATGTCACGTAAGGCTCCATAGCATAAAATTGTGCAAACCTCCATGTTACACAGTATTCCCTTTAATGTTTTAATGCCTCTTCCAAATAGGAGCTGAAGAAGACTGCTGTTGAGCTTGGGAATAGGCAGCCTGCCCAGAAAGCCACAGTCCTAGCAACAGAACAGGAAGCAGAGAAACAATGGGGTGCCCTCTGTGAACTGAGTCAGCAGCGACAGGGGAAGCTTAATAACTCCTTCAATCTTCAGAAGTTTTATAAAGATTACAGAGAAATGGTGAGAAGAAAATGCCATTTGTCTGTCTTAGTTCTGTGAATCTGTTGAAATATCTAGTCAGAACTAAGGCTGTTGTCATTTGGTTTTTATCTTTTGTCAATTACTTTCATTTTTAAGAGTAAAAGTATTTCATGACATTTGTTGTGGCAATGAATCTTTTGTGGGCTTATTGCATAATTAATTAATCATTTCTATGCATGCTGTTGATGTTTGAATAAACTCATGAAGTGATGAACTTTTTTTTTTTTAAATAATGAAAAGTTATGGTTGGTTGCATCACTTTATTTATCAAAGAGGCTCCATGAGTAGAATTTTTTTTTTTCAGAGTGAACATAAGCATTAATTCCCTAGCCATGGGGAATTGTTTTCTTTGTTTCAGATGGCATGGACTGGTCAGGTGATTAATCACATGACTTCTGGAGAGCTAGCTAAGACGTCTAGTGAAGTGGAAAACTTGTGTGAGCTTCACAAGGAGAGAAAAGTAATCTATTGAAATTTTAACAAGATTTGTGAATATTGTTCAATATTATTTTGTAATGTATTCCCTGAAGAGCTACAAGAGTTTATCAAGAGAACATATATATTCAATGTATAATAACAGCAACAAAAACAAAATCTTTTCCATGCTTAACAAGAGAAAAAACGAAACTGCAAATCTGTCCAGTTATCTTATCTTAGATAGCTCTAAAAGAGAGAGAGAGGGGGGGGGGGGACACATACAAAATACAAATCAGTTAAAAGTTATAACATCTTATTAAGAATGAGCACTCTAAACTTTTAAAATTGAATATATCAGAATGTGCAATTTTCTAATATTCATGGGTTGTTATCAGAGATGAGGAATCTGACTGACCATTTTTCTCCTTTCTTAGGCGGAAATCGATGGCCGCAATATCAAATTTGAGTCCCTGTGTGAGGCAGGTTCCTCCATGGTAGCCCAGGAGCACTATGCCTCCAAGGACATCCAGCAGTGCCTGGAACAGCTGACTGAGGCCAGAGGGCAGGTGGAGACGAGCTGGGAGGAGCGTAAGACACTGCTGGCTCAATGCTTTGATCTTCAAGTCTTCCAGGAGTACATGGAGCAGGCTGAGAGCTGGCTAGCAACCAAAGAGGCCTTCATCACTCAGGAAGATGCTGGAGTGAGTAATAATGGAAATGATGGTGGTGGTGGTGATGGTGGTGGTGATGATGGTGGTGATAGTTGTGGTTGTGGTGGTGTTGGTAGTTTTGGAGGTGATGATGGTGCTGATGATGGTAGTGATGCTGATGATGGTGGTGGTGGTGATGGTTGTGATAATGGTGGTTGTGGTTGTGATGGTGTTGGTAGTTTTGTTGGTGATGGTAGTTTTGGAGGTGATGATGGTGAGATTGTTGATGGTAATGATGTTGATGATGATGATAACATTGATTATGATGAATTCAAAATAATGTACTGTAGTACTGGTGGTTATTTTTCAGTGATTTTATTTTTCTTCAATTTATTTTAGTCAATATTCACCCCCAAAAAATCCACTTATATAAGGCCTCCTATATTAGTGAAAAAAATTAAAATCACAAAATTGTCCACTCAAGATTTTCCCCAACTAGTCTAAAATCGAGAGATATTGACTTGTTAACAATAAATTCCTTTTTCAGGATTCCCTCACGACAGTGGAATCCCTGGCCAGGAAGCATGAAGGATTTGAGAAGACTCTAGAGAGCCAAGTAGAGAAGATAGATGAGTTGCAAACCTTTGCTTCTCAGCTAGTATCAGGAGGGCATTATGATTCTAGTTGGGTCCAATCAAAGTGCCAATCGATCACAGACAGGTTAGTGCTGAAAACCACCTGTATGAAAGACAATGCTTATGATAACCTTGATCAGCAATTCTAGATGAGACCTGTATGAAAACTTCCTATATGTGAAGACCACCTGCTCATGAAGACCACATCTCTTATCTTCATTATGACTGTTGACTTCATACATAAGTTTAACCCTGCATGTAGGGGAGAGTGGGGTTAGTTGGAACATGGGGTTAGTTGAAACATTGCAATTTACTTTAATGGCTATAAATATATTTATGCAAATCTAGCCTCAAGTTGTTGCTATTAGCAACTGCCATCCACCACATTTTAGACAGCACACATGCTTCAAGCCACGTGAAGTCAGAAAGCAATGTTTGTTTTTTCACCCTCTGAGTAAATTTTGTCATTTTTACAAATGTTTTATTAACTCAGAGAAGATCATAAATTATGTGGGCCAGTTTTTGAGTATAACAAACAGTTATATCAAGCTACAAAACAAAGTTAAATATATGGCATGTTGTTGTCCCTTTTTTGTGCTGTAAGCTTACTAATGTCAAATGGGCCTCTGGGGTTAGTTGGAACATTTTGAACGGGGTTAGTTGGAACATGTACTAAGTAAATAGGTTTCAGCTGAATAAAAAAATAAAAATCATATAATTCAATTAAGTGTTCTGAAATATTCCTATACATGTATATTAGTGCACATTGGACAATTCTATTTTGGTTTAAATAAAATATATTACAGAATGCTACTTCACAGGACTTTAGAATATTTGTATGTGACTGGATGCTATCAAGTGTAATAAAACATGAAGTAAAAAAGTAAAAAAAGAATTTGAACACCAACCTTTAATATTTTAATTGGAATCAATAAAGCAAGTTAGCTGAACCCATGCAATAATGATGTACGTAGTTTAAATATAATTCTAAAGATACCATGCACAATGTTTCAACTTACCCCATACCTTGTTCCAACTAACCCCGTGTGTGGGGTTAGTTGGGACACTTGACATGGTCTTGTTGAAGATGGATTTTTTCTGGAACCATCACTTAGTTTAAGAAAAGACACTAGATGTCATCAAAGTTCATAAATGGTACAGGGGTTATTTCAATGAGTTTCGAATCTAGGCAAACACAGCAATTTGCACAGTGCCATGTATATATATAGAGAGAATCTTGCCTACTGCTTTTCATTAGGTATCAATATGGTGCTTTTACTTTTACTGTTCACAGAGTTAGTTAGACACTCTCTATATGAATATAGGATACTGTGCAGATTTGCTTCATTTCTTTTGGATCGCAATTTAGCAAGATACCCCCTTTAGTAAGAGAAAATAACGATAAAATGGATAAATAATTTGATCACACAATGTTCTTTCAAAAAGCTCTGTCAAAAATTTGAATCCTGTATCTCAAATGCACAGAGTAGCAATGGAGTAATTAATCATAGACTTTTTTATTAGGCACTAGCTAAAGTCAAGTTTTTGTTGCATTATTCATAAAATTTTCACCAACAATCATTTGTTTCTCTGAACCATGTCCAGGAAAGACAAGCTACGAAAAGAAACCGAGGCAAGGAGGAAGTGTTTGGCCGAGTCTCTTGAGATGCACCAGTTCCTGCAGGATATCTATGAAGTGGGTTCATGGATCAGCGAGAAGACCCAGATAGCTTCCGACGAGTCCTTTCGTGACGAGAGCAATCTGACCCACAAGCTCCAGAAGCACCAGGCATTTGAAGCAGAGCTTCTCTCCAATAGAGGCAGGGTGGATTCCGTTCAGCAGGTTTGCAGATTTTCTTATGCTTCCTTAGCTGAAATTACAAACAGTTGTTGTATAGAAATTCTATATGAATTGTATTCTGTATGTACATGTACAAAGATGAAGAAACTTCAAAGAATGTCCATACTTTTTGAGAAATAACTTTCTTATGCCCTATTTCTTACAAACTGCTCAGACAAATCTAGTTAAAAAGTCTCTTACAGTAGTGGATTCAGCCTTACATCAAATAATTGAAAGTATCGGCCCATGCCCAAACATAATAGAGCAGCTGTTGTCCCCAGACAATTTGGCCTGCACAATCTTTTTAAATAGCAAATTCTGGATCCGTGCATGACTTAATTGAGCACTGGAGGCATCAAATGTGCCATACCCTACCTCAAAAAGTAGTATTAGTGCAAAATGTCCATTTTATAGTCATTTTGTGTTTTGGGCTCACTAACACAAAAAATTTGCTATCAACTGCTAGTTTGAAAGAAAAACTCGAGTTGGTTACTGGTCACTCTTTAAAAGAAAAGAAAAAAAAACCAACACATTCAATAGTAATCTTGAATGGCCATTAAAAAACCTAGTTTAATATGTTGTTCCTTTGCAGTGTGGTGAGGCTATGATTGAACAAGAGCATCATGCTTCAGACGACATCAAGGAGAAACTGACAGAACTGGAACAAAGGTGGCAGCATCTTGTGGATCGATGTGCGTGGAAACAAGACCATCTACAGCAAGCTTACAAGGTAAAGCTTCAGTTAAACGTACTCTTTATCAATCACTAACTTGCCATTTGGGTTTATGTAAATATTTGGTCTGTCATAAGTCAGTCAGTCTCACCGATGTGACTGATGCATTTGAGGTGTAGGTTGGGTAGCACTATGTGGGATAGACTAGGCTTTTGGAGCTTTAGTCTTGACAGATGTACGTTTTGATGTGACAACTGACAGTACATATATATTGTACTTTTCAGTATACATTAGCCTATAATCAGATCTATATCAGAAATCAGAAATGTATGGAAGGTCATTGTACTCATTTTGATAGGAAAGAAGTAAAGAATAGAGGATCAATTTGTTATCATTGGATTGGGCACATACGACAAAACCATACGATTAACTATTATTACGATCAATATTTGTTCTTCTTCTTCCCCAGGCCCATTTACTGCAGCGTACTATAGATGACATCAGTAGCTGGTTGAGCGAGGTCGAGAACCAGCTTCAATCCAGTGATATAGGCAAGGATATGGCTAGTGTGAAGCATCTTATCAAGAAACACCAGGTAAGAATCCCTCTCAGTGACCACCTTGACAGAAAGGTCACTTGCCCTTCAATGTAACTTGTCAAGAAAGGTCTCTTGTCCAGAATGGTCACTTATCAAGAAAGGTCTCTTGTCCAGAATGGTCACTTGTCAAGAAAGGTCTCTTGTCCAGAATGGTCACTTGTCAAGAAAGGTCTCTTGTCCAGAATGTTCACTTGTCAAGAAAGGTCTCTTGTCCAGAATGTTCACTTGTCAAGAAAGGTCTCTTGTCCAGAATGGTCACTTGTCAAGAAAGGTCTCTTGTCCAGAATGGTCACTTGTCAAGAAAGGTCTCTTGTCCAGAATGTTCACTTGTCAAGAAAGGTCTCTTGTCCAGAATGGTCACTTGTCAAGAAAGGTCTCTTGTCCAGAATGGTCACTTGTCAAGAAAGGTCTCTTGTCCAGAATGGTCACTTGTCAAGAAATTTCTCTTGTCCAGAATGGTCACTTGTCAAGAAAGGTCTCTTGTCCAGAATGGTCACTTGTCAAGAAAGGTCTTTTGTCCAGAAAGGATTGAAACTTTAGGTATCTATCCAGGATCTTCTCCCGGTTTAGAGGTTGATTACACCTTCTCTCTATTTAACTTTTAAAATTTGTCTTCCCAGTTAAATATGGGTCTTCCTCTTGGTCTAATTCCTTCTCCTCTTCTCTCTAACACATCTTTATGAGACTGTTGTCTTTTATTCTATGTTGTACATTTAAGCATTCCTATTAATATTTGAGAAATTATATTAACAATTTATTTTCCTTTTTCAGGCTTTGAATCTTGAGATTGGATCATGTGAAGAAAAAGTGATTGAAATCAAGCAGACAGCGGAGACACTCAAAGGAGAAGACAACTTCTTAGCTGAGGATATGATCAACAAAACTGATGCAGTTTATAAAAGGTGTGATTATTATCTACATGTACTTGGATTGCTTCTGAAAATGAAGCTCCCACATGTGAATGTGTTTCATTGAATACTTGTGGTAATTTATGTTGTTTATGTTTTATGTTAATTCATGTTTATTTTGTTTATATTGTATATGTTCACAGGGCCCCCTGAAAAAAAATGTTATACCACGGTATAAATAAAACGGAATAAATAAATAAATAAATAAATGTTGGTTGATCATTTGTACAGAAGTTGAAAATCAGCTTCATTCACTTTTCCAATTCACGCTACCTTCTTTTTATGTTTGATTTACATACATTCTCTTTACATTACTTGCTGTAGTTTTATCCAAAGTTGTCACCATTTTCTCTCGGCTTTCCTCTTTCTTTTCTTTAGTTTTAATTCAACTTTCAGTTTTCAACGTCATATTGTATAGTCCTACAAAATTTGTAGATAAGATTTGTATTTCCATTCATAGTAAGGGAAGTTAATGATGAGGTATTTTCATTTATAGAAGTAACAATCACTATATATATGTGTTTTCTATTCCAAGGTATGATACTGTCACAGAGTTAGCAGCAAAGAGACAGAAACAACTGGATGATGCGTTTACCCTCTACCAGTTCCTACGAGATGTTGATGATGAGTTGTCATGGATACAAGAGAAGATGGCACAAGCCTCGTCCAGTGAATATGGAAATTCACTTAGTGCAGTTCAAAATCTAGTCAAAAGACACCAGGTAAATGTTTGCTTTTAAATTTTATTTTATATAGACACATAAAGAAGCTAAATAAAAAGACTACTTGTACATTTGTGAATGTAGTCTAGTATGTTTTATTTAGAGTTTAGCCACTGTGCTGAAAAAGAATTGTGTAAATATAAGTTTGTTCATTATTTTTGTTAAAGTTAAAATTCATGTCCCTTACTGAATCTTAATTTCATATTTCAAACTTTCATGTTTGATGACACAGATAGATGCTTATAAAAATTTTGAGAGTGAAGCTTTAGATTTAGCATGTTTCAAATTCCCATCAGTATGCAAAACAAAAATTATTTTTAAAACTACAAAATTCTCTTTCCTTTTCATTTTGTAATACACTCTAAGCATTCTCATTATGTGTATGACATTTGTGTGTTAGATATTGGAGAGTGAAATAACAGCCCATGAGCAATTGATTGGTGCTGTTTCTAACACCGCTCGTCACCTTCTGGATGCGGGTCACTATGGTAACGATGAAATCCAAGAGCAGGAGACGATGTTGAATTCAAGATGGAGTCAGCTCAAGGAGGCTGCTTCACAGAGGAAGAAGAAGCTCTCTTCTGCATTAGACATTCAAAAGGTAGATGAGCAGAAATAAACAGTCTGAAGCATGTTTACTCTGTGCAATTTGCTGCGATGCAATTTTGGAAGAAAACGGTTATGTGATGGATATTCTTATTGTTTAAAGTTCTGAGTAATCCTTTGAAAACTAAAATTGAAATTCACAGCTATTGCAGACCCCCCTTCTCTGTATAAAATCAAATTGTTTCCATGTCACAGTGACATCACAGCAATCTTGCTATTTGAAGCCAATTAAACCTTTACACCTAATTTGAACAAAAACATTTGATCAAAATTTTTATTCCAATTTTCCTTCACATAAGATGATTTTGCATTTTTCAAATGTCTCAATTAATGCAAAATGCCATTTGTTCTAAAAATTGCATCGCAATAGATCACACAGTGTGATGTGGGCTTGATCTGTCTGTTAAGATTAGAAACAAAAGAGAGACCACTGTAGACAGATGGCCTTTAGGGCAATTCCATATTATGTATGTCCGATCCCCTATACATGTCTGTGGGATGTTCCTGAAATGATTTTCCTTAACTTTCCAGTTTAAATTAAAATGTGTAACCCTCATATATTATTATTATACTCATGAAGTGAAGTAAAGACTGTGAAAAATAAATGTAGCAATGCAAAATGTATTTTGTCACATCTTTACTTCGACTCATGAGCCTATAATCAAATGCATGATTATTGCGCGAGTGGGTACACATTTTTTAATTGTAAAACTGAAGTAAGTTAAGGACTCGCCGTTAAACAAAGTCCGAAGCAAATGGTAGCAATAGAATGTCCGAGTACCAAGAAATAATGTTGTAGCTTGAAAATATGCAATTCATAACCTTCTTTGGAATCCATATTGCCTTGTGTCTTAACCACTAACTTACCCGCGGGGGGGGCGGGGGTGGGGGGGGGGGGGGGCCAATGGCCCCCCCTCGACATTTTTCGCGATAAATCCGCAGTGCAAAATTTTTTTATCGCCCGCGCCGATCAGTGACTTTATTACTGTTTTAAGTCTTGCGCATCTTTTAAAACTATTTTCGCGGAAATCGGGCGCACCATTACGACATTCCACGATTTTGACAAATTTTCGTCGGACCAAAAATGGCTCAAAAACGTGATTTCATGTACAAAGTCAATACGAAATGTGTTTTCAGCTAGAATTCATAAATGAGTGATAATTTTTAATTTTATTGACAAGAGTCATTTAATTTGATGCTATTTATGGCAGAAATAATGTCACGGACGAATTGCGTCGAAAAAACAATAAAAATAAAAACGTCAAAAACAAAGAAATACATAAGAAATTGAAAAAACAATAAAATACATAAGAAATCGATTTTTGTACAGGAATTTTTTTCTTGTACAATTCTTAGGAATGATATAAAGAATATTTTCACAAAAAATTAGCTTTCTAGGAGCTTTATTTAGTGAATTAGAGCAAAAAGTATGATTTCATGAATAAATTAGCATAATTAATTCATGTAAAATAAAATATATGAATTTAGTGTAAATTACCTATACAACCACGTACATTATGTCATTCTCTACCTTCATGCAAATTTTCGTCGCGATCGCGCGATCCGCGGCCGAGATCTTAGGGGGGGGGGGCATAATGGCCCCCCCCCCCCCCCAGGACTTTGAGCTCGCGAAATAGCCCAGGTAAGTTAGGGTTAAATTTGTACAGTGTTTGATTTAGCATCAAGTATAAATGTAAACAAAAAAAAGGCTGATTATTCAAAGGAACTGCCCTTTATGGCATGTCCTGCAAAATACATTTCTTTCTAGTAGGAGGCAATATAGGTGACCGGTATAGACAGATGTCCCTTATACAGAGGTGACCTCTAAGACGGGGTTGATTGTATATGCTTAGGGACCATCAGACCCCTTAGGTAGAATATAAGTCTTGAATTGGTCAAAATTGAATGAAAAGGGCCTTTCTAAAAAGGGATTTTCTAGGAATGGTCTGGAAGAACCAAGAAATCAATTTGGCCAGTACCCTTCTTAAAATCCATTGCAGGCCAAATTTGCTGTTTATGTATTAAATCTTTGAAGTGCCCTTGGTTGATATAGCATCTTGTCTGTAAAAGGTGTTACTTATGTATAAATTATCAAGTCTCGCTGAAAATGGAGTATGGTTTGTATAATATTGAAATAG
This sequence comes from Paracentrotus lividus, assembly GCA_940671915.1. Classification (NCBI taxonomy): domain Eukaryota; kingdom Metazoa; phylum Echinodermata; class Echinoidea; order Camarodonta; family Echinidae; genus Paracentrotus; species Paracentrotus lividus. Next base: position 7,575,257 of record CALNVZ010000174.1, read on the forward strand.
ATCATATTCATCTTTTAGAATATATGAGGGAAAGGATTGTTACGATTCCCACTTTAAAAAAAGCATAACTGACAGTTTAAATGAAATCTAAAGTCATTTTCAGGAGCAATAGATTTCAATACTAATTATTTCAATTCAATTCATTTATTTAATTCAATTCAATGTAAATCAATTCATTTATTTCCATTCTTTTCATAAAAACAATCAAAATATTTAAAATACATGTTAATAAAAAACATATATATAAAGTCATTTTGTACATTGTAAAAGACATGGGGGAATCATAAAAAGCCAAGCGGCTTGTCGGGATGATCCCCAAGGTATATGAACAAAATTTAGAACAAAATTAACACTTCGGGTGTTGCAAATTTAACAATTTACTCTTAATTACGGATAGGACAGAAAGAAGTATTGGAAGGAGGAGAGAAGAGAAGTATACATACATCTATATTTCATTTTGTATCATTCAGGTAACCCTTGTATTTGAGCTCAATATCACAGTAGGCTAACAGAATGTTTTCTTGTCTATTACATGTTTATAAATTTTTAATTATTCTGCAATTCCAGTTCTTCTCTGAGCTAATGGAAGCAGAGTCCTGGATGAATGATAAGCGCCCTCTAGTGACTAGCACTGACTACGGCAAGAACGAGGACTCGGTGGTGTCCATGTTGAAGAAGCTGGATGGCTTAGAACTGGATCTAGAGGGCTACTCAGGAACCCTGCAAGCTCTAGGAACAACCGCCAGCAATCTATCTGATCCAACTAACCCTGTTATGAAGGATGTGCAGAAAAGACAGGTAAGTTCAACAAGAGAATTGATTTAAAGCAGGAGCAAACTGACCAATTCACTCTCATTGACTGTGTGTTATAAAAAGCTAGTCTTAAAATATCCATTTGAGAAAACTATTAATGATACAGTGAATAAATTAGCCCATAATTTCATTTATATAGGAAAACTAAATTGTTTTGTGAGAAAAAGTACTTGTTTTGCTACGTGGTAGCATAATAAGTATGGTATTAATGTATTGAGTAGTGAATTAGTGTGTTATCATTTAAATGGGCCTATATTATTAGACTACAATGTGCACTGCTCAGAATATTGCATTATGGGTAAGGAACTGATTTGAGTAGTTGAGGACTTGAGGTGGTGCTATACAATAATAATAATAATAATAATAATAATACACTATTCATGAAGCGCAAAATGAGTTTGTATTGGCTTTAAAGACATGAAATGAGAGGCCACAACAACTTTGATGTGTAAATAGAGATGTTCAATCATAATAGGAAGGGAATATGTTCATATGTTTCTTGTCACAGGTAATATTGTTTTACTGTAAATGTTTTAAAATATTTTATTGTTTTGAGGTTGAGAGGGAAAAGAATAGTAATAAAAGAATAGAAAATAACAAATATATTTGTTGAAAATAGCAAAGTTGTTTCATTGGTATTAGCAATTATATTTGATATGAATGGTTCTGATATCTATAATGTGTGCTACAATGTGTGATTGGTTGACAGAGGTGTTCAATAACATTCTGTTGAAATAAGAACAGTTGTTATTCTCTCAAAAGAATGGGGTTGAAATTTGTTTCACTGCTGAATATATTTCTTACATCAAGACAGCTTGAGCACTAAACTTCAAGTACAAATTAAATCTATGACAGCGCTCAAGGCAGACAGTCTGCTAAAAAACTGCAATTTCATTTCTATAATGTTCTGTGTTTGGTGATATAGGCTGAGGTGGAGAATCAGTACCAGGAGGTCTTGGATCTTCTGGAGTGTAGGAAACAGGTCTTGATGGGTCATCTCAGACAGTTTGAGTTCCTAAGAGAGATGGATGAGATGATGGATTGGATCCAGGAGAAAGAGGTCCTGGCACTATCAGAGGACTATGGCAAAGACCTGGAACATGTTGAGGTAAGCCCTCTATGAGTTAGGGAGAAAGAGGTTGTTGCCTGATCAGAATGTGGACCTCGAACATCTTGAGGCAAGCCCACTGTAGGTTAGGGAGAGAGAGGTCCTGGCCCTATCATAGGACTATTTCTAGGACCTGGAACATTTTGAGGTAGGCCCTCTTTTATTCAACGAGAAAGAGGTCCTGTCCCTATCAGAGGACTTTGACAAGGACCTGAAACATGCTGAGGTAAGCCCTCTATGAGTTAAGGAGAGAGAGGTCCTGGCCCTATCAAAAACTTACATTGTATGACAAGGACTTGGGACATGTTGAGGTAAGTCATCTGTCTTCAGTCAATTTGGTTTATTCATAATAGTACAACAAAATAATTTTTTACATTTACACAAGTAAAAATTATTCATCCAGTTCACATGATTCATGTGCTTTTGAGTATAGAATACACAAACAGCAATCTTTTCATGTGGTCAAACTATTGAGAAAGAGGATATTTTTTTATTATGTGGCATCAACTCTGAAGGACGGCCATTAAGGGCATGCAGAGAGAAGGAGTCCATGAGTCACCTTCTGCAATCCTCTCTTCTGCCTAAACCCTTGTTCCCAAGCTGATCTTACTACTCTTTTGCCTAATGGAATCGCCAGCGTTAACTATTTAAATGGTAGAGTCTGATTCAGATTCTAATTGCTCTGAAACATAAAGTATTATCTTTCAAATGTAAGCAGATATAATGATACAATCAATCAGAACAATGAGAGAAAGGACTCAAGAAGAATAAGGAGATGACTTGATAGTGGTTCTAGTTTGATAAGATATCATTCTGTCCTCTTCACATTCATCAGATCTTGCAGGCAAGATTCAACAGTTTCACCAAAGACATCCTTGCCAACGAGGGTAGGATCCGAGCCATCGGGAATAAGGCCAATGACCTCATCAAGAGTGGTATTGATGAAGACGACACCATAGCAACCAAGTGTCAAGGATTAGAGGTCAGATGGGATGAACTCAAGGAGGCTTCCAATGCCAGGACACAGGTGAGAAGCAGCGAGCCCTTGCTTAACCCGATCAAAACCGTGGGTGGTAAATTCTGTCAGAGATCCCAATTTTCAAGAAACACTCCAGAAATCACAAAAATTTATTGCTCCAAATTACTCCATTTTTTTCCATTTCATTTCATTTTATAAGTCCAAAGTTTGATATAGTGGAAAATTAGTTTGTTCATCTGTTTTGCTCAAATATACATTTTTTTAAGGATCTTCTTGCCAATCAACATGGTTGAATGGTACTGAGTGGCATCTCTGAAAGAGAACCAATGCTCTATGAGTAGTTATGATTGAAAATAGCTAGAAAAGAATTTTACACATACATGTATAGACATAAGGGCCAAATGTAATAATGAAACAAAGGTAAAAGGATACTTATGTTTAGATTTGATTGGACAATTCTTTAAGTCATTACCTTCTGATGAAAGCGGGTTTTACTGAGTCACAAGGTGACATTCAGTACTTTTTTTTATTCCAAAGAAGTTGCTTAATGTTTTGTGTTTCAATTTTTATTTATAGGCTCTTGCTGATGTGCGTGTGGTGCATGCCTTTGATCGAGATATAGCAGAGACTCTAGCCTGGATTCAAGAGAAGGATACAGCAGTTTCCAGTGAGGATTACGGTCATGATCTACCAAGTGTTCAAGCACTGGTCAGGAGACATACAGGCTTTGAGGTGAATATATTATTGATTAACTATTGCATCTCTGGCTCAAAGATCAAAATCACACAAGAAGTTTAAATCTTAACCTTAGTGGAATCAATATTTTCAACCCACATATTGGATAGGTGTACATTAATAATAATAATATATAAGACTTATAACGCGCCAAATCCACTTGAAATCAGGTGCTCTAAGCGCATGTGTGCAAAAGAAATGTTAACATATATTTATATATGTACAAGATCATAGGAAGAAAGTAACAGTGTAGACAAAAATTAATAAAATAATCAAATGATACTAGCAGCAAGGCCCGTGGCAGCAATCCACGGGGGCTAGCAATAGGGTACCCGAACTCTTGTATTCGATTAATTTTCCTGCAATTCATAAAAAAAAAAAATAAAAAAAAGACCCGGTGAGTCGTTTTACTCTGGTTTAATCAATTAATGTTTTTTTTTTCCGTATATGATTCTTCTCCGAATATGTACGTTTCCTTTATTTTTGTTTGATTGATTTATTTACTTATTATAATTTTGTGTGCCAATGAAATCTTAATCTTGTCCATCTCTCTCTTGGGCCCTCCATCCTCTCTCACTTCCTCCTTGATCCTAATTCTCTCTCGAATTATCTTCTCACTTTCCCCGATTCCTTTATCAGTTTTCCTTGACTAAACCCGCCCTGTTTTATCACTCTCGTCCCCCTTTTTCCCTTCTTTTTCTTTCTTTCTTTCTTTTATTTTTGTTCGACATGACCATCTTTTATTATCCAAAATCAACAACAAAATACACCAAACGTTATTTCGATCCCTCCCTTATGGCCAATTCGTTTTATACCCAAATTCAATATAGTTATAAAAGTTATAAATAATCATGTTTCCTTTTCTTTGTTCCTTCTTTGTAGTACAATCTTTATTTCAGACATAGAGCTCCTTTTGAGATCTAAAACACATGAACTTTATGTAATTTTTCATTTGGAGTTTGAATTTTGCCCTCCTAACGTCGAAAGATATACCCTTTATTGATTTTCAACAAAATAATAAATACCGAGTCAATTCAAACTCTATAATACTTTAATCGGATAATCCCCTACGACATCACGGGGAGAGATTGGTCGCTGCCACCGTGAAGGATGTTATCCGACGAACAAACAAACGCGATCGGAGATTGACAGTTGTGTCTATCTGCATATCCTATCACGGCAAATTAAATAAAAATTGGACCCGGTTCTTCAAAAATACTGCTTTAAAAAGTGTCGCATTTCGAAAAATATTTGCTCTGTTAGGAGAACTTTTCACATAGATTTGAACTATACCAATTTCGAATTGTGATTTCAATCATTGATTAATCTGGGTTTTTAATTAAAAATGAAATCGGCAGGCGATTATCTCCCTCATCGGATTAACTCCCGCGACCCAGACGCTCTAATCAGATGAAAGACTAACCGTTCAGACGTTTTTCTTATTTCGTCATCGGCGTGACAACGTGTTGGCACACGGCTTGCCTATGAAAGGGCATTGGACGGAGCCGTGAAATACCGGTCCAGTCTTGAAAGGAGACAGGGACACTTCCGACGGACACTTTTTCCGTCTTCTGCTTGTTTTCGCTCGTCGCGTTAAAGCACGCGAGTCAATGGGGATTTCGTAATCCAAGGAATCGTCGCCCAGCGTCCAAAGCGAGCTCGTGGAGGAAAACGAAGCCTGCGAGTAACCCCGCGGACCGGGCCTTTGTCGATCCCCGGGGTCGACGGCGCCGGCCGCGATTCGTGGAAAAAGCCTTTGCAAAAATGAAAACGGCAGTTGCTACAGCGTGCGGGTCTACGGGGAGCGCGGATGCAGCACGGACGGCTCTTACAGTAATAATTATGTGATGCTGAAGTGAACAGATATGTCGTGAGATTGGCCTTAAAGACTTTGGCAGACCTGCTTGTTTACATATTGGTTATGAATCAATTTAACATATGAGCAGCAGCAAACCAATTTGATTGGCCTACTTAGGACACTCCCTCTGAGTTTGCTTTTTTTTGGAAGAGAGAATAAAAATAATAAAAAAAAATTTTAAGAAGGAAAATCATTAGTAAATAACAAATCTCATCTCCTGTTTATTTTTCAGTTTCGTTTATTTTGTTTGTTTGTCTGTTTTTTTTGTGGGGCTGTTCCTTTATAAGCTACCATGAGGTGAAGTACATGTAGTTAAAAGCAAGAAGGAGAAAAATCAGTCTGCCAATCACATATTTATTTATTTTTTTATTTTTTTAAAATTTATTTATTATTATTATTATTATTATTATTATTATTTTGTAGAGAGATCTAGCTGCTGTTGAGGAGAAAGTAGAAGCCACTTCCTCACAGGCAGCTGAGCTGGTTGAACAGTACCCAGATGCCTATCAGCACATCAGCGATGAGAATGATTCTATGGTCAATGCATGGAATGTGTTGCTGGAGCAGGCAGCCCTAAGGAAAGACAGACTGATGCAGGCAGAACAGCTTCAGCTCTACTTCAATGAATTTAGGGAACTAAGGTTTGGATTTCAATTTACTTTTTTTCTGCTTATTTTTTTTCCTCTGCTTATTTTTTCTTGACAGATTTACTAAACAATATATCTGGTGGAGACTTTTTATTGGATAAATCGTAAACTCGATTTTAATTTGATTTTAATAATTGTTTTCCCTCTCTAATTCTGATCCACTTTAAAGCTTTAAACCCAGAGTTTTTACTTCCATAAATTTTTGCAAGGAGTTAAGATTCATGCTGCAAACAGAAATAATGTTTTGATTGAAAATTTAATGTCGGGAATATGTTATTAACAATTTACACCTTCTTCTGGTTTAACAGGAGGGTAGGGATAATGTCATGTCTCATGTACTGTAAAAGTGGTTATTTTCATGGTGTTTTTATTTTCACAAAATTCTTGTGACCATCCTTGCAAAAATTTCTTTTTAAATAAAGGCTTCATACCTATACTATAGTAAAGAAAAAAAATCACTAAATTATTTCCCCAACTAGCCAAAAATTGCTAAAATACGGGCTTGTTCAGAATTTTGGGGCGTGATTGGGACATTTTGACCAAAGAATTTCCTTGATCTCTTTAATCTACAGCACATGGATCAATGAGATGAATGCTTTGCTATCATCAGACGAGACTCCTCATGATGTGACGAGTGCTGAAGCCCTGCTTAATAAACACTCTGAACATCAGCTGGAGATCTCCCTACATGCTACTAACATTGCTGACTTCATAGAGGCCGGCAAGAAACTGATTGAAGACGATCACTTCTTAGCTAAAGAGGTAAACAAAATTCACCTGATTGACGCAAGAGATTAAATTGTTATTCAAAACCCAGGATGATTATACCGGTACATATACCTCTATTAACTTTTGATATAAGTAACCATCTTTCTGGCTGAAAAAAGAAAAGAAATTATGAGAAGGAAAAAGATTTTAGTGTATGAACAGAGGATTTTGCTATTATGTTTGAGTGCTTAAGCAATGAGAAACTGGCTTAACCCTATTCTGACTGGGCTTTTCAAGAGGAGATTTTATTAATTCTTTTGTATTCTATTGTTTTGTGAATTTCATATGTATTCTATTGTTTTTATTTCTTATTTATTTCTTTGTTTTTGTAATCTTTTATGCTTGAGAAATGTTTTTTGATCAATATAAAGACAAATTTAATCAATCAAAAGGCTCAGAAGGCACAATTATCAGTGTTATAAAGCAATTTATGAAAAGCTGTATTTTGTACACAAACGCATGCAAAATGACGATTTTCGTTCAATTTTGGCCTGACATGCGATTACATAATGTTCCATAATGCGACAACTGAGTGTCTGATTTTTGTTAACTTGGTGCCAAAAGTCATGGGACACTTAAAAGAAAAAAGTCATAGAACGCCGGATCGCGATTTGCAGCGGTTGCGCAGCAGTCGCGGATTTCATACAGGGGGGTCAAATTGACCACCCCCCAGTCAGAATAGGGTTAAAGTAGTTACAAAAATTGACAAATGCCAAACTTGGGGAGAAAGTATTCTATTGTTTCTGTCTATATGAGAAGGGTAATGACTTTTGATATATGTATTTTTTTTAATTGTGTGGTTTTTTTTTATATACATTTATATTTAATTTGTAAATTCAAAATGTATCAGCTCTGCAATCTTGAATATTTTTCTGTTTTTTTGTCCCCGCCGAACGAGTTCGAGCAGGGGACTATGAAACGGGCTCCGTACGTATGTGTGTGTGTGTGTCTGTGTGTGTGTGTCCGTCCGTCCGTCCGTCCGTGCGTCCGTATGTGATCAAAATCTTCAATTTGCTACTCCTTCGCCATTTTATCCGATTTCGATTCCGTTTGCTTTATATATAGCACTAGGTGATAGCTACAAAACTTCTTCACAGAATTTGACCTTTGACCTTTGACCCTGATTTTTGACCTATAATGTTAATTGGCTACAAAATGCTACTCCTTCGCCATTTTTCATCCGATTTCGATTCTGTTTGCTTTATGTGATAGCACTAGGTGAGGATACAAACTTCTTCACGGAATTTTGACTTTTGACCCCTTTGACCTTTGACCTTGATTTTTGACCTATATAGTTAATTGCTAAAAATGCTACTCCTTCGCCATTTTTCATCCGATTTCGATTCCGTTTGCATAATGTGATAGCACTAGGTGAGGACTACAAAACTTCTTCGCGGAATTTGACTTTTGACCCCTTGACCTTGACCTTGATTTTTTGACCTATATTGTTAATTGGCTAAAAAATGCTACTCCTTCGCCATTTTTCATCCGATTTCGATTCCGTTTGCATTATGTGATAGCACTAGGTGAGGACTACAAAACGTCTTCGCGGAATTTTGACTTTTGACCCTTTGACCTTTGACCTTGACTTTTTACTTATATTTGTACATTGGCTACAAATGCTACTCTTCACCATTTTCTATCCGATTTCGATTCCGCTTGCTTTATGTGATAGCACTAGGTGAGGACTACAAAACTTCTTTCACAGAATTTTGACTTTTGGACCATTTTGACCTTTGACCTTGATTTTGACCTATATTGTTAATGGCTAAAAAATGCTACTCCTTCGCCATTTTTCATCCAATTTCAATTCCGTTTGCATTATGTGATAGCACTAGGTGAGGACTACAAAACTTCTTCGCGGAATTTTGACTTTTGCCCCTTTGACCTTTGGACCCTTGACTTTTACTTATATTGTAACATTGGCTAAAAAATGCTACTCCTTCACCATTTTCATCCGAATTTCGATTCCGTTTGCCTTATGTGACTAGCACTAATCGTGATATAATGGGAATTTTACATTATCGGCGGGGACATATATTACGCATCGCGTAATTTACTAATCCACTTGTTTTTTTTAATCATGATTATTGTCTTGTATTATAACAAATGATTTTCTGTAGGTTGAGACGAAGGTAGAGCAGCTAGACCAGGCCTGGGCTAACCTGAATGCTAAATGTGATGAGAGACAGAACAGCTATGAAGCCAAACTGGATACTTTCTTGTTGCAGAGGGATCTTGAAGGGGCTGAATCCTGGCTTAATGATAGGGATCCAATCCTACAGGACCAGTCGTTCCTTGTGAGTATTCACCTCTCTCTCTCTCTCTCTCTCTCTCTCTTAGGCAACCTACCAAAAGATAAAGCCGCTGCCCCCTGCATGAATACCGCACCATGGGCTTATATGATGGATATACTGATACCCTATCATTTTCCATTGACTTTAATAGGAGGGGATTAGTACATCCGGTATGAAACGCCGTTGTGCGGCTTTCACACAGTGGGCCGTGGCGTTATCTTTTGGTAAGTCGGCTTAGGTGTTCTGCCCAGGGGCAGGTCCACACACCAGGGCCCGTATTCCATAAACTATACTTAACAATTTGGCTTAAGTCTAAATATTTTTTCTAAGATTTGGTCCCGGGAAAAAAATTCTTAGCCTTTATTCCAAACACTTAAAGCACTTTGTCTGAGCAAACATTAAGCAAAAGTCTTAATTTTGTTAATATTGTCATGTTCAATTTATGGCCTCAAATGAGCTTGCCATATAATCAACATCCAAGTTAAGCCACTATAGGTAGCAGGCTTAGAGTTAGGATAAAATTCACTTTTCAAATGTGCGTATTTGTAGGCGCAAATCAACATAAGTCGTTTTACTTTTACCCAAATCAAAGAATTTATGCTCAACTGTCAAAAATAGGCTAAGAAAAAATACTCTTAAATGAAAACAAAAATTTATTTTAGCAAAAAAAATTCTAAGTTTCATGCTTAAGTCCAACATTTATGGAATACGGGCCCTGAGCCATCGTTAGTCCTCTCTCCACTCTTCTCTGTCTTGGGACTTCCTCTTCATTATGTTGTATGTCTCTACGCCCTTCACTTCAGACACCATCCCAATACTTGGTCTATCTCTTCCTTTTTTTCCTTTCATCTTCCATTCTAACACCTCACTAAGCATGTTGTTCCCCCTTAGAATGTGTCCCAACCAGTTCTTCATTCATCTCATGATTGTCTCCTACAGAGTTCTTACTTCTTCACTCGGTTCAGCACTTTGTCATTAATTGTGACTTGTTCTTTCCAGGTTATTCACCTCTCTGTATCACTTTTATTTTTACCTATGTTGCAAATTTTCTTTCTTAAATATCCTTTTTATTTTCTCTCTCCCATTTTTGAAATCCTATTGTGCTTGCTTTGCCTCCTATTCCTTATCAAACTCTCATGTGATATCTCTTTCTCTTTCATTGGGTTTCCTAATTCTTTGTCATTCAAGCTCTCGTTCTGATAGTCACTGCCTTGTCCATTCTTTTTTCCTTTCTTTAATTTTAATTTACCATTTGTCCTTTCTTTGTGACAATATTTTACAAATGATGAATACAAAGTTTTGTAGGAGTATTGCATGAAATAATCTAACAATTATGCTCATTTATTTATATTCTATGTTAACACAAACTCTTTATTTGGTTAAAGAAAGAAGCACTTAGAGGGCGATGAAAGAAGGACAAGATAATATATTCATTAGATAAGAAAAAGAAATGAGCTAAGACTTTCATGCTGGGTTGTCCTTCAAACAAAAAACACACAAGACCGAACTTTCTTCAGTCATTTTCTGACAAATGAATCTCTATTCAATGATTCAAGGTCCAATGGGCTTAGTAGGGATTAACAGAAGCTGTAGAGGTGTCCAAATTGAAAGAAGGCACAGGGGACCATTGTTTGTTTTGTTTGTTCCCTGTATACAAATACAAGCGAAATAAGACTTAAGCTTTGAAGCCTTTTAAAGAGCAGATGTGGGTCCCTATAAGAGCCACAAGCCATTGCATTGGACAATAGGGATGTAGGATAGATGGAAACTGAATTGTATAGTAATGAGGTCACTTCAGATGACTTTCTCAACTCTGTACTACTTCATCTCCGACTTCTTAGGTTGATCAGTTGTATCCCTGCATATATGTATTCTCATGACATGCAAAGTGATTTTATTTCATTTTATGCTGATTACTTCTTGATTAGGATGATTCTTGTGACATTGAGGAGCTACTGAAGAAACAGGAGGATTTTGAGAAAATGATTGAAGCGCAGGAGGAAAGATTTGCTGCCCTCACAAGGCTGACCAAGGTAAGTTTGGGTGTGGTTTTTGCCATAGATATTGCATGTTTTGAAATATTATTTCTTCTGTGGTTTGAATAAAAGTGTGTCTATTTTAGGGGGTTCTTATTAATTTAATCATACTTCTTCAGAAGTTGTAGTTGATGTCAGAAAGCATGCCTGAGGCTGCCTAGCAAAGCAACAACAAATATAAGTTATGGTGATTCCATAGAATCATATAGACGAATTCGGTTTGGGTGATGTTTTGTCTTGTGGGGCGGCCATTGCTGGGGTGTTACCCAGGTACTGGGCATGCTCCATGTGTGTGTATGTATGCGAAACAAAGGAAAATGTACATACTCGCAGACATATGCGCACATGGCGCATGCGTAGTACCTGGGTAAGCCCCCCAGCAATGGCCGCCATTAAGTTACATTGCTCTGAAGTCGGATTGGTCTATAATACGTGGACACATGTTTGATTTTAAAAAAAATTGCATCAGAGATCTCATCTTCTGTCAGATGTTTTGTCAGTCCCCTATTTATATATATGCAATTTACATATTAAATGTTCATTTTTCTTTTTTAACGATAAGACTGAAGTCAAGCATGATGCGAGCCATACGACTCTAGATGACGTCCTGCGAGAATTTGACAAAGTGGAAAAGATGGGAGCGCCCCCTAAAGGCAGAGGTCTGTTCAACAGTCAATTTACAATAGAGGAAGAAGACGAAGAAGCAGAGGAGGAAGAGAGAAAGAATGTAAGTTGTCTAACAAATTGAAAACAGCATATTCTTGTTTCTCTAACACTATCATTGAAATCTGATTCTGTTTGCCTCTTTCACAGAATATCTTGTTGGAGAACCATGATTGTGATTATCTAGCACATCAAATAGGATGACAACATTGATTTATGTAATGTATTTAACAAAAAAGTTGTTATTATAAGTCAAAAGAAATAAGACTACTGTGTGGAAGTTTTTTTTTTTTTCTTCTTCTTCTTCTTTACTCATTTTTCTATGTGTAAAATAGGTTAAGTTTTCATCCATCAGATGTATTTTGTATTTTCCCTGCCTCTCTCTTTGTCCGTCAGGCTCTCCAAAATGAAAACATAACTGATATGCTAGATGAAATGGCTAGCATGCCACCAGCAGACATAAGCATACCAGACAAAGACAACTCAGAGTTTGATCAGTCAGTGTCATCTACGCACACTTCCAATCAAGAGGATGCCATCCCCTCATCTGTTGCTAAGCAACCAGTGAAGACCTCTCCAACTCATCGTAGTTCACCTCCTAAGTCATTCAGACCCCCGCTCATCTCATCAAAAGCATCCTCTAGGACCAGGAGTAAAGAGGAGGAGGAGCTGGCAGTATCACCAGACCGATCGAGACTGAGGATGAAGATTCCTCGGATAAGCATCACCATGTGTGATGATGAGCTTCCAGAGAACTTTGGTGCTGCGGATGCGGATATCCAGAAGGATGAAGCAGACCATATTGAAGAGATCATCCGACAGAATTCTATAGAGGAGGAGGTTGAAGGAGACAATGATGGTGAGATCATTTGTTTGTATATGGAACGTCATATGAAGCTTTTGAACTTTTAAAGCCAATATGAACCAGCAGTCTTGTGTAGCACCACTTCAAGTCCTCAACTACTCAAATATTCCATGGTTCCTAACCCATAATGCAACATTCTGAGTAGAATGCCCATTTGAATATTAACACACTTATTCACTACTATATAAATAATGCATGCTCTACCATGCAACATACTAGATTATGTGCATGACAAATACTAAATTATCCCGAGGGCACATTTATTTCACCGAGGCCGTAGGCCAAGTTGAAACAAATGTGCACGAGGGATAATTTAGTATTTGGAGTTCACATAGTTAGTAATGTTGCATTAATAGAGCATGCACTATTTATTATAGTAAATAGACCCCTAGATATTTGACCTTGCCTAATCTGGTTTTATCTTTGCCAATGTTTGCCAAACTTTTGGTGCTAATTAAGTTATTGTGACGTTTATTGTTGCTCCGCGTATCTATTCTTGTGCGCACCATTTTACTGTTATTACGCGCTAGCGCAACAAAGCAATCGATTTCGCCATTCATTTTAACACGGGATAAAACCGTTCAACATAACAAAAAACCGTTCAACATAACAAAAAAACGTTCAACATACCAGAATGTTGAACGACACGTGACACCCTTTCAACCAATCACAGCTCGTAAAATACTACCACTATTTACTATTCAACAATGTTACACTGCAATAATTATGTCACCAAGTAGCAAAACAAACACTTTCCACTCGAAGCATTTTAGTTTCCCAATTCAAATTAAATAATAGGTTAATTGTTTTGTTTTTAGTCAATAACATTTTAAAAGGTACATGTATATTTTAAGACTAGCTGTTTATAACATGAGAGTGTTGGTCAGTTTGTTCTTTTACTAATTCAATATGCTTTATCCACATTCATGTACGTAATAAAGCAATAATATTAGGGTCATTTCACGGTAACTTGTGACACAAATATTTGGAACATTTCAAGATTAGGGCCTTTATCTTTCACTCTCTTACAATCTGCAAGTAACCTTTTTGCACTTGATGTAAATTAGACATAGACTTTATTACAAAATGGGTAAAAAAAGAAAAACATTGATTAACCTTGTTCAGATTCTTGTCTCATTGAATTTGGTAACTCGCATTACGCGAAAAGGATATGGTCAATTTTAGGAATGCCTGTTGGCATACAAGTTTCTTTTCTACAGAGGAAGTAATAGGTTACACATTTTAAATGTAACTTTTGTTCACGAGTGCTAATCTATCGTTAATATGTGATTTTTCACTGGTAAATTGCTGTTTGAAATATTGCTTTGATTTTTTTTTAATTACAGATGATCTGTTGGATGAGGATTATCCCCTTGATGATGATGATCTTGCTTTCCAGGATAGTGATGAGAGTGGGGCCAATGATCAGGACCTCAATGATGAGGAGGACGACAATGACCTACCAGGTATCAAAAACATTTCATCTTACGTTTTCTCATGAATTTCACCTGACATTTTTCATTTCAATTATTTACTCATTTGTCCAAACAATCATTTGACATATTTAGTGGATAATTGATTTTCTCACTTGTTATAACAAGGTGCTTGTTGTACCAAAAAACAAAAAAAAATAAAAATTGACTTCCATGTCTCTCCTTTACAATGTCTATACACCTCAAATTCGGCATTGCATTCTATCTTACAAAATCTGTTTTGTGAATTTTTGTTCCATTTATTTCCATGTCTGAAGACTAAAGACATCTCAGCTTTGCACAGAGTTGTATTACGTCTTACCAAATCTGTTTCATGCTTTCTAGTTCCATGTATTTTCATGTTTATGGGCTAAGAATCATTGCTTTGCTTTAGAGTTGCATAAAATATATGTATAAAATGTGTTTCATGTCTTCTGGTTCTTCACTTCATTTCATCCATTTCACAGCACCTTCTATAGATTCAGCAGGGAATCAGGTAAGTTCAAGTTGACAAATCAAACTAGTAAGATAGCCTTATTATTCAGCCAAAGGTGGAGGTTCACCATGGAATTTAATTGGTCTTAAGTTATGAATGTTCAAAGTTTTCATTTTGTGATGTCACTTGCGAGCTGCTCTCCCATGTCTTGTGTAATTCAAATTCCATAAATTGTCATTTTTTCAGAAGAATATTACTTATTTCTCCTATGCTGTTGATACATTTTTCGAACCTATATATATACATGCTTTTAAGAAAAAGATCTATTCCTTCATTAACGAAAAAAGAATATCTATGGAATTTAGATATACACAACATATCGGAGAGCAGCAAGTGACGTCACAAAATCAAACTTTAAACTTTCATAACTTCATTATTCTGTGGTGAATTTTCCTCGAACCTTCACTCATTGTATTTTATTTCTTTGGGCTTCTTTTGAGAAAAAAAAATAGATTACAGGGGAAATTTCCCATTGAACAGTGATAGACGTATTCTCTTTCAATTTGGTTGCATAAAATGCTGAAATGGACAAGCTTTTGCTGTAGCTTTTGCTGTATCTTTTTGCACTGGTGAATACTTGTTCCTCACATATATTGCTATTGTTTAGTGAGTGCACTGCATGCCCAAATGATAAAACCTTTTGCATTGGTGTCACAATCATAATGGTGACTCATTTGGGATAAAAGTTGAGGAGTGAAATAAATATCAGGTTCATCTTAACTCATTATTCATTCCATATCATATTCCTATTTGATCAAAACTATTTAGAAACTTAGCACCTAACTGATTAATCAATTCAGATTCTGATTAGACATGTTGCCCACTGCCAGTGTAAATAATAATAATAATTTTAATAATAATAATAACAATAACATTTATATGGCGCTTAATACTGTTATAAAGCGCACTGGTGTAAATGACCTTATCCATTGATAATGGGAAATACATTTATGATTAAAGGGGAAGTTCACCCTGGAATTTTATTGGTCTTAAAAAATGAAGAAAAATAATAAAAAAATATTAGTGAAAGTTTGAAAGAAAATCAATCCAAAAAATAGCGAAGTTATGAATATTTAAAGTTTTGTTTCTGTGACGTCACGTGCGAGCAGCTCTCCATTGGTTTGTATGTAAATTCCATAAATTTGTCTTTTTGTCATGGTTCTCGATAAAGGAATGGGTCAATTTGATATATCATGTATATGAACATATGTTTGATGGTATATCGACCGCACAGGTGACATAATTATTTTCTTCTGAAAAAAATGGCATTTTATGGAATTTACACTACATAACACATAGGAGATCTGCTCGCATGTGACGTCACAGAATCAAACTTTGAATATTCATAACTTCATCATATTTTGGTCGATTTTCCCCAAACCTTCACTCATATTTTTCTTTCTTTTTTCTGCATTTTTTAAGACCAATAAAATTCCAGGGTGAACTTCCCTTTAATAGATCACCCTATAAATATACAAATCCTGCATGTTTACATCTATAAGGCAAGGTAAAAAAAAAAAATAATAATAATAACAATGGAGGCTCTTTTCAATTCTTTTGGGGCAAAATCGCCCCTTTGTCCATGTTTTCAATGTTAATATTTTGAAGATACAGTGGCTATTTTTAGCCTTATCAGGGCTCAATCACCCAGAGCCAAAGTGCAAGTTTTACCCTGCTATAAAGGCCTGCCTTCTGTAGATTTGAGATTATAAAATATATATTAAGACCTTTTTTAATGAAAATTATTGAAATGAAATCCATCTTTTGTTATCTCATCAGCCTGAGACAAGATCCACTCCTCCATCTAACCAACAAACATGGGTTAGGAGACAACAAACATTGCCCTCGTCTCCACCATCCTCACACCGCCCTGAAACCACTGGCTCATCATCTTCCAACAACATCAGTGCTGGTCAAAGGTCACCGAGACTATCTCAAGATGCTGGAGACCATCGCCCTGAAACCACAGGCTCATCATCTTCCAGCAATATCAGTGGTGGTCAAAGGTCACCAAGGCTATCCCAAGATGCAACGGCTCCCAAGTTGAGGGTGGGGCGTGTCACTGCAGCACCGCCTCCCCCGATACAGGTGGTGGACCTTAAGGGGAGATCCCCTCCTTCTGGTGGCGGCAAAGAGAAGAAGATATCAATCAGCAGTATCTTTAAAAAGAAGAAGTAAACAAGGAATTTTATCAATGTTCTATTTTGCCTGACTACTTATTAAGCATGTACATGAACAATGTAAGTACTGTATGGGCCAATATTTTCATGACTTTCTATTAATTAGGGAAATTTGCGAGTGAATAGTTTCACATTTTTTGTATTTTTTCCCCCCTTACTATATAGCCTTATACTGATGTTGACATTTTTGTAAGGATGGACTTGAGATATTCACTAAATTAAGTACTTGTACAGTATGCAACCAGGATGACTTACATCATTAAGTCCTATTCAAAGGACTTGGTTTTAATGATTAATTCCTGTTATGACCAAAGGGCATTGGTGCATCAACTTGTTTTGTAACTTTGAGACCTTAGCTCTTACACTGATCACTGTCATCATGGGGTACATCTAATAATAAAATGTTCAAGCTGCGACCAACCAATTTATTGAAAATTATATTATCATCCCAAACTGATGAAAATTGTTTGTGGTACATGTATATATATATATATACCGTGTTATGAAATATGGTGAGGATACATACAGATCATGTTTTATATGTACAACAGCCAGAAAGAATGGCCTCACTGATATTTTCGCACATACAATTTTTAAAAAGAAGACAAATTGCTATTTCTATACATAAAGCCATTCCTTCCTTAGTGGTGGATGATATTTTCTGAGAAATTCTAAACCAAAGAATTCAGACTCTTCTGCACATTTACGGCTGATTTGTGGTCTACGAAGGTTTATTTTTGTTTGTTCTTCCTATTCAGATGTGTGTATCTCAATTTTTTTTGTAAGAAAAAAAACTTTCCTTGCATTTATCTGCCTTTTCTACCAGCTCTTTCTCATTTTATACTGAAATATTCCATTCATAATGTGTATGTATATCATGGCAGCAAATAATGTGTGATTAAGTTTATATCGTTAATATTCATGTATAGTCTATAATTATATGAACATGTGGAGTGTAAAAATGCCATTCATTTCTATGTAAATATTTCACTTAGTAATATTGATATACTAAATTTACGCAGTAGGTATGAATAGTACTGACCAGGATAGATTCATAGTTTTGAGGAATTTATGCTTGCTTTAAGTGGTTTTATTAAACTAATTAGAACTATGTGAACCTCAGTGATGAGGTTTGACTATGTTCACTCTCTAGAAAATAAACCCAAACATTCTTCTAAAAAATACTCGCATATATATATATTTTTGTTAATCAGGAATTATTATTATTTGAATTATGTAAACCATTCATTATATGATCATGTTTACAAAAAGATCATACCCTCACCATACCCCCTAACTCCCCCCTAAAAATATACTGACAATATTGTAAGTTATCATCACAATATTTTGCAAACTAGAGTGATCAGCACCATTTCAAAACATTTTTTCCGTACTGTTTTTTGACATTGTGACCTTTTTTCTGTTTGTTTGTTTGTTCTCTTTGCTTTTTATTAAGTGAATTTCATTTATTCCAATCACATATTCATATAATTTGTCGTTATTGTATTTTCTTCATTGAATTTGAAGCTGTTACGATTAATTAAATTATTGATCTTTTATTTACTCAGGAAATATCAATCAAAATTAATCCAATTCAATTTGATTATAAAACTGAAATATTTATACATTTGGTGCAGACATGGCCATATGAATAAATTGATTTTAATGCATTTCTGAAGGCAGTGCATTCTCTAAGTTCTTGTGTCTCTTTTTCCTAGATTAATATCATCTCAATGCTATATTGTGTGAATAGAAGTTCAATATTTTGATTGATTATTTAGTTTGTGTATTTTGGGAACACTTTCATGATTGATATCATCTAGTGTATATTATCATTTGCCTGATAGTGCTTGATCAATATCGGAACAAAAAACAACAAAAATACAATACAAATCAAAATTTAATGGGTTATTCAATCTCTTGTTATTTATTTTCCATATCCCTGACAACATGTAGTTATCATATTCAGCCAATTATTTTATTTTACATTCATGTACACATCAGTATTTGCTGTTTACATGTATGTTTTGTTTTCAAATTTGTTTTTGTTATCAAAAGTTACACAATCAACTGGTATTTTGTTTGTTTTTTATCATGTGAAAAAAAAAATTCTGCCCAAGATTATAAAAACACAGAATTAATATATGACTATCCAGTTTTGTTTTATTACTAAAGTTTATATACAATTGTAATTAAATTTTGGTGAACTATAGCATGTAACAATCCATTTACTATATTAGACAATATTTATTTTTTTTTAATTTGTTTTTCACACTATCCTGTGTATTATCTTCTAGTTGCAATATACCTTATTTGAATATACATGTAGCATAAATTGAAATATACTCAGTAATTATAAATGTTAGAAATTTATCTTTGATTGACTATCTATAAAAAATTTGATTACAATATGTGGTCTAGGTATTAGCTATAATTGTGTCATTTGGTTTATCTGTGTACATTTAGCTCAAATTCAAGTTCTGTAAATTATGTTGTTTAATTTATCAAGGAAAATCAAGGTAGCTCTAAGCATTTGTGTGACTCAAAATGTAGAAATATATACAAAATATGTGTCATAAATTTATGTAAATAATTAATTAGTCAGTCATTTCTTCTAATCCTTCTAATCTATCCCCTTCATAATACCCGATTATGACTAAATTTTGTGAGAATGCAATAGGATAAATATGGTATGATATAAATACATGTATATATTCTTGCTATTGAGGTACTGCAATTCTAGTTGTTGTGTCTTTAATCTTAATATGCATGCTTTTTCTAGTCATGTGTTAAATAAGTACTGGTAATAGTTAATAAACAATAGAATTAAATCAACAGTATATTATATTGGTATATAGTAGAAGCAATGTAGTCTGTGTGCTAAGCTTTGAAAAAATCCAGCTTCATTTTATGAATAATTTTGAAGAGTTTGATTGAAAAGGGGGCTAAATCCACTTTTTATGATAAATGAGTTATTGATACCTTAACATTGTTCGCGTTGGTACATGTATCCGTCTCTGAACATATATTAAAAATTAAATTTTGAGAGCAATTATTAGGCCTACATAATGTGCCTTTTAATCACTTTTCCAAATACTTGTATACCTGTACAAAATTTGGCAAAGAAATGCCTTTTTATCACAAGTTGTAAAAGTGGATTTAGCCTCATTTGGAATCATTTTCTTTGTATGTGAAATATGTGAAACATACATTCAACCTTGTAGCTGTAATTGTATGTGTCTGTTCAGCTTGCAAGCATAAATATTTATTTTTATTGTACTATTGTATCCCTTATGATGTCTAGAAAGGCAGAAAGGAGGCATAAATCTGTTTTTGTGTGTCATAGCAGGGGTCTGAATAATAAGATTATAAGCTTTCTTCCATAGGAATAAGCTGCTGAAACAGTTTGGCTTGATTGACCTAAGACTAATTAAATTTTAACAAACTTCTGTCAAAATAGATTCCATAGCTGCAGGCTAAGTAGAGAGATTAAATTATTTGTTAAAAATTACAGCAAATATCATGTAAACATTATAAAAATGTATATCTCTGTTTAACATATAGATTATTAGATATTGTAGGTGCCAACGTAAGACCAAACTATTGTCCATTATGTAAGCACCTTGAAATGTACATCAGCGTTCTTCCGTCCAACATTTTTTGATAAAATGTTCCAGCACTGTACATTCCATTTTGTCCATAGAAACCCTTATGTGAAATCGGTATAAGAGTATCCAAAGAAGCTACCAAAAAAGATGATATGTGCTCATCATTTACAGTTTAATTTAGGTGAGGTTATAGAAGATTAAAGCAAGCACGAACTGACCAACAATATGTTCAATGTATGGTCTCTCATTGAATATGTGTTGTAAGTTAAGAGCTAGTCTTAAAATATCTTTTTTGAGGTAAATATTAATAATACAGTGTATAAATTAGCTTATGATTTTATTTGTATAGGGAAACTAAAATGTTTTTTGGGAAAAGTACTTGTTTTGCTACTTGGTAACATTATTTTTTTGGTATCATTGTATTGAGTCATGAATAAGTGTGTTATCATTCGAGTGGGCCTAATCCTATACTATATGACTACACCGTTGCATTATATGTCAGGAAACGGGGCAGATTTGAGGACTAGAGGTGGTGCTATACAAGGCTGCTGGTTTATATTGGCTTTAAATTGTTTTATAAAGTTATAATCACTAACCTTGAAATGACGATGTGCTTCATATTATCAGCTAATCATGAATACAAATACCTTAATTTGAATAAATGATAAAATAAATGTTAACCATATATTTAGGTAAGCTTCAAAAAAAGCTTGTATCACCATGGTATCACATTTTGTGTCCACTTTGGAAGTGCCTGGATGGAGGCAAATGCAATCTGTACTTAATACATTGAAAATACTATCATGGTGTATAACACAAAGTTTGTAATGCTTTGACTATAATCATTTGTGTAAAACATTAAGTTGCTCTTGATAGTGATTTTGTGGTATGGTAAAGGTAATTAGTAAAGTTTAGATAACTTAATTTTTGTTAAAATAGGTAAATAACCCTTAAAGTGGAATTTAATAACCTGGCATACATATAAGTTTCTTTGATTTATCTCATAATCATTTCAATCTGTATGAATTATCAAACAAATTCTATGTATATCTCTGTTGTGTTTGTCTTCAGTAAATCATAGTATTCATATCTATATCTCATTCAATTCACTAAGGTATTTATGATCATTGCTTGATTATCAAATGTGTGTGTCTTTTATTTATGTATATGACTTCAAACAAGTAAAATAATAATAATGAAAACTCAATATGTTTTTGTTGTATTATTTGTCTAGGTTTGCTCACATTATAGGGGCCCATGTCCTCTGAAAGTACTAAATGTGGAAAAAGAAAGAATATTTTGGTATTTCAAATATTGCTCCCCTGTAATGTGATTGAACAATAATAACATCCTGCTGTTGGTCCTGGGTATGTCTGAGATATTGTTTCTGTGATCTTTGGTCCTGACACAGGAATATGGATATAAAAAAAAAAAACTGAAGAAACACATTGGAGAGAGAAGAGAAGAGAGAGAGGGAAGAAGAAGAAGAAGAAGAAGAAGAAGAAGAAGAAAAGGAGGAGTAGGAGCGAGAAGGGAAGAGGAGAAGGAGGAGGAGGAGGAGGAGAAAGAGAAGAAGGAGGAGGAGATGAAGAAGGAGGAGGAGGAGGAGAAGAAGAAGAAGAAGAAAAAGGAGGAGAAAGAAGAAGAAGAAGGAGGAGAAGAAGAAGAAAGAGAAAGAAGAAGAAGAGGAGGAGGAGGAGGAGAAGAAGAAGAAGAAAAAAGGAGGAGAAAAAGGAGGAGGAGAAGAAGAAGAAGGAGAGGAGGGGAGAAGAAGAAGAAGAAAGAGGAGAAGAAGAAGAAGAAGGAGGAGAAGAAGAAGAAGGAGGAGGAGGAGGAGAAAAAGTGAGAGGATAGCTAGAGTAATGTGTGTATGATTGGGGTATCGGTAATGACTTAGCGTAAGTTTGTGGAACAAAATAATTTTGAAAGAAAGCTGCGTGGCTACCCGGCATGGCTGCTGACTAATGACTAATATATAAATAGTGCATGCTCTACCATGCAACATACTACATTATGTGCACGACAAATACTAAATTGTCCCGAGGGAACCTTTATTTCACCGAAGCCGTAGGCCGAGGTGAACTAAAGGGATAAATTAGTATTTGGTGTTCACATAGTAATTTTGCATTAATAGAGCAACCCCCAGTCATGACCCCAGCCATGCGAAGAAAAAAAAAAACAGAATAAAAAAGTTTGAAGAAATTTCGGACGAATAATAAGAAAGTTATGAATATCTTTACTATTCACAGCAAATTGATCGCTACACCAAATTGGCAACACAGTCACAAAAGTTGTGATGTCATATAGGGGCACAACTTGCCATGCATTTTTTAATATTGTTTTATGATAATTTTTTACTTTATTTGTTAAGAAACTGTGTTCCTCATAACTTTGGCCAAGATATATTGATGGCAATATGCTATTGCATCTATACATATATTGTAAAATCGGCACCCCATCTTGAAATACAAAGATTTTAAGTAGTTTTTCAGTGTAGAAAAGAGATACTCATGAATGTTGAATTTCATGAAAAATATCACTTTTATTTTGAAATGTCATTACAATTCTCATTTTATGAAAATGCATAGATGCAATAACATATTTCCATCAATATATCTTGGCCAGTTATGACATGTATGAGGAAAACAGTTTCTTAACAAATAAACTGAAAATTTATCATAAAACAAATAGACAATGCATGGCAAGTTGTGCCCCTGTGACATCACAGGTGTTGCCGATTTGGCGTAGCGATAAATTTTTTGTGCATCATAAAGATATTCATAACTTTCTTATTAGTCCGATTTTCTTTCAAACTTTTTAAATCTGTTTTTCTAATTTTTCTGCTTTGTATAAAAGCCAACTTATTTTGGGTCCAGATACTGTTATGATTTTGGTTTTGAATAAATAAACTTAAACTTAAACTTAAACTTAGCTTAAACTTAACTTAACTTAAATTTCAACCAATCACAGCTCATAAAATATAGGTTTTCCCAGTCACTTTCATACAAATATCATTTGAATCTATTTTAAGATCATTCAATTTCACCACAGTTGTGATCGTTTGGGCCAACCTCCATTTAAACTTATATTAAGTTCGTTCAATTCATTTATTTATGCAATGATCTTTTTAAATGTGCCAAGTCGATTTTAATAAGTAGCATAAGCGTTTAAAGAATTTTGATTCAATTTCATTTTTGCTTCGTTTGAGATTTGCATCCTTGTAAAGCATTCTTCGAATAAGTCATCTAAGTTTAGATAAAGAACTTTCAACTTTAGAATTGGAAATGTATTATATTTCTTTTCGCTCGATCGAATTAATTATCCGTGCAACACATTTAGAAAAAAAGTCGTTCACATTGAAACGCTATGCATAGATTATTAGAAATATGCATTCAAATTCAAGTGGGGATGGCCTCTGACTTTCTTAGGTCATTCAAATTCATTATAAGGCAAGCATGTTAAAAATAAATGTATTCTATTTAAGATTCATTCGTCAAGAAGGTATGATATTGTAGGTTATCAAAACGGTTTACCATGACTTTGTTTACCCTGCAGCCATGAATAAGTCCCTCATAGCAACGAAAATGAAATA
Source organism: Paracentrotus lividus (assembly GCA_940671915.1). Classification (NCBI taxonomy): domain Eukaryota; kingdom Metazoa; phylum Echinodermata; class Echinoidea; order Camarodonta; family Echinidae; genus Paracentrotus; species Paracentrotus lividus. Next base: position 7,599,374 of record CALNVZ010000174.1, read on the forward strand.
GTGGATGCAAAGGCAAAAAGAAAGGGCTGCCAAAAGAAAGAACACTGGCCACGCACATGTGATTTATTATTGAAAGTAATACCAAGACTTGTATGTTTCCCTATTGAAAATCAAGACTTGATTTTCACATGGACCTATTATATGAAAGAAAACCCTAAGAAAAGGCCCGTATATACCACCATATAAAACTATCTATATTGTATAAAAAAAAAAAAACAAACAAACAAAAAAACTTATATCTGTAATGTACGAACTAAAAAGAAAAGAAAAAATCCATTATGAAATGTGTTTAAGTGTCTTCGACTTAATGCAGGACGTAAAGATTAAAAGAAAGAAACAAAGCAACAAAAAAAAATGTTTCTTTGATATAAGATTAATATCAGATAGCAAAAACAGTGGCGGATCCAGGATTTTATGGGGGCCAAAATTTATATTTCAGATTCTTGTATAATACAGTCGAATTTATTTTGCGTTACGCTGGCCGAGCAAAAAGGATGGGGAGGTTAGGGAGAAGGGGGGGGGGTACGGTTGTGAAGATAATTTCGGCATTCGGTCTCCTCAACAGTCATATTTTACCCGTGGTAGCAGGAGGGATAAAGTCGGTTATACCTGAATATATATCCTGCTTCTTTCCCCTTTTTTTTTGTTGGGCGTTTTTAAGTTGGGCGCTCCGCAAAATACCAGATTATGCACCTCTTTCTTCACATTTATGGGCTTGCTGGTGAGGTGGGGGGTGGGGGGTACAAGCTCGTCAGGCTCCTTTGAATCTCCTCTAGTGGAATCGCGGATTCGTTAAATTATAAATCCTAGTTTAAAACATGATTTAAAGGATAAGCCTAAATAATTATATGGCACACCAGTGCTATGAAAATCTTGTATAATGCGAAAATATATAGAGAGAATGAAGGTAAAACACAAAAACATAACTGGAATTTTAAATAATTGAGTTCCTCAAAATGAATTTGATTGCCCGAACAGGCTGATTTGGCTCCTAAAAACGATGCCTCGTTAATTTTAATGAACACAATGCAAAATTATACGTACATTAATGAACTTGTATGCACGTTTAAAGATCTTGTTTGCTGTATAAATAAAATTAAGTACAGGTAAAAATAAGTTTGAATGCAATACATGGAAATGGTTTTGCCCCAATTATGAAATTGAATGCTCTTAAAATAAAGCTTCGTGACTATGAATGAACTTGATTTCCCGTATTTTAAAATTAAAATGCCGATATCGATCGGGAAAAGGTATCGCTTGAATTTGAATGAACCTTCTATAGGTTTGAGTGACAAACCTATGAAATTGGGCGGGAAAACCTATACAACCACTATTTTAATAAATATTGCATTGGATCTGCACTGGTATTGTGTAATTTTTGGGCGATGAATCAATCCTCTCAGACTCTCTATCCTCTTTAACTAATGAAGCATCTCTCTTGCTGGAAAAAAAAAAATTCACACTTTCTTTCTTACACAACCACACGGCATAAGAAAAAAATGGTGAATATAAAAGTGAACTTCTTGAACTGTAAATCCCTGACACCTTCCCTGATCTAACTGTCTATATCTTTTCGTAAACTATTTGTCAACAAAAACAGGTTAAAAAGCGCCATCACATGTCGCTCTGTACTACCACACAGCAAGAAGCCTAGCCGACTACAGACTAGACTATTCCTGCCTAATTTGTTACTTTAAAACTAAAAATCGAGTCTTTATTCACTTTTAAGGAATTAGTGATCAACTAGCTGTCTTTTGTTATATAACGAAGTTGATGGGGGCATTTCTAGCTTAACTCTGAACAAAATGGTAGCTTCCGTTCGAAGAGCTTGGCGACAGGCGAAAAACCTATCATCGCACT